>JAFVLO010000025.1:0-510762 GCA_023758125.1 Alternaria sp. Ai002NY15 | reverse complement strand
CTTTGCAATTACTTTATTGCAAATCTTTATTAGTTATACTATTTATTATAGTATTTAACTACTTTGTTCTAACAAAGCTATATTCTATTATTAGAGAATAGTTCTTGTTACCTATCTATTCTTTACACTAGCTAGTTTAGTTATTTAGATATATAGCTTTAAAATATAAAACTTTTTAAATATTTCTTTTTTTTATATTACTCTACTATACTTTATTTTCTAAAAAGTAGAAGTATTTAAATATATAGTAATTATACCTATAATCTTAGAGTAATATTTTTTATACTAGTAGATATATTTAGTATATATAAGTAGTTACTTTTTATTACTATTTCTCTAAGTAGATATTCTACTTTACGTTTTAGTTCTTTTCTACTATAAAATATTTATTTACTTTAAAAATATAGCTATAAGACTATATTATAAGAGATAAGATACTAAACTTTACTAAACTTATTTATATTAAGTACTACTTAGTTAATTAATATATTCTACTAAACTATAAAGTTTTTAGTAAACTAACTTAGTATTTAAGTACTTAAAAAATAAGATTAGTATATAAAGATAGATTAGAACTTACTTTAATAGTAAGCTACTAACTTTTTACTTTATTTCTTAGCTACTATATAAAAGAAACTTAAGATAAGCTATATTATATAGTAAATATTAAAGAAAAAAGTATAGCTAACTAGAAGTTAAATTAATAAATTAATTACTATAGTAAAGCGCTTAGTAGATTACGCTATAATATATATATAATAAATAATTATAGAATATAATAATACTCTAAATAAACTAAAATATAAAAGTTAATATATAACTTTTTACTACTAGTAGATTAGAGCTATATTAAGATACTTTTATACTTAAGCTATACTATTAACTAGTTTAAGTATAATAGCTATTATAATATAATAAGTTTCTATAGCTAAGTATATATTATACTTAATTACTAATATAATTATAAAGTATTATAGGCGCTAAGATATTTTAAAGACTAATATTATACTAATAGTCTCTTAATATTAGAGTAATATCTAATATATATAAATATATTCTAGCTATATTAATAAATATTATACTTTAATATATATTAAAGATAATAGCTATTAGCTATTATAGTAGAATATTAATATAGAGTAGAGTAACAAAACGTAGTCTAGTAACTCTATATAGTAATCTTAATATAGGTGTATTTTCTAAACACCTTATATTTACTATAATATAGTAGTAGGTATAGCTATTAGCTATATAACGCTAGTAATATATATTATTTATTAATATATAATAAGTCTAAAATAGCTATAATAGTCTATAAGTTATAATATATATTAGATTTAATAGTATATATTATTATATAGAATTTAATACTTTATAATAGCTTTCTTATATCTTTATAAGCTTTAGAATACTTATTAGATAGCTATTAACTAATAGTATTGTAATATTACGTATTCTTAAAACCTTTATTACGCGGTACAGTAGCTCTCTAAAATAGATGTGCGGGGGTTTAAGACTATAAACAGATACAGTTTCGTAGTAATAGTGTAGCTCTACAAGTAAAGTAGATAGACAAATCGATTGTGAGAGTCTATAATGCTTTCGCTAAGCAATCCGGATCTGGTGGCTACAGGCCACGACCATGTCTATTATACAGGAACGTAATGAAATCTACAACGCAAGACAGAATGTGCCTGTCATGATTCGGTGCGGTCATCTCCTTCGTTTCCGCTGATGTAACCCTCGTCCACCATATGTCTCACGATATCGTATGTCGCGACTCCAAAGTTGCTGGTCCTGCTCAAGATAGTGCTCGGGTTGATGTACTTGTAGTACTCATGCATAGCGAATCCATGCAGCATGTATGTCGAAGAAAAGTCCATTTCCCATTGCGCACGCCTTCGTCTGTTTGCAATGGCATTGTCGTACAGCTCCATTGGGTCAGTGGAGTTGATGAGCTGGGGAACCGGTGATGGATTGCCTTCGTTGGGTTTGAAGAGAGGGTCAGTGCTCTCTTTAAACCAGTGCGTGGGGGCAAAAGCAGTGCGGTCAAGTATCAGGACTTCGTTCGGGATTGGGACGAGACGCTCGGCAATCCTGGTCATGCTCTGTAGATTTGCTTCCCATCTACCGTCGAAGCCGGCATGTTGCTCGCGCACGACGATTCGCGCCATTGTGCTGTTTGGCTTGGTCAAGAAGACACCGTTGTTGATGGTGCCGTTGATGCCGCCGCCTTCACGTGCGCCGCCGTAATGTCGACCGCCGATAAAAGCAAAGCCAGCGTTGAGCAGGGGGGTCAGAGGTCGCAGAGGTACAACGTCCCAATCCATGTAGATCCCGCCAATTTTCGCGATGGCCTCCCAGCGGATGAAGTCTGACTTGTGCTGGATAGCAGAGATTTGCTGGTCCTGATTCTGGCCGGCAAAGTTGGGCACATCTACTCGGTTCCAGGTGGTGATGTTTGCGAAGGTATTGAGGACTGCCTTGGTCCACCGGTCACCGTGCTGGCTGGCATTCCTAATCTCGGAGTCGTTGAAGTCGGTATGCATGTAGATCTGCGTGGGTTCAATGTACATGACTGCGGCGCACATGGTCAGGAAGCTTGAGAACGGGAATCTCAGGGTTGATGCTTCGTCCTTTTTTATTTGCACATAATGTACGATGCTGGGTATTGGGTCATGCATGGACGCCTCGCTAGACTTGAGTATTCCATATTGCCTCGCCTTCTCCAGGGGATGAGTAGATATTGAGAGGATAGCGAGAGCGATGAAGATGCAGGCTGTCGTTATGATTGCGAGACGGGTGCGGGAGCGTGTCGCGGAGACCTGGCCGACAGGCATGTATCGATGCATGGACTCTGGCGGTTTTAGGAAGCCGAAGGAGGAGCGAAGCTGATTCCACATGGTAATAATGCGAGCGCGTATCTTGCTACTGAGGTTGTATGATCGAGATACTTGGAAAGACCAGGTTGGTGTGGGAAACGTGGATGGATGAGATGACGGGTCCATGTTTGAAGATGAGGTAAGACGGTGTTATAAGTCGTTCCTTTGGTGGCTTGATTAGGGCCGAGTCAATCTGACATGCCGCAACGCCTAGACGGGTGTTTAGGTTTAATTTTTTTTTAGGTTCCAAAAGGTGTTGGTGTAGTCAGACTGATGTTTCAAAATAGGAAATAAGCAGCCGCCCTCAAATTATTGGTCGCAAAAGTCGAAAAAAGAAACGGGTGTTTGAAAAGTCATCCGGCTGTGCATTCCGCGATGGCAGTTCAGGTTCATGCCGTGGTGGTCGGCTCTTTTAGCATGACCGCGAGGGCAGGCACTTTGCACTTACAGTTGTCATCGTGATCGATCCAATCTACATGCAAGCCACTCTCATGAACTTGTATTGGTGGTTCGGTATCGTTTGGAATGAGATAAGAGGTTCGTCGCGTCTGACGTCGGGGAAAACACAGACATTTTGGGCAGCGGTGAGAGCGCTTCTGACGCGGTTGGCCGCGCGAACATTACACCCGGTCTGCAGCGCATTGCAAGCACTCACACGGATGTTGAAGAGGCGATTTGCCATTATCGCGCTCTTGCGCGCCGCGATTTGTCGATAGAGTGTGTCTCGGCGTGAGAAGCACGTTGTTGAAGAGGGCCGTCCCGGTCTTACTCGCGTGTTGATCCTCATATGACGCGTCAGGCTGTCTTACTTGCCAAGGCTCCGATCAAACAGAGCCATCGTGGATAATTGACGAAGACATACTTTCGCAAAGACGACATGAACTATAAAGCATGGTAAAAGGACTTGTCAGATCATTCGAGTAGTCTGATTAATGTGCCACCAGGTGCATGATGCATGGATTGCATTGGCGACGCAAAGGCGGGACACTAGCGCACTCAGCTACGATCACGAACTCAATCAGACAACCTCTTCGGCGATCCCCACTACAAAAGGCGGCGTGTTCTTATAAGCATCTGCTCTGGTTTGGCGCAAGCTGGACAACATCGGTGGAATGTAGATTCGAACATCCAGCGTCTTATAGACGTCTACGCCCTTGTAGTATTGTAAAGCCACGTCAGCTCCGGCTACGCAGCCTCCGTGTCGCCTGTGCCACTTAAAACACTCTTACCACCTCCCACCAGAGGATCTTGGAAGTCTCTAAGAAGGATCCGTGTAATATGAATCATCCTCTGTGCGCTGACTGCACTTTCACCGCCGGAGATCAGGGCTTCGAGGATGCATTCGCATCCGTGAGGCGGTAGTCGCGAACGCGTTGTACAAGCAAAATATCCTCTTCAGTGTCGATCTCATAATGAAATGGCAAGCCTACGATACCAGTACCATCGGTCGCTCATCTCGCTGGCGGGACGTATCGACTTGGACACGCTGGCAAGCAGGGGTTTTCGTATAGGATGACGATAGTTGCTATCTGACAAGCACGGTGAGACTGCAGAGATGACAGTCTTCCCCACTATCTACAAACGAACTTTGCAAGTCTTCGTCCTAGTGACAGACTTGTCGCTTTCACTCGTAGCGATGAGAGTCACTGTGGCTTCCTTCGAACAATATCCCTGGCAGCCAACAGCAACATTAACTGTCTTCTGCTTACCTGCCTTAGCGTAAGCCAACGCGTTAGGAACAGCGACCTTCCACCCAGCGCCTTCGACCTCGGCCTTCAGACGGTAGATATCTGACCCAAGGTATGCGGACAGATCCTGTGGATGAGGGTTCGTCGCGAGCGAGGCGGCTTTACCAGTGTTCTTCAGCTCGAAAGTGCAGTACAAGCCATCTGCGGGGCTAGTGGCATTTCCGTTGCTGACAACCTTGCCGGATCCGAGCTCGATGCCGTGTTGAGCGGACGTAGTAACGTTGGCCGCGGTTGATGCTGCGCCTACAGTGTAGTGCAGTACCCCATTGTCGTCGGTCATCTTCTCGAGGATGTACAAATGTAGGCCGTTCTCGTGATCGATGTGCTCGTATTCTGAGCCAGAGTTTGTACCAGCGTGGAACAAGGCATCGACTAGTTGCCTGTAGTCGCCAATGGTCCAGTATCTTGCGGTGCCGTTGGGGAGGAAGAAATCGATCTGGCGCGCATCCTGTGGGTTTGCATCAATTGTCCATTGGAACGGCTGCACGCGATCGCTATCCTTGGTCTTGCTTATCATGACACCAGAATCTGGGCAGAAAGAATCCGCACCAAGTCGCTGAACGACCTCAACATTGTAGTTGTTGTAACCACGTCCGTCGCATAGTGCATCGAGGGACGCATTACATGGGGGCGCAAGGTCGCCGGCAGCGCCAAAGGAAATGTTGAATCCCATGAGACTGTCCACCGGATCGACAGAGCGAGCGGTAATCTGAGCGATGACCGGGCCAGAAGTGGCGAGACCTGAGCGAGAGATTTGCAAGATTGGGGATGTATCGATGAGCCCGATCTGGTGCTTGTCTCGCATCGTGTGTAGAGATCCCATGGACGCACCCTGTACAGGGGGGATCTGCCAGCGCGTGTGGGGTCCTCCTGGACCATTGAAACTGCCTCGAGACAGCATGCTCCATGGTCCAGTGTATGTTCGTCGCGGAGGGTCGCTGAAGGGGTTGTTGTAGTTGTCTCCGATACCGAGCAAGTGCGATAGTTCGTGAGCAAACGTAGCCATTCCACTCGATTCTCCCTGGGTAGACGAACCGCCACCGGCGTTCGGCCATATCGTAGAGGCTGCAGCCCACGATGACCACTCAACATAACGTGTACTAGCCCAGTTTGGAAGCGAGGAGTTATCCGGTGGTCCAAATTCCTCGGGAACGTCTTCTTTGGAGAGGAACTTCATCTCACCAAATTCTTGCCATGTCGAGGATTCGTCTTGGCCGGCCGAGAGAATGAAGGCCAACTCATACGCGTCTGCCGTCTCATTTCCAACATCAGCACGCCATGCTCCGAGCGCATCGGTCCTGAGATCAACCGAGCATGGCGGTCCTTCGGGGCAAGCGCCCTCATTAAAACCACCCTCTTCGTCGTCGATACCATATTGGTAGCTACGCGCCGGCATGCGATAAGGGCCGAACACGGTCAGGTCCACACCATACTTTCCGAACGAGTCGCCCATCCAATACTCGTGGAGTGTGTGACCTTCGTTGAGCTCGCTGGGTACGTTGAGAAGATCGTGGTAGAACTTGGGCACATCCTCTCGGCTCAAGCCAGCGGCAAGTGGTTGCGGGTTACCGAAAATATCCGAGTTGGCCGGCAGCGTGACGACGAACGAAGAGTCCGGGTAATCTATGGTCACCAAGGCGATGTTGAAGTTCCGATCTCTGCCCTTGCGTGCTGGATCAGCCCAATTGGTCGTTGGTGGCGCAGCATAATCTGAACAAAGCATCAGTAACCATTCTCAGTTCGTGGTTATGCTCAGACGTACCATCCCAAGTCATGTTGTCTGGATTGACCCAGTTCTGGGGGTCAATGGGCGCGAACGGATTCACAGGCGCACTATGGCGACGCACTACAGCAGCTGCCGCAAGCTCAAGCATCGTGCTCAAGATGACAGCCATCGAGGCGCGATGAGGGCTCCGGATCGCCATCATTTACCACAAAGCTTGGTGAGGCAGATGTGCGAGCGACAGGAAGGGCGTGAGAAGCGGAGGTGAGAGGGACCCTTGAAGCATATTAATGAGTACACGGACCGGCATCATCAAGATTGAGTTACCTACCCATGATGCCGACTACGTAGGGCAAGACAGATATCACGGTAAAGTGCATATGCGGCTGCCTCTTCCAGCTAGGTCAGCCCGTTCCACCGTCTTGGCACGCGCGCACCTGCTGTTCCCAGTGTGCGAGGCTGGGGTGGACGATAACGGCGTCGCTTGGTCCTGCACTTTCGTCGATCTGATGGATAATTGCGTCCAATGCGACGGCTACTCACTTGACGTAAGCTTTGGTGGTGCCGTGAACCTTGGTACGCTGGCTGCGAAAGCTTGTCCGCACCGACCACGGCGATCCCTTCCGCCCCGCTCGAGACTTGCCGGAAAGCATCAATGGTTTTATCGCATCGCGGACGACGGGTGATAGCACAGGTATAGCTCGGCCGCTTGATTCTGAGATAACGGGCGCGCCAGATGTTGTGGTTGCTTTCTCATGCTACGACGTCATCATGCGCATGTCTCTTCCTTCTGCGACATCATCTCACGCTTTGGATGTAATGCGGCTATAGAGCGCTGTGCAACTCGAAGTTTATGTCAACCGAGAAGCTTCCGACGCTTTGGTGATATCCAGCTGACGTGAGATAACCGGAGCGCCGAGATTGCAGATGCGCCTTCCTGTATCATATGTAATTATGCGCAATGCTGCGTTTTGTCTCTGAGGACGATGTGCAAGATCAACATGCCTAGTGGTTGAGGAAATGGTGTCTTCGCCGCGTTCTGCACAGGTTGGCTCATGCCTAGGTATGAGCACGCACTCATATTGTCATACAAATCCCGGAAGCAAACGAGAGTAGACCAAAGCTTTTGTACCATTTATGACTCGAGTTCGTGTTCATATTGCATTGGCAATCACTTCCATGTCCTTCATGAGACGCCCACCCTCCACTCTGGTCTCTGTCTCTCAGTTATCCCTTCCTCAAGCCCCGACCTTCACAGTACCCTCATCCTGCCCCCCACCACCACCAACATCATCCTTCTTCTCCTGTGCATCCTTGGCCTCCGCCGCACATTTCGGGCACATCGTGTCAAGTTTGTGTCTCCTCGGCAACACAATCACGCCCCGGCCAGCCGGGTTGTTCACACAACCGTTAGCACCCTTCGGAGGCGACGAACTAATCCCCGTACAGTTTTCGGGAAAGGGGCCGTTACCACCCGGTTTGGTAGGAGTGACGCCCTCTGGACATCCACAGGTGTGGTATGATGTAGTTTTCCAGCACATCGCTTGGAGGTAGTAATTGAGTAGGATATCGAAGGTTCGCTGTTAAACAGTGGAGGAGTGTGCTAGGTGAGGTGTGGAAGGTAGGTTGGGGAGATTTGGATTTTTGATTGTGTGCTTGCTCTTTGGTGGTGATCATGCCAGTGCGAGAGCCTGTAGAAGGAGGTTTTATACTCCGCCATGACGCACATCATAGCCAGTTGTGACTCGGGCCAGCACGATTGAGTCTGCAATGACGCTTTACCTCGCTCTTCTATGACTGGTCGTCCTCAAAAGTCCCTTGGTTTCATCAGGTCCTTCACAACACGTACCGCAATTTGGCCTACCTCTCATGATGTGCAACGATCAAGGTGGCACAACACCTGTATACAGTTAGCCTCACTCGAACATGACTGTTTTGACGTGTTTAAGTAAAACATGTATGCAGATGTGCCATTGCTACGTGTTGCATCTTCACTAACGCAGCATGCCAGGCTTCCCTTGATTATCGATTGCGGCAAGAACAGGTGCTCGGTTCAACCCAGACGTCCCTTACCACCGCCATATTTTCCCTCTGGGCCCTCAAGGTGGGCATCCAACACTGCTGATGTTCCACTGAGTACGCTCTTGATGGCTTCAGGCAATAGCCTGCTGAGCTCGTCTGAAGTGGATGCATGTGCAGCCCAGATCTGACCACCACTGGCCGCCTTGGCGATGCCTGAGTAGTCTGGAGTTGGCGCAAAACTGATATTGAGTTCCTCGTTGCTGACTTTAGAACCCTCTCCATCAGGGTGTACCAGTAGCATGGATCGTCGCGGAGCGTTCCAGCCCTTGTTGTTGAGGACGACCGTAAGGATGGGAATGTTGTAGCGCTGCGCAATCCAGTATACTGACCCGGGAACGGAAAATAGATAGGTACCGTCTCCAACAATCTGACACACAAATTGCTTCTTTCCTTCGGTATCAGTCGCAAGCTTGACGCCAAGCGCACCACCTCCAGACCATCCCAGTCCGCCACCACCGCAGTTTATCCATGAGCCAGGAAGCGTAGCCTGAATCTGGTCCGCAACAAAGCCGGTCTGTGTAACGGCCTCTATAGCCCAGATGGTGTCATTAGGGCAGAGTTTCTTGAGTTGAGAACAAAGGTATGGAGTGCTGAAATGGCCCTTCTCGTCAACCTTGGCTTCGCCGGCAATGCCTTCAAGTTTTTTCTTATGCGACTCTTGCAACGTTGTCCACCGTTGGTCGAAGAGCTGAGAAGAGATCTTCTCCTTGAGTTGCGACTCAAGATATTCGTTGAGCTGCGTCAGAGAGGTATAAGAGTCGGCTCTGTAGCGTTGTGTAGCGTTAAGGTAGAAGACAGGCATCTGTTGTTTTAGGGGGTCGACATCGACGTGGAAGATCTTGGCATTCTCCTTGGGATGGCACTGTGTGTTGATCCAGGGCACGTCGCAGTCAAGGACCAGGATGACGTCGGCTGTCTTGATGGCAGGGTCGTTGCCGTACCGTAGGCCGAGCCAAGCTGGGTGGTTCGCAGGAAAGCACATGTCACTTCCTCCGGTGTCCAGTACGCGAATGCCCTTGACGTTGTCAGCCACGCGCACGAGTTCTTGCACGGCATCGTGGTTTCGCCCCGAGTATCCGGTGATGATGAGAGGCTCCTGGGCGTTCACCAAGGCCTCGGCAATCGTCTTGACACCCTTGGGAGGAAGAGCGGCGGGTTCGACCGGATGCCAGAAGTCCATCTCCAGCTTGTATGGGGTCAAGTCCTCTTCCATTGGCTCGCGCGCACCGTAGAGGTAGACAGGCCCCTTGGGATCACTCATGGCGAACGAGAGAGCGCGATTGACCATCTGCTTGACATTCTTGCCCGACTTGATCTCGCCCGTGTACCTGCAGTACTGTGCGACAATCTGCTTCTGGTCCGGCACGTCTTGTATCCAGTGGATGTATTCCGTCCGGCTGCCGCGCATCTCGCCCTCGATGGTGAAGGGCGACAGGCCGGCGAAGATGAGGACAGGTGCGCGGCCGCACGAGGCGTTGTGTACGGCGGCTCCGAGGCCTTGGGTTCCGACGTCGACGTGCACGATAACGCATTGGGGTTTGCCCGTCAGTCTGGCATATCCGTCCGCCATGGAAAGGGCGACCATCTAGACGCGTCAGTCGCTGGTCGTGTTGAAGTGCATCTCGGGTACCTACCTCGTTCGGACATGTGATGATCTTGGGGAATTGGCCCTTCTTCTCATTCTGGCCTTTGACGATGGCTTCGATGATGGAGGGATGGTCGGATCCAAGGTTGACGAAGACGTGACTGACGCCGTACTCCCACAGCGCCTCAAAGAAGGCAAAGGACGCCGTGTAGCTGGCGGTAGTCAGCACATGATACGCCTGTGTATGCGGGGGTCATACTTACACCATCTTGTGTGCCGTGTGCTATATTATCTGTCGTGTGTCCAGACTGACTTGAGGGCAGGTGCGCACAAATCCGATGACGGCGTGCGTCGGAGAATTGGATGCCCCATCGCTCCTGCTGCTATCATGGGATGGGTACAGAATGGGCAGCGGCCCCACCAGAGCGCGGGGAAGCTTTGCTGTCGCGGTTGGGGTTTACGGCAGGCCGACTCGTTATCGGCATTGTGAGGGGCGGCGACGGCTGTTGACGGGTCCATCAGACCCGCGTCGCATGTCAATTGACACTCGTGTCGAGGCCATTTCATCAATCGCCCAAGACTGGCGACATCTACGCGACGGCGGAACGCGTCTGAATCGTGGCAGATGAAGGAGCTCGCCCTGTCGCGCCTGCACGCTATCCGTCGCGTCGCGGCATGATTCCGCCGTGCGGAAAAGCCACTTCGTGACCAAGACACTCCCTATCTGCTTGCGCTCCAACACAACGCTCGCCTTTGCCATTCCTCCTCGTCATATCGCCCGTCACGGCTGTGACGGTCTTGCTCAAATCTGCAATGTCTGCACGATCACTGCAGGAGGCCGACGCCGCGAGGCAGCCGTATCAAACGCGTTTCATCCCCAGCACGCGTATAGAAAGTCAGGTAGGCCCAGCGGCACTCTGATCGTTCGCAAATATCCTTGGTCACTCATCTAGACTGCAAAATGCGTTTCTATCTCGTTTGCCTTCTATCATTTGCTCGCTCAACAGTTCTTGCATATCATCCCGAAGAATGCCCATCCAATTCGACACGCCACATTCAGTACCCGACATGCCTTGGGCTGCCGGGGGTCTATCTCGTCAAAGCAAGCGAAGGAAAGGGTCTGGGTGTTTTTGCTGCTCATGACATGGACATAGGCGACATCGTCATGCGCGAGACGCCCGTTCTCAAGATTCGTTTGCCAAAGCTGGCGAAGGGGAGCCCATACCCAATGGCAGCTGTCGCTATGCTACTCCAAGAGCAATTTGAAACCCTATCGCTAGATTCACAAGAGGAGATCCTCTCTTTAACACATCAGGCAAAAGCTGTTGACAGCAATTCTCAAGATACTCTGGGCACCATCTTTCGCAACAATGCCTACAACACCGGCGATCAGGTCGGCCTATTCCCCAAGATCGCTCGCATCAACCACTCATGCCGGCCAAACACAAGCTACTACTGGAGCGAGAAGCTAAACAAGCGCATCGTCTACGCGACACGCAAGATCAAGGCAGGGGAAGAATTCTTCGTGTCTTACATCTCCCTGTTGCTAAGTCGGGAAGATCGCCAAAAGCAGCTTGATCGATATGGTTTCCGGTGCCACTGTGAAGCATGTGCACACGAGCGAGCCGCTCAGATAGCTAGCGACAATCGCCGCATCACCATCAAAAACGCATTCTCCAAGTTCGAACCGCAAATGGTGCTGACGGCGCCACAGTCCAAGGCCGGGAAGCGTCAGGCGCAAAAGGACGCTGAGGTGAGCGTTCAACTTGCCGGACTAGTAGAGGAGGAAGGACTTGCCGACTACTATGCCAAAGCCTACAGAATTGCCGCCATAAGCCATGCCAGAGTGGAAGATTGGGCGACCGCTGCGAGATGGGCGAACCGAGCCTACGAAATACGTTACATGGAGGATCCAGACTCGAAGAGCACATTGGAGTTGCACCACCTCACCAGCAGTTTCATATCAAACTGGGAGACAGCGCTGCGAACTCGTGCTTCAACATGAGATTCTGCAAGCGGCTTTGACACTCGCGTCGCATTGCCCTGCATATCATGCGGAGGATTGGCCGTTCCAGACCTGCGGTTCGCACATGCGGCCCTGTTCACCCGGTCGCCCGCTTATTAGCCTAATGCATCACCACGCCTCTGCATCTTCACATTACAACAAACGTATCTTCACCTGACAATCATCACGATCATTCATAACAATCCAGCAATATGAGTCTATCGCAAATTACGCCCAGCATGTCCAAGCAGAGACTCATCGACCGCGACGAGCGAACTCGCAAAAAGCCAATGCGCATCCTGGTTCTGGGCATGTGTCGTACGGGAACGACAACTATCGCAGTCGCACTCCGTAAACTTGGCTATACCTCGCATCAGATGCGCGATGTGCTCGCCAAACCGTCTGAACTCGCGCTGTGGGAAGAAGCTGTCAACGTCACTCTGTTACCGCCCCAAGAACGGCCTTCAAACCAACAGAAGATGGAACCGTATGGCAAGGACGAGTTTGACAAACTGTTGGCCGACTACGATGTCGTTATGGATCTACCCGGCTGTGTGTTCGCATCGGAACTGGTGAAGGCCTACCCAGAAGCCAAGGTCATCCTGACGAAGAGGAGGTACGAAGACTGGGAACAAAGCATGCAAGACAGTATATGGTGTCTTGATACCTGGCGGCTATTCACTCTCTGTCGTCAACTCAACATCACACAGTTGGCCCCATTGATGCGACTGGTACATTCCATATTCCAGGTGCACAACGGTAACCAATACGGTGGCCCGGCAGCGAAATCGGCGTTCGACCAGCATTACGACACTGTTCGCTCGTTGGTACCTCAAAATCAGTTACTGGAGCTCGACACTGACCGAGAATTGAAATGGGAGCCCCTCTGCGAGTTCCTGGGCAAAGCGGTACCGAAGGAGGGTTTTCCGAAAACCAGCGAAGACAAGGCCATGCGCAAAGGTCTTGAGAGTGCATGGTGGGGCATGGTTCAATACTTTGTCATGTTGATCATTCTTCCGGGGCTTGTCGTGGTTGGATCCGCCACGTTGTACACATACGCGGATCAGGTGAGGTCGTATCGAGATGGTTGGTTAATGGTGGCAAAGAAGTACATGGAAACAGGAGAACTGTAATATACTGTGAGAGCTTGATGGCAGTTGGCAAATCTCGTAGTCCTCTTAGTCTGTGCTTGCATTCATCATACTTGCTGCACAGGCATTCTACGTCATATATCTAATTGTCTTAAATCATTCCACAAACTCATCGTTTAGTATTGCGCTGTGTCCTGCCAGCCTATCAAGCCTTCCACCTCAGCAGAGTGAAGGAATGCTTGCCAAACTTGAACTTGCCCTGCCCATCCCAGCTGCTTTCCTTAATACCAACGTTCTGCACGCCATCAGTGTTGACTACATCAACGTTGTCGCCCGTCACGGTGTGCACCTCGACCTTGTCGGCCTTCAGTCCCGGAATGTCAACTTCAAAGTCCTGCTTCTCGTTGACATTGGTGACAGCAAGGTTGATGAAACCATCGTCGCTGAGCGTGGCGCTGCAATCTAGGTAGGGCGTCTCGATAGTGTTGCGGATCCAGCTCGGGTTCGTGCGACCGGTATATTCTGGGGCGCGAACGTTAAGCGCAATAGTGTGGCCACGCATGTACTTGGAGAAAAGGAGTAGAGGCCACCAAGAAGTCTGTTTGACCAAACCTTCCTTCGTGGTCATCAAGGGTGAGATGACGTTGACGCTCTGTGCAACAGTCGCCATGCCCATATCCTTTGCTTGGCGGATGAAGCCGTTCAGGAAGATGGAAACGGCAAGAGCGTCGGAAAGGGTGTACTTCTCCTCAGCTCCGAGCTCACCAGGCGCACGAACAGGGTCCCAGACGTTCCATTCGTCAAAGCAGATAGTCTGCCTGGGCACTGTCTCGGGAACCTTGTTCTCGATGCGTGCAAGATCGATCAAGCTGGCAGTCATCTGCACTGCTCGCTCAGCCGCCCGAGGTGCGGTAGCATTGGGCAGATGCTCCTTGTCGGCAGTGTAGATGTGGATGGAGTGCATGTCGATGAGCGACTTGGTGGTATCGCCGCTGAGACCGTGGACGTCCCACTTCACGCATTGGTTGAGGACATAGTAGTCCCAGGAGGAGTAACCGGTCTCACCGCAGAGGATGGTAACGATAGTCGGGTCGAGAAGTTTGAGGGCTTTGGCCCATTGATACGCCTTCTTGGCATAGTCTTCTTTGGTCATTTGCTCAACCTGCCATGGACCCCAACATTCGTTGCCGAGGGCCCAGTACTTGACCTACATGGTTGTCAGTATGATCGATGATGTAGGAAGAGTGAATAGAGAGTGATGAACATACATTGTAAGGCTTCTCGCGACCGTTCTTGCGACGAAGGTTGGCGTAGTAGGTGTCGCGATCCGAGTTGCAGTACTCAAGCCATCCGAGAGCTACATGTAATCAGATTATGTGCGACAATAGCAATCGGGTGAAACGAACCTTCGTCCAGAGTGCCAGTTCCGAAGTTGAGGCAGAGATATGGCTCTGTGCCGACTTCTTCGCACCATTGCATAAACTCATCCGTGCCAAATGTGTTTGGCTCGATGCCAATCCATGCCAGCTCAGGTCTAGGCTCAGAATTAGCTTGCTGTAGCGGACATGCTGAACAAATGGTGGCTGGGTCGATGTCACATGAACACGCTTGTGGCGCCAGTACGGCCAACGGGAGCTGATCCTCAAGACGCGTCGGCAGCCCCCAACGCACATGTGCAGTCGAGGGACGCCACGCATGAGTTAACATCCGTGATAACTTACCTCTTTGGTCTGTTCTCTTTGGGTCCAACACCATCAAGCCAATGGTATGTGGCTACAAAGTTTCCGCCCGGGTACCGCACTACAGGCACATTGAGTTCCTTAAAAGCTTCGATGACGTCCTTGCGGAAGCCTCTCTCATCGGAAAGAGGGTTGCCGGGGTCGTAAATGCCGCCGTATATGCAGCGGCCCATGTGCCTGGTGCGTGGTCGGTTAGCCGAAAAAGAAACACGCATCCAACGCCAGCCGCAGGGCATCTATGTAGGAGCTTACTCAGTGAATCCTCCATAGATGTTGTCGTTAATCTTCGCGATCTTGTGAGAGGGATGTATCGTGATGGAAGGCGTTTCGCTCTCTTCAATCTTGGTGAAGCTTGCCATGATGATGAGGACAGATGGTGATGATGCTTGAAGGTTGAGTTGTGTGGTGTATTGGAAAAGAACTTCACATGCAAGATCAGGACTCACGATGGTAGTGGCCTGACCTTCGCGATGTCGTTGAAGGCTTCATGGCGTTCATGCCCACCTCCGGCTCGGCGTCGGTGCCAACGCCAGATTGGTTGACGCACCCGACGCTGACACATGCTCCCATTCGTGGAATTTCCCCAGCGGACGCTAGCTGCTATCATCTCGGAGACATGCCGCACTATTGTTGTTTACAGAAAAACTGCCGCCACGACCACGGGGAGCCAAGAAGACTTCCACCAGTGGAAATGTAGCGCATTCTACATTTGCATCCTGAATATGCATGTGCTAACGGTATCGCGTTGGAAGCAAAAGTAGCGATTCGGGCTACGATCGACCGAACAAGTGCTGTCGCCTCGGTATTGACGCCGATGGCTGGTGATGCAGGGATGAAGAGGCGGGTCGCGGAGAGAATAAACGCGGAGTCGAGTCAGTGTCCCCGCTCTTTGCGGAGACCGTGGAGTAGCCTCGTTCGATGCGTTCCCCAGACCGCGGTCAGCCATGGGTGGTGACATGGTGCAAGGGAGCAGCGCAGCAGGATCAATAATGCCTTCAAGTATAAAGGGCCAGTAGGCTGCCGATGGTGGGTCGTTCTACGCATCGCATCCCCCTCCCCACTGCAGCGCTCAATCCCCTCTGCAGCAGCCATGGCGCTCCCTCCCAAAGTCTACCAGTTCCTCGTGGGTCTTTTTGCATCCCTTGGTTCGCTACTGTACGGTTACGATCTCGGTGTCATCGCCCAGGTCATCGCCTCCGGAGCATTCAAACGCGAGTTTAACGATCCTGGCTCAAATGCAAAGGGAGCCGTTGTGTCAGTCTTTACCGGTGGTGCTTTCTTCGGTGCCATGTTCGGTGGTCCCGCCGGTGACTACCTCGGTCGACGACTTACTATCTTGATGGGCGCCTGCGTAAGTACTCTCTAGAATATCTACTGGTGCGCACTGTTGCTAACGCAATGATGATTGTAGGTTTTCATGCTTGGTGGTGCTCTGCAAACTGCTGCCGTGAACCTCAACTACCTTTACGCCGGACGTGTCCTTGCTGGCGTCGGTGTCGGTTTCCTCGTCATGATCATCCCTCTGTATCAATCCGAGTTGGCTCATCCCAGCATCCGCGGACGTATTGGTGGATTGGTCCAGTTCATGCTGGGTATTGGTGCCCTAGCCGCCGCTTGGATCAGCTATGGCGTTGATATCGGGTTCCCTGACAGCGACAACGGTCAATTCCGAACATCACTGGGTATCCAGGTCGTACCTGCCTTCTTCTTGGCCGCTCTTATCATGCTGTTCCCCGAGTCGCCCAGATGGCTCATCAGCAAAGGCAAGGTCGAACAAGGTCTTACGAATCTGGCCAAGCTTCACGCCCATGGTGACACGAACGACGTTTGGGTTCAAGCCGAGTTCCAGCAAATCCAGGAAGCTCTCAGTTTTGAGCGAGAGCATGAGGCTCAATCTTATCTCGAGCTTTTCAAGGACAAGTCGTGCTTCCGCCGTCTCTTCCTCGCCTGTGCGCTTCAGGCATCCGTTCAAATGACTGGTGTTTCGGCTATTCAATACTACTCAGTCACCATCTACGAGCAGATGGGTATTGATGGTACTGAGGCGCTCAAATACCAGGCCATCTCTTCCGTTCTTGCTCTTTGCGGACAAGCGCTCTGCATTGCCTTCATCGACCGACTGGGACGTCGCTGGACTCTGATCGGTGGTAACCTTGGCAACTGCCTTACGTTCATCGTATCCACCATTATGCTGGCTGTCTTCCCTCCGGGTTCAACTGGAAACGCTAGTGCTTCGTGGGGCTTCATTGCTGTCACCTGGCTGTACAACTTCTGCTTCTCATCGACTTGTGGACCGCTATCTTGGATCATTCCCGCCGAGATCTTCGACACAAAGACCCGTTCCAAGGGTGTATCGATCGCCACCATGACGTCCTTTGCCTTCAACACTTTGATTGGCCAAGTCACCGAGCTCGGCATGGTATCCGTGGGATGGAGGTTCTACCTGCTGTTCGTTGTAAGTACTCCCGCAACTCAACAACTTGACCTTACGCTAATCAAATTCTCAGATCTGCAACTTCACCAATGCCGTCTTCTTCTACTGCTTCTTGCCTGAGACCGCCAAACGTCCTCTCGAGGAGATGAACTACCTCTTCACCAACGCTCCTCTCTTTGTTCCCAACATGAAGTCGTCAGAGTGGGGTCTCGACATCGAGCGCCGTGTTGAGGAAGTCGCTGCTAAGCAGGGCTCGGTCTCGCACGCCGAGCATGTAGATGCCAAGCACGCCACGTAGGAGGCCAACAATAGTATGGCTTCCTTATCGAATCGACGTCCGATGCCGGAAAATTTCATCACTGTTGCAACCGTCTATATGGGATTGTGATAGTATGGAGAATGAAACGATACCCACCAAAGCTTTTTTTCGTCTTTTCGTGACATCAAAGTGACTCTCAACGTAAGCGCCAGTGACAATGCAACTTCTGGACAGTCCTGATATCAATCATCGAGGCCATTGCCATGTACAAAGGCGATTAAAAGCATAGCTGTGCTTTAGTTTATAGAACATGGCGTGAGATATGAACTCTGAACGATCTTTTGAACGACATGTCTCTTATGTCGCGAGACTAGTGTTTTATATGCCTTGTGTCTCCTTCATCTGTCTACATGACTCAGAAGAGACTATGTGATATCTTGAAGGATGTATCGGTAGACAAGACACGAGAAGTAGCAAACTAAGTCTCTCGCGTGTGATATTCACTATCACTAGTCAGCGTTGTGGGTACACGAAGTCTCGTCTAGTGACGAGCTAATTCAGTCAGCTGATCGGGGCATTGTAGACATACTGGGCTCGCGCGTACTGCAAACAGCTTCTAACGCATGAAGCAAGGCACTGCTTATAATCTCTCTCATCCCACCTTACACCAGACGACCAATAACGCGAAAGACCCTCAGGCAAGACAGCTCACCACGCAACAAAACAAGACCACTTTCACACTGAGACAGATGAAAAGCATGGCACAAGCCAAGGTGGTAATGCTTACGGAGTACACTACCGTGTATCCCACAGACGTTGCCCAGGCTACGTTCGAGCCGTCCGCATCTACGACAGCCGCCGTTAGTCTTTCCGCAAGCCTGAGCAGCAAGATCCCCCAACCCACTATTTCGATATCATCGGCTGTTCCCTCTCAAACGTCACCGCCTACCTCTTCGCCCACTGTTATTCCACTGGGCCCCAACCGCCACTTTGACGATACCCCCGTCATCGTCATCCTTTCACTATTCATCCTCTTTGTTATTCTTCTCATAGCAATGATAGGTTACTTAGTCTTCATGCGATTCAAAGGTAAATGCTCCTCGTGCCAAGATCTGCAAGAGCAGATCTCGAAGTGGGAGTGCGGGGAGCTGAAGCGCATCACACCGCAAATGGTTATGAAGCGCGATATGCTAAACAAGACCCCCTGGGCACATTACACTTCTTCGGAACTCGACCAGGAGACTGGATATCTTGGACACAAAATGTCTCGCGCACCGACCATCTACCAGGTTGAAAAGGAAAGGGGGCCGTCATTTTTCCAGAAGATAAAAGCTCGCATTGTCCGCGGAGGTAAGTCATCAGCCCCTCCAGATTTGCCGACTAATTATAATGATGGGCATCGGTATTCGGTTCGTTCCTCTGCATATTCGGCGTCTTCAACATACTTTGACCCCGAGAAAGACGACAAGGAAATGCGTATCTTCACCGAAGTCTCAGCGCCAAACGCGTCCAGCGCTCGTGGACCTCTCCGCAATGAGTTCGATGAGCCAAAGCGCTACACTGCATACGCACCCACTGAGCATGGCGAAGACTACTCTCTTCAAAAGGAGATAAACATCGCCCACGCGATGGCGTGTCTGGAATCCAAAGAGTACAAGGATGCCAATGCAGTCCTACAGCGTCAATCTGCAACAGACTCTGAGATGCGACGCGCTCTGGGATTCGTCAATGCCAAAGACCAACAGATGAAGGTCGCACTCCACCCCAGCCTGTACTCAGAGGTCGACAAGTCACTATATGAGTCGCCAGCTGACAACACCTCTTCGCAAGCTGAGGAGTACCAGCCGTTCAGCTGGCGCAAGAAAGGCCGTAGACCGCCAGATCTGGGAGATTAGCACGAGGCCGTGCAATAGTATTGGAATAGGGAATCAATTAGTAAGCGCAAGACTCCGTAGTTATGGGCATATATTGGTCGGGCCGGGAGACGAGCGAGAGATTCCCTAGGATCCAGCAAGTTTTCGTATCCAGTTGACGAGATAGAAGATGTAATGAGATTCAATACTATATTCTTCATTTTCAGCTACTTCTCAACGTGTACTCAGTATAGCGACAGGGGTATATAAAATGCCCCCTTCATGCGTCGTCTACAGTATCTCGGAATAGACTTTCATGAAGTGATTCGGCTTCGGTATGGCTGTCATCACTCGTCGGTCCGCCCGTGATCCGTATCAGGTGAGGATCTCAGAGGTATTCGCGATCATATGTCAGCTTGCAAAATCCTGCACAACATTTGATACGAGTGGTCTCTGTGGTCTCAGCAGTGGTGTTGCTGGCGGTACCTTCATTTGATGCAGACACCAGGCGTGGGCGCGCGACGCCGCATGCCTCCTTCCCGACCACCGGTACCCCTCATCTGGCAGCCGGACCGCTTGAGCTATTGTATCTACTCTTCAAGCCGGTGCACATAATCGCGGATCGCGGATTCCAGCACAAACAAACCGCGGACAGAATGCGCGTCTTCGCCAGCCTTTGATTGAGCGCCTGAGCGGGCAGGCAGGCAGTGCGAGCGATTATGGACGGCGCGCTAGCCCTCCCGCTTCTTTCCCGGTGCGAATCGCTTCCGCCATCAAGCACACGACCAACTCCATCATGAGTATCTATGAATCCATCGGAACGACTCTGTCTTTTCTCAGTCTGATATGGATCCCGGCCACGCTGCTCTGCTGCTTACCATGGGTCCAGAAACGTTAGAAAATGCTTGCCGAGTGAACGGGAACAGGCCAGCGCTAACAAAGTCAGAAATGCTCTATCTCCATAACTTCACATTCTTCCCCGGGAAATGGTTGACGCAGCCTGAAAGAGCCGGATTTCTAAGTATGTCAAGTCTCCTAGGTCTTGGTGACGAACCGATGCGCCGTATAGTTCTTTGGGCTTATGTGATCAGAAAACCAGGTCATTCCCTTTCGCATTACCTCGAAAGACGGAGAGCGACTCTTCGCATGGCTTATAGCACCATTGGGCATATATGCTAAAAATGCCGATGCGTTCATCGGGGAGAAGACAGGCATCGACGTAGAGAATACAGTTGCCTGGAATGCGCTACGCAACGACCGGGAAGCCAGACTACTGATCTACTTTCACGGGAATTCTGCCACGTTAGCACAGGAGCGCCGCACGATAGAGTATCGATCCTTCTCTGCTGGAGCGTCGGAGAAGATGTTTGTTCTAGCATTCGATTATCGCGGCTTTGGCATCTCAACAGGCGAACCCTCGGAATCTGGTCTACTGAACGATGCAGAGGCTGTGATTGACTGGGCTTTGAAGACTTGCCTGATACCTCCCGAGCGAATTGTACTTTTGGGACACTCACTGGGGACCGCTGTCGTATCAGGCATTGCACACCGTTACGCGACCAGTCTCGGCATAGAGTTCGCTGGCCTCGTTCTGTGCGCAGCCTTTACGAATGCTGGAAACGCATTTTCCTCATATTCGATCGGTGGCGTTGTGCCTGTTCTTGCGCCTGTGAAGGTGTTCCCTGCCTTCCAGGCCTGGTTTGCCCGTAGGATGGTAGATACCTGGCGAAGCGACGATCGACTGGCAACAATGGCGCGTAAGTTGACGAAGCACCCAAACTGTTGTGGAGCCATGTCGTGGTTTAGACGACGATCAAATCCACTCAACTCCGTCTGATCCGATACTGATGAACTGAGTAGGCACCTGCTCGCGGTTCAAGCTGGTCCTTGTTCATGCCGAGAGTGACCAGACCATGCCATGGCACGAAACGGAAGCGCTCTTCCAATCGACACTTCGGGCCGCCAAAGACGCGAGTCCGAATGAATACGGCCTCAAGAGTCTTGAGGTAGTGGATTTGGGCGAAGCCGGACGACAAGAGGTTTGGCAGAGCAATTCGCGCAGCATCTCGAAAACGATTGCTAAGCACGGCGGTACGTACTCGTCCTGAGAGTTGATCCCTGAGTGTGGGCGCTTGCAGATTGCGCGTTTCGCCTACTGTCAGATGAGATCGGCTGCCCCACATCCGTCTAACGCAGACGATGCACATCTGCACCCTTCATTTCCTGGCTTCAGCGACGCGATGAAGCACATCGCAGAGAACCTGAGGCCCACGGCACTGAGTACTCAGGTTCGCGTCGATTTCGCACGACGCAGACGTTTACCCCACACGCAGTGATCTGGGCCGGCTTAGCCTGACATCCATGCGGTCATCGCCGCGCCTTCCGGTCTCGCTAGTTGGAAACAGGGCTAACGCTTCATACTAGGACACAACACGTCAATGACATGGTCGCCTGTAGCGCTCACCATCCTTCAGGTCTTTGGGCTTGCGGCTGAGACGGCACGAGTGTAGCTTTCTGAGGACATCGTCAGGTGCGGCCCCTGGTAATCAGGCCCAGTCTCAGGATCCTGGTCGCTTCAGCAGAGGCTGGGTAGATCCGAATAGCTCAAGAATGTCGATGAATCATTCAGTCGTGAACAAGGCAGCAAGTGCAAGGACTGACAAGCAACAGCATCAGCATCAGCGAAGAGACAGACTACTGGGAAGTCGGCTTCGCACCAAGAGTGTAGCGCATGTCTAATCGCTCTAGTGTATGAGAACGCGCAACCGCCAGGAGTTCCGACTTCTCGGCATGGCGGCCATGTGCGTCAGTCGATTCTCCACAGCCCCCATGACGTCTCCACGGGTGGCTTAATCAGACCCGCATACAAAGCGCTTCACCGGCAACTGTCATCCTTCGTTTCAGCACCTGTTCATTGTTCCAGACAGTTTTCACGTACGACTTTCGCTTCACAACGCTCCGTAACCCGTCCATTCCTGTCGCTCTCACCTTACCTCTTGACACTTTTCGTTTGTGACCTGTTCTTTGCATTGAATAAACACAACTCTATCTACCTCGCCGCCAGATCGGACCTCGAACACTCTACCAACCAGAAATACTACCACAAATATGCCTGCCATCCACCATCTCCAAGCACGGTTCCTAGAAGACTCAAACGGCAACGGCGGAATCTCACCGACAGCTATTGCCCTCATTGTATGCCTCGGAATTGTACCATGCATCATCTTGATCTGGGCAGTCTGCTACCTCTTCTGGGCCTATCCATATGACCGCAACTGCTGCTGCATCAAGCGAAAGCGCCGCCCGGAACCGCAAAGTGTACTGAACCAAGCGCCCATGAGCGAGGAGACACTATTCGAAAAACAGGGTGTGGCACCTCCACAAAGGCCTTTCTCTGTTCAGACCAGGACCGAGTCGGGGAGCTCAAACAACAATGGGCGCCTGCAGAAGCAGCAGAGGCCTGGCAGTGGAGTCGACACCCGGGGCACGCGCATGAGCCAGCAAAGCGTTATGAGCGCGAACACCATGACATACGCCCAAGAGCCTCAGCGATTTGTATGAGCATCGAGCCATATACCACGACATCAAGGAATCTTTTCAACAGCGTATATTCGCACCGAGATGGCCGCGACCGGCACTGCCACCTGCCCTGTGGCCACAGTCACAACCCGCCTCAGAAGGCATTGCCGGTATCCCTCCGCCACGGAAAGATGGCGGGCCATCCAAAGACCGACCAGCACACAGCACCAAAGATCATTACACAGCCACGAGGCACATCCCAAGCTTAGCACAGCAGCCACGGTAGTCGCGCTGCAACACGCTTCGCTGTCCGCGATGAGCTGCTGGAGAGGTTGAAGAATACGCTGGGTCGAGGAGCCCAGTAACAGATAGGAATCTGCTGGGCTATCCTAATCAGGACTGTACACTACTTTGTTTGCATGCATGCGGGACATTTGCATTTGGGTTGGAGTTGTTAGCATTGTACTCTAGACGACGTTATGACATATCACACTTAATGGAAGTAATCGATTACACTATTTTGCCTTGCGTCACAGGATGCGAACCATGTGAGCATGATGGCGGTGTGGTGGGTCTCGTGCAGTTGATAGGCCGAAGGGCCTCACACGGAACTTGAGGCTCGATGAACCCTTTCAGTGGGGTAGTGGGCAGGCATATCAGTCGCGACTTCCCAAGCAGAAGGCGGAGGAGAATCACATCTACCTTTGACTTGCCTCAAATCTAATTCCCTAACTCGCCGTACCGACACGCGTAGCCATCTGAGAGTCGATAGGCGGAGACGGCTAGATTACTTGTCCGAGATTGCGACAAACGTCGGCGTTCTTATCTCCGCGTCGCCATCGCGTTTCCGCCACCGTAACTCGTCCAGAGGCTACGTCAAGATATTGTACCAAAACAAATCCGTCGCAGGCAGCGCCCCAAGGGTGCTCTGCGACACGCCGCAAATACCGCCACCATTCCACCCTCAGTCTACTTCTCGCGTTCTTTTTCTCTGTCATCACAAGCATCGTTACTTTCGGCGCGCCTGCGAATGCTACGAAGTTACCTAGCCAGACCCAGCGCCCGCAGCGTCATACATAAGAGCGCGGGATTTGGCGGCGCGAGCTACATCAGTCTGAGCCTGAGCACGCCCATTAGAATTGACAACAAGGGAAATTCGACCATGGCAGGACAAGACAGCGAAGAGGGGAGGCAGGGAGGTCAGCAGGCTATGCTGGCGAGCCAACGCGCGAAAGAGCAGGGAGAGGCGCAGGGGAGGTTTTCCAAATGGTTTCCTCTGTCAGCCAAAGCGGGTTTTGATCAGTGGTGGGCAGGCCTATCTCCCATGGCGTAAGTGGTGACTGTAAGAATTGCATATAAGACGTCTACTGACTGCGCACGCGAACCTTAGAACAGAGCACCGCGTCCTCTCGTACATCCCACATCTCCAGAGTCCACCCACACATACCCAAACGGGCACCGCTCCTGCCTCGGCCGTTCCTTCCACATCAGACCTCAATGCGCCACCGAAGCACCCCGAAGACCACACCACAACGAATGCCACCAACGACCCATACGGACCACGGAGATGGAATTCACAAATGGTGGAACTGAGTGGCAAAGACCGCGCGCTGAACGAATTCTCCGTGGAGCGACTGGGCGAGGACGTGGAGAACAACTTGGTCATGCTGCACGGTTACGGTGCTGGATTGGGCTTCTTCTACCGCAACTTTGAGTCGTTATCCCGCGCTGAAGGCTGGAAAGTCTTTGCGCTGGACCTGCTCGGCATGGGCCGGAGCAGTCGACCGGCCTTCAAGATCCATGCCAAGGACAAGGAGGGAAAGATCGCAGAGACCGAGTCCTGGTTTGTAGATGCGCTCGAGGAGTGGCGGATAAAGAGGGGGTTAGATCGCTTCACGTTGCTCGGACACAGCTTAGGAGGATACCTAGCTGTTGCCTATGCACTGAAGTATCCGGGTCATCTCAACAAGTTGATACTTGCGTCTCCAGTCGGTATACCTGAGGACCCGTACGCGGTCGATGAGGAGATGCCTGATCCGCAAGATTCGACTATGGCGAACGAGTTCACCCAGGATGCGGCCGACACGAACCGGAACGGCGTACAGCCATCGACAGCGGACAACAACAACTTCATGAATCAGCGAAGCAAGAATGGTACGTACCGTCTTGGACATATCTGTGAAACCTGACTGACTCTTTGACAGAAGGCACTGCGAAAGAGCCCAAACAGCCACCGAAAAGACGATTGCCCTGGTGGCTTTATTCTCTCTGGGAGGCCAACATGGTCTCGCCCTTTACCTTTGTACGTTGGTCGGGACCCCTCGGCCCGCGTCTAGTATCGGGCTGGACGTCACGCCGCTTCTCGCAACTGCCAGAGGAGGAGGCCCAGGCTCTGCACGACTACAGCTATGCTCTGTTCCGCCAACGGGGTAGTTCTGAGTATGCGCTGTCGTACCTGCTTGCTCCCGGTGCATTCGCCCGAAGTCCGATGATTCGAAGAATTCAAGGCGTCGGTCGACAATACCTACAAGCACATGACAAGCCCACAGTAGACGGCGACACCGCCGCCAATCCTACCGCACAGCGCGAAACGAGCTTCCCAGTCGTCTTCATGTATGGTGAAAATGACTGGATGGACGTCGCTGGTGGTTTTGCTGCCGCCGAGAAGATGAAGCAGGAGCGGGAGCGGATACTAGTGAAGGCATCTGCAGACGAGAAGAATGATCATGGTGTAGGCAAAGTCGTCATTATCAACAAGGCTGGCCACCATGTTTATTTGGATGGGTGGGAGCAGTTCAACCGCGTCATGTTGGAAGAGATGAACGAAGTCCGACAGAGAGAGCAGGCAAAGAGGCGCGCATAGATGTCGACGCATTAGACGGATAGCATTTTTGGGCGTTTTGTTCACGTATAGCGTTCGATTGCGAACATGTTGGATCTACCGCCATATTTAGTATAGGGCCTCTTCAACCGCAGGCATGCTTCAACTCACACAAATTCTCAACCCACCACAACCAAGGTCTTACCTCGTATCGGTGAATGGTACCCCTCAGTTCCGCAAGACGATCTCACATGAGCCCCTGCATACTTCACCCCCGCCCCGTTCCGTACACATCGCTCACTACTGCAGGGCGCAAGACGTGTCACCCATTTCCGTGAATGATAGCCAGCACAACCTTCCTATCGCATGCTAGCATTGTGGGGTAAACAGGTATGCCAGCAATCCATGTCTTCACCGCCCCAGCTAAGCGAGCGGGTGCATCATCGGAGTGCCAGACCGACTTCGCGCCGGATGCACAGCATCTGATATAGGCACGCGGGCCCCTCGTACGCGGTGCGCATTCTCTTTCGCGTGCACGCAACCGTTTGGTGGTGGTAGAGAGAAGGACACCAGCCGAGGACAAGATCCCATAGCAACACTCGCACCTCCGTATCGCCAGCGTCGCATTCACATGTCATTTCTACCGACACGCGCACGGCATCCCCAGACAGAGGCGTGATGGCGCCGCAAACACTCGACCAGCTCGTCAAGGGCGCGCCGGCGCCGAGCACGAGCTTGCACAGGGTGGCCGAGAGCGTCGAGCGAGACCCGCCGCCATACTCAGCGTCCATCCTCGCCGACCCGCCCCACGATGCCAACGGCCGCCTGCCCACTATCAAGACGCCGCGCCCGCCCGTCCTCAGCGACCCGACGTCGCTCCTGCCCTCGTCGCCGCCGCAGATCTACCTGAACCTGCTCATCCTCGAGGCCAGCCTCCGCAGCCAGTACCTCACCCTCCGCGCCCGGCGGCGGCAGAACACCTTCGTCCTCACACTGCTCGCCGTATGGATCGGCTTCTGCTTCTACCTGCTGTGGCTGCGCCCACGAGAGGATGGCAAGGGGATTGGTGGGTCACAATACTGGCTCGTTGACATGCTGCAGAAGGTGGGCTTCATCACAGGCGTCGTTACCGCTCTGCTCTTCTGGGCGACTGGCCAATGGGAAAGAGGAGTACGATGGCCGCGTCGCTGGATTGGAGTTGCGAACCGAGGCCTGAGAGGTATGAACGCTAAGATTGTGGTCATCAGAGGGCCATGGTGGAGGGAGCTCGTGGAATGGGGACACTTCATCGTGCCCTTCTCGGGTGGGCTGTGGGGAGGCGAGCAGGGCGGCAGTTCATACCACTTCATCAACATTGCGCAGGAGAACAAGCACGCCTTGGACGGTGGCCGACCCCGCCATCGCATAACGGAAGACGGCAAGGAATACGCCGAAGAAGACATTGCGCCTGGAGGCGACTATATCAAGCTGCTCCTGCTCCCGAAGCCTTTCACGCCCGACTTCCGACAAGAGTGGGAGGTTTACAGGAACGAATACTGGGCCACCGAAAACGAGCGACGAGCTGAGCTGCGGAAGCGCGTCCGGGCCAGACAACGCGAGATTGCAAGAGAAGAAGGAGGCTGGCTGTGGTGGACCGGCTGGCGGGGGTGGAAGCGCGCTCGCGGTATCAGTGGACGCAGTGCAGATGTCGAGAAGAGTGGACATCACCACGGTCACAGCCACAGTCTCTCACACACTGGCTCGCGAAAACGGCGACTAAGCACCTTGCAAGCCGCCAGAGGAAGAGACGGATCGCATTCGAGAAGCTCGTCACGCAGCACAACGCCCACACCAGACGTAGACATGGATGGTCGCCTCCGCCCAATGGAAAGCCATGAGCGCCGGTGGAGTAACGCGTCGAATAGCACAACTACAAGTCGCAAGTCCTCTCTCCGCTCCAGCACAACCATCACACAGGGCAACGCGCAGTCGGCACGCCAGCCACCGCAAAGACCTGCCGTTAGCTCTCGACCCAGTACGCCTAATGAAGGCAATCTACCTTGGCAGAGTAAGAGGGCGAGTATGCTGAGTAACGCCTCAAGCATGAGTGAAATGGAAGAAGACGGTGGGTATGAGGCTGCCACGGAGGGAAGGGCAGACGTACGACCAACGCCGAAGAGAAGGACTAGCCGGGAAGGCGGTGGCAGTGGAAGGGCTGAAAGTGCCTAGAACGACTTTGACGCGTCGTGCACTGGAGTGGTTGATTGATATTTGTTGACGGGTTACGCATCTACGTTCTGGCCATGTTTTATGATACTCTGGTTTTTAGCGCATGGGTTCTTGTAAGATCAGCGAGCATTTCGACATGGAGCGGGTGTATAGTAAGACAGGGGAGGCTTACATACAAAAGAGATATCCATAGTATTGAACAGCATGAGTTGAAACGTGCAAGCTCGGCTGCCTCTTTATTATCTTGAAATCGACGCGATCGACAGACTGCGTTCGCAACCCTGCAGTGCAACCTCTCCGATTCGCAAGCTCAAGGTTGAGAGATGTACGTCTGTAACATCACATTTCCCGAGACCCAGTTCGTGTTAGTAGTGGTTTACTCAAAGGATATCTGATCTTAGACCGCATGCCCTGGCCTTGTAAGGTTCTAACCATCGTGAACCAGAGCCAAAAGCGAAGGACCGGTGTATCTAATGAACAATGAAATGGTGTAGAGAGCCGAACTTGGCCGGCACATGACCGGAAGGGCCTTTGTTCTGCGTTAGTGGTTGGAAATGAGCATCCCCCGCTTTTGCGATAACGATATAGATTTTACTACAGGAAAATTTGTCATAAAGCAACATCTGGCCGGTTGGCGCAATGGTAGCGCGCAGCCCTCCTAAGGCTGAGGCTGTGGGTTCGAGTCCCACATCGGTCGCTTTTTGCTCCCGTGGACGTCTTTACATTGTCTCCTCATCCAAGAGAACAAAGCGTGGTATCGGCCGCATTGGCGCTGGATTTTTGCGTGGTGGCGGGGACTGAAAGTGGGGTAGGCTCCACGAGGATGCCGGAACATCACGCAAACACCTGGATTCTATTCCCTACCCAAGTAAGGCCTGTTGCTTTAACCAACGTACGTTCTTACAATACTAAGATTGTCTTAAAACAATATTGATAATTGTTCATGAGACGAAGAGACTGAACCTTCCCAAGATCTTGTCACTCTGCATTCAAGTTGAAGCTACAGACGAACAAGCTCTGCCACACACAAGCCCAACCTTTAGCAAGATTCAATAACGACTAGGCTCGGTCTTTTCGACTTTGCCTAGATCTACAGGAACTTTGAAATCGCTACTACATGAAATGAAGATAACTTGATTTGAGCATTTCTGGTTCTCCACTTAACTTTCTCGATCCCCAAATAAAAGGTCAAAGGACGATGGCCTCAGTGCGACCAGCAAATATGCCAGCACCTGAGCAGTCAGGTGTTCACGGCAGTATGCTTATCGAGTGTGCATTATCCACTCCCCGCATCATTGTCACAACATTTGAATTCTGTAAACACTTCACTTCTCGATAGCGGCACGAAGTCTTGAGGAAAGCAAACCCCATCCCGTCAAAGTAATCGGGTAGAGAATACAATGAGGGCAGGGTACATGGGACAGAAAGGGTCGCAGGACTTCTACATTAACACTGGTAGAAGGCGCTCGATTGATGGCACATTTTCTACACGTATGCGGCACACATTTCGGACGCTCAGTGACGTGCCTCCTAAAGGTTATTGATACACTGTCAATGCTAAAACAAGCTGTTAGGTCTTTGCTAGCCGCGCAATAATTCCCCCATTCTGTGTAGCGTAGTAACACAGTTACAAGTATCAATGCAGCGGTACAGGTACGTTTCCCTACTCATGTAGCTTGCGGAACCCCGTCTATATATCCCTTCCTCTTTGTCTGAAGACCAGCAGGCAATTTCTTGACATTAGAGGCTGCGCCGTGAAGGTTGCCGAAAGCTTATCCCGTGATAGTGACACCAAAAGTGACTTGTTTCATGCCGGCTACTGCTCACTGTGGGTAAGCTCTCTGTGCCAAAGACACGCATTAAACCATCATGAGCCTAGAGCACACTGGTTCGCGTCTTCGTCATGCGTGCCCAGCCATTTACTCAGGTACGAGACTTTGAAGACGTGGTTTGAGGCGATTGGTCCAGGAATACGAATTCGAGTTAAGACGAGTTGGTCCTGGCCGAAGGCTTTGTAACAAATGCCGCACTCGGTGACATCTTGCAGTCAGGTAACGGTGGACCTTCTAGCTAGTCTCCGCGAGAATGCTCAAGTTGGTCGCTGAGACGTGTTCCACGCCGGGCGGTATCGCGGGTGAGTTCGAAGGAGGGAAGTGTCAAAGCTGCTCCTATTCAGGCTGCGAAGATACGTTCTACAATGGCATCTAGTATCGCTGGCGACCTTGTTCGAGTCAGACAGAAAATGAGATTCAAGATGATTACCTCTTTCCGCAAAAGAGGCGCTAGAACGCGTCGCTCCTGTCATTCCTGTCACCCACCGTGCCTGCGGTAGTCACGGAACTGGTCGACGCTCATACAATCGGCAAGACCGACTGCACATCCGCATATGAAAGGCTCGCATAATGTATACGGGTGCACAACAACGGCCTGCGTTCAGAGCGGGAAGTAGTTTGTGATTGCTATCTAAGCGACGAGTGCTCAGGAGCTCGCGTTACCGCGCCGGCGAAACGGCAGCTGCAGCACTACTGGTAGCCCGAGCCAAAGCGAGCCGACAACGACAAACGTCATCAACCCAACCCCCCGTCCTCGCGATACCCTCAAACCCGTAAAATCCAGCTCTTTCGCAATCACAATTAAGTTCGGCCAATGAAAAAAGTGACAGACCGTCAACGCCTTAAACTTTGAAACTCCGGAACAGTCGGAAATTGCCTCCTTGGGTATAATCTCATGCACGTGTTGGCTGACGTGCCTTTTCCAGTGCCGCAATCCTGCCGCCTCTGCGTATCTCGCTCTTCGCAACCCCCCACACGGTGACCAACTTGATCGTTTTCTGCGCCCGCGCGACGATAAAGACTGTGTGTAAAACGCTAATGGGACAAAGGGAAATGAAATGAATGGGTAAGACGAGGATGATCTGCGATATGTCAGTCGATGCTCGGTCGTGTCTCGGAAGCAATCGGCTAGCGCTCAGACATGGGAGTGAATGATGCGCTGTGTAAGGGAGGGGGGGGGCCTGTGGCTGTGCGCACCTCGGAGTTCCAGCTCGTTTACAGGACCAGCTCAATGCTCCGCATGTATCGCGCCGGTGCCTTCACACACGCTGCACTTGTTGCTGCCGGACCGCTTGCACGATGGGCAGCCCTTGCCGTTGCAGGCGTCGCACTTTGTGGTTCCATTGCCTTTGCACGTCGGGCAGTCCTTCATGGTGCGTAGTTGGCCGGATCGAGCGGGCGGAAGTGGTAGCCGGGGTAGATGAGGCGCAGCCGAGAGAAGCAGAGAGAGGGAGCGTTGAAGTCGAGTTGCGTTCTGAGAAGGGCAAGATATCTTGGACGGGAACCCGTATTTAGACGATCGTAACGGAGAGAAGGGGCGCAGTCGCGGTGAAATAGTCCGTTGATCTTGATTTAGGAAGGCAGTACCACGGTCATCAAGATGAGCAAGACAGCAGAGATGTTTCGAAACACACAGTAGTCCACGGGCCCGATAAGTGTCAGGGTCGCTTTATATAATTTCCCCCATTTGGGCCCCGCGCGCGCACCCGTACCTCATCATCGCAATCTCACCGCGGCCGCGAATAGTGAAGCAAGCTCGCAAGCTCAGCCCCCGTCGCTTTTGCATCCAACAGCTGTCCAAGCTCCTCACGATAGCTTTTCAGGGTCCTCCAGTGGGAGTAGCATCACGAGAACAGGGCGGCAGGCCATTCGGGTCCACTTGCACTATTTACCATGCCTCTGGAGAGGATGATGTCAAGGTGCATCACCGGAGGGCGATGGAATACCCCAAAGCCCCTGCCTGCTCTGATGCACGGAATGCTCTTCCCCTTCCAAACAGCTCCCGCGGGCCAATCTCTCTTGGCCTCGTTGTGCTCCTATCGCATGCAAACAGCTATAGCATGGGACCTACTGCCGCCACAGCCGGCCTATGTCTTCACAATGAATGCGGCGTTAGGATCGTGCCGCAACCGAGCCAGCTGTAAGAATCCCCGAAACCATAGATGCATATCCTGATTGGGCTTGCAACGTCGACGAGCACGTCAGACTGCATTATCCTAGGCGTCTGCATCAATCAGCAATCAGCCACCCTTCTAGCGCGTTCCTCTCAAGATTGCGCGCAGCGTCAGGTGTCACTACTATGGACAAGCAACGTCATTAAACGCCCCAATAGCCTTTCTGCGATGCCAGCAGTACAGGGCGCGGTACAAGTCGAAGGAGACGCTGTATCCGGCACGGAGCGGGCGAAGCTACGAGCACGTTGTTGAAGCATTGGTGAAGAAGCACCCTTGGTGGGGGATAGAGGGTACATGCCTGATGCAGAAGGCACACACGTGGCAGGCTGCAGGAGCGTTGGTACGAACCAACATGGTGGGTAAGGCTGAATTTTGGTTGGTGGCGCCGTTTGATACATCGGCAAGGAACAGAGGTGGCTTGATTTTCCTATGTAACCACGCAACTCCACCTTTCAGGCACAACGCTGGATGCCTTCAGACATGTATACGCTCGCACTAGGGAAGCCCTCGCTCTATAGCATGCACAGGTGGATTTTGAGTAAGAATGACGGTCTCACGCTATCGCTACTCCATCACATTCATCAGTGAAACGTGTGATGGAGAAGTCGTAGACTGGCATTAAGCTATTCGACGGGTCGACTGGATGTCCACCGAAGAGAAGTGATACCATGTCTCAAAACCGTTTTACTATGGTAAAAAGACCATGGTCATGGATAATACTGTGACTATCCCCTCGCGGAAGACCCAACTATTCCTCCGACCATCGTTCTAGACCATTTCACCAAAAGCTACGCTAAATTCCGACTGGTCAAGAAACCAGCACTAATATCCTTGGTATCCTCCAAGACATCACCAGCAAAGTAGGTTCAGATGCCGTGTACTCCTCTTCGTAGCGTAACCCTAGCGTTTCCGAGACGAACGCCCAGCCAAGGTAGCACGTTGAGACAGCGGGCCGAAGCCAAACTCGAGGTTCCCAGGGTAAAGAAGGAGATGGGCTGATGCGCAAAGCTTAACTATTGCAGCATCTCGTTCTAGACGCCTCAACGGTGTAACGCTGTAATGTGTCAACGGAAGCGATTCCCAGTCGTCTTTGATGTGCTGTGCCGCGAAGTCTGGCTAAATCTAGTGGAAGGCAACATAAGCATGTTCGTGGGAATAAGGACAGTGAGGATGCGATGAAACGATCTAGCAAAGCTTCTACAGAACACCCTGTTCCTGAGATTGTAGTATGATCGGGCTCTGGTGAACACGCGAGTATCAGGCCACAATCGACACGCGGCCTAAGGATGGTAATTTGCCATGGTCTCGAAAGCGAGGTGTGAAACGAAGGCTCAACGCAGAATTTTGTCGATGTAGGCTCTGAGAACGAGCAGGATCAGGCATCGGTAGGTCTGACATAGCGACGCTCACAAGAGTTCCTCATTTCTTAAACTCTCTGCAAGTTTGTCCGGATACTCAACGGCTGCCAACGAGAATAGATCCTTCTCTACAACTTAGCCTTTACAGCCGTCCTCTCCATGCCCGGCCCATCCCAGATATCCCGCTCAACAGCTCTCGTGTTGATATACTGCATGCCCAACTGCTCCACCTTTTCCACACCCAGTAAACGCATGCACGTCTCCGTTTCCGCTTTCAGGACTGTTGTGAAGTGTTAGTACTAAATCACAGAAAAAGGGCGATGTCAACAAAGACTTACTCTCAAGAACCCTCGCAACACCCTCCTTACCACCCGCACCCAATCCAAACAATGCCGCCCGTCCCACGCCCACACCTTTGGCACCGAGACAGAGTGCCTTGACTACATCTGTCCCGCGCTTGATGCCGCCGTCTACCCATACCTCGATGCGATCGAATACTTCAGGACAGTACTTTCGTATCTCGAGAAGCGTGTGTACGGCCGGCGGCGCGGTGTCGAGAGCCCTGCCGCCGTGATTCGACAGGATGATAGCTTTGACATGGGGTGCGTGTAGAGAAGCCAGGTAAGCGTCTTCGTGTGTCTGGATGCCCTTGAGCACAATGGGCTTGTCCGTGTGTTTCGCCAGCCAAGGTAGAGTGGAACGCCATGTCAAGTCTGCGGCTGTGCCCCAGAACAGAGACTGACCCATGCCCATTGACTTCGGCTTTGGCTTCTCATCTTCGCTGGCTTGTGTGGGTGTAACTGCGCTCGTGCTAGTCTTAGACAGCGATTGTGATTCCTGGACCGAGGCGCGCACGGGGAGGTTGGAGCCAACGTTCTTGCTGCGCTCGTCGTGTTCGCGCTTACCGGGTACGGGCGCGTCGAGCGTCAGGCAGATGAATTTTATGCAGTCGAGTTTGTTCATGCGGGCGAGGATGGCTTCGCTCTTCTGGCGCTCGTTCTGGACGTAGAGTTGCCAGCCGAAGACCTGGCCTGGTGTGGCATCTGCGACGATTTGTTCGGGCGTCTGCGAGGCGTTTTGTGAGATGATTTGCATGGCGCCGTATTGCGAGCACGCTTGCGCAATGCCCCATTCGCCGTCGGCGTTGGCGAGGCGCGCCATGGCGGCGGGTGAGACGTAGATGGGGAGTTTGACATTGTTGCCGATGAAGGACGTCGATGTGTCGCAGCGGGTGCAGTCGACGAAGACGCGTGGTCGCAGCAGTATGCTCCGGTATACGCTATTGTTGAAGGACTTGCTCTGCAGATCGTCGCTCGCGGAGAAGTAGTATGCCCAGGCCTTGTATGGAATCTGCTTCGTTGCCACCTCTTCAATCTCGTCGAGGTTCAGCAGATTGTCCAGATCCACCGGCCCTTCATCTTGCGCCTCGCCTGTCTCTTCTGGTGTCTTCTCCTCTCTCGGGATGGTGTCTGTGTTGATGGTGCCGAGCTTATCGGAAGCTTCGAGGTTCTCTTCGAGGATGCCCGGCGGGTGGATGGGATCGTATTCTTCGGTTGCGTCGGTGCCGGCGAGTTGGAGGATGACTTTGGAGCCGCCAGGGTGCTCGGGGATGAAGCGCGTTACATCGTAAACGTTGCCGTACAGAATTACCCAGCAGCTTTCCGCTGTGTTGTGCTGCGCGACTGATTGGGGGTGTCAGCGATGAAGGTTCAATCGGAATGCGGAAGCGGGAACTGACCCTCGGCGTAGTCGAAAACCTTTGACATGGTGCCGTGCGTTCAAGTAGTGGTACAATACGGAATATTTACAAGCACACACGCAGAAGACGCAAAAAAGAACTCTACAAGAAAAGTGATGAAGATTGGAGAACGAATGAGTTCAATTGTTCCGACGACAGAGCAGACGCCGACGTCTTTTAGCCCACCCCAATCTGTGGGGAGCTCGGGGTAGTGCCATCCCGAGTCAGGCAAGACGGGCCGCATTTCTTCTTTTGCAAAGCTACCCCAGGTAAGCCGGATGTACTGATGGCTAATTGGCGGTCATTTGCTGTCTAGACTGGCTGACCTGATGATGTGCTAGCTCCAACGCGGTGTACCGTTGCATTCTCTCTTCAGTACAGCTACACGATGACAGTATTAGCCTCAATTGCCGCGGCATTTGAATGTCAATCATCCACATCACTGCATCAAGTCCAAGCGCTCAGCGTTTATAAGAACCATGCGGTATTTGATGCGATTGTCTCTTGGATGCCTTTGAATTCTATGGGTATCCCTGGCCGGATTCGCAGCTTACATAAAAAGATGCAGCATCGCGTTTCGCCTACCTACGTATTAAACAGCCTCTGGACTAGATGCAGTGCCTTCGCTTTTTGCTCTCTTCTCACGTCGCAGCACTCTAGTTCCCTTTCTCTGCCAGCCGTCGTTCAAACGAAACTTGATTCCATACTTCTTCGTCGCATCAGATTCGTATCTCTTCCCAATTTCGTCATCGTCGTCCTCACTATCGTTGTTTGTCGATGCTATGACGAGCTCTTCCAATTCGCTATGAATATCCCACCGAGAGGCACGCTTTGACCTTCTGAACACTGATGGGCCAGGCCATGTTTTGGGAGCCGATTCTGAAATGGAACGCGAAAGTGTTGGTCTTGCCAGTCTTCCACTTCGCACTGCTTCTCTACGCCGATGTACCTGATACTTGGGTCGCTGGAGAAACCATCCGCGTTGGGAATCATCTGCGCCAACTATTAATATGACATCCAGACTGGATATCAAATATATCAAATGGACCAAGGTGCTAGGCGGTGGATTGTTCAGGAGCGAGGGGGGAAGATATTCACCAACCCTCAACCGGAAGATCCGGCCAGCCATGCTCTAGCTCGCCTTCATTTGCAGCCTCTTCACCCCAGTCCATCTTCTCGAGCTCGTTACGGAAGAAATCTTGTTCCTCCTCGAGAACGCCAGGTTTAGCACCTAAGCTTTCGGGGTATCGCTTGAGGTTGTGCCAGTGTGTAAGTGATCGTAAGGCCTGCTCGAGCGGAACACTTTCGTCGACCTCGGCATCCACGTCACTTCCTGCCAACCAGTCGTCTCGGAGCTCAGGTCGACAGTGCAAATACACTGCAGTAATGACGCGCATGTTCGACTGTCGCCACTTGCGACCGCAGTACGGAACTTGGTTCTTGAACAGCTTGAGTGTGTACAGGCGTAGTTCCGGCTGTGGTACCTTCAGGCTCTTGCGAAGGAACTGCGAAGACTTGTACGAAACAAGCATGAGGTTTCGATGTGCCTTGTTCTTGCAGATCTTCTGCATGATCCGCAAGTAGTTGATTGATGTGAAGAACGCGCGCCATGAGAAATTGGTGATTGGCTCTTTAGGCAGCTCGTTCGTTGGAAAGCCGAGCTCGTCTACCTCTGGAGGTTGTAGCTGGGCAGGTGGTAGGGCTGGCTCAACACCTGATTCGTTCGAGTCTTCTCTGGACAGTCGGATTGGGGGTGGGACGGCGTCGTCTTCGTCAGATTCACCGTCATGCGCTTCACCTTCGTTTCCTCCAACGCGGTCCTCTTCAGAGGCGTTTCTGGAATGTGTCCGGCAAAAGTTGAAGAAGTTCAACTCTTCCTGCTCACTCTTGAAGTTCACAATCTTCTCCACCTCTTGCAATTGTAGTAGCTTCAAGATCAAAGGAACGTAGCTTGAGTCAACGAGTAGCTGTGTGATATACTCGAATTTGAGGATGTGGGACACTTTGAACCATTTGAGGATCAATATAAGAGTGCCGGTGACTGCTTTATCCAGGACTTCTTGTGTGCGCATCGCGTCAAGCTCCTCGTTCGTCGCCACGGTGCTACCATGTCCGTTCATGCCGCTCATGTCAGGCCGTCCGGCTGTCGTGCCGTTCTGGTTATCCTGAAATTGGAAACCGCTCTGGAGCCCGTTCGCGCCACTGGACTGTGTCACAAGTGCCGTGACGTGCGCAAGGATGGCTTTGATCAGAACAATGATTAGTGACTGTAGATTAGGCAGTGCGATGCGCTAGTGGGCTGTTAGCTGATGCATCCCTATCAAGCTTTGGTATACTTACGTAAAATTCCTCGACCAAGTGCAAGCGCTCCTCATTGCTGCCGGGTGCGAGTTCTTTTGACTGAGCTTTCTCACTCGGTTCAAGTGACAGCTCTTCGATATCAGGGTTCTCGTCAGGGCCTGTCCAACCGCGCTCGTATTTCATAAATGCGACACGTTCCTCCCACAGCTGCTTCATGGCACGCGTAGCTTTCATACGTCTAGCGAACAGTTCCGCGGCTTCCAAGATAGAAGCAGGAATATCTGAGCCCTCCCACTTGCGTCCCACCAGAAGGTCCTGTAGGTCGGTCGAGCCCTTTCCGCCCAACTTGTTACTAGACTCGTCGAGTGGCGGATACAAGAACGGGAACAGTTGGTTTGTCTGGTAGTTCTGCTTCTTTCCACCTTTGCCACCGGGGCCTGCAGGTGAAGGAGGAGGCGAGGGTGCCGGAGTTGCGATATGAACCGGTTGATGCAGGATGGATGTGCTGTTACCGTTTGTGTCGCCTAGCCCAGAGCCGAATACATGGTTGCCAGCGACCTTGTTAGGGTGGTTCTTCAGTGGTGGCAAGATGGAGTTGTTCTCTGGCTCAAGAGGAAATACGGGAAGCGGTGGATTGTACGCAGGATACTTGGAGCTTATCTCTTGTCTGAAGAGGTGATAATCAAGAGGGGACGCGGTGATGAGTGGCTGACCCTTGGAATCCTCCGACTCAAGGCTGGTGTCCCGGAAGGTCTCTTTGACCTTGGCAACTTCTGCAAGACCGCCGAAAGTCACCAACATGGCCTTCCAGAGTAGCAGTGAGATCTTGCTAAGCGGTAGATTGATTGACTCATCCCATCGCAATTTCGCGATGAGATCCACGAAAAGCATCAGGAGACCTGGTTTCTCTAGGGCGAGGATGGCGCTTCTGAGGGTCCGGCTATGCTGCGTCTTCTCCTCGTCGCGTGCGACCTCCAATAGGACATAGACTGCAGTCATAGTGCACCAAATTTCGCGTCGTTCTGCCTCTTTGGAATCGCGCTGGGCTTCAGGTGTGATATCTGCACCACATGCTCGCAAAAGCGAAGAGCTGAGTGCGTCCACGATGGTCTGTACGCCATTACTCTTGGCGAGTAGGTGCACATTGCGCTTAATGAGCGAGGCCTGCCGACCTGACTTGATGTATGCAGAGTTGCGCGCTGAAGTCGTGCTAGACTCTGTTGCCTCGCCCGCAGCTGGGTCAGGCAGCCCTGCAGTCTCATGCCAGCACCCAAGGAGGACATAGACCAATGCCTCCAGTTTCTTCAACCTCAAGACAGGGTCGACTTCCTTGAGTCCCCCCAATAGATGCCGCACGAAGTCGTCGTGTTGTGTCGTCGTCGCCGAGGCCCAGTCCAAGCCGTCCTCGCCATTGGACACGTCGTTTAGGCCATGAAATGCGCTCCACTCCAATGCGTAGGACGCCTGGGTCTTGAGCAGCATTGCCTGCTCCTCGACGGCATACGAGAACCACTCCTCCAGCTCCTCCTCGAAACATGATGCGTCATCGTATGTGAAAGCGTATGGGGCGGGCTCGACCTTGGGTATGCCCCTCACGAGGTTCTGCAGTTGCGCAAGCGAAAGCGAGTCGTTCTGTGGCGTGTCGGGCGGCGGTACAGGCGGTGCGGGCGGGGGCAGGTTCGGCGCGGGCGTAGGAACTGAATTGCCTCGTTGCAGGCCGGGGCGGGCTGGCAGCGTGAGGGGAGGCCCGGCTTGGGGCTGGTCCTGGTCCTGTTGCAGCAGTATGCGCTGCTGCTCGGCGGTATCGAGGGGCAGATTGAGCTCTTCCTCGGGCTCTGCCTCAATGACGGGGAAATCAGCGCTCGAGTTCCCGATCAGCTCAGCTGCATCCAGTATGGGAGGCACGAGTGGCTCTCCGGGCACGTCGCTGTCGGCCATGGTCGGTCGCGTGAATTATGTGGGTGTGGGGTTGTCAGGTCGGTGGAAACGTGCTACGCCCACCATGTCTGGGACTCCTTTCACGTGCGGATCATGGTTTTCGGACGGATCAGTTTGGGAGAGCGGCGAGGCAAGTGTCTTCACGGTTCAAGAAGGTGAGTTGCGCTGTGTATGCACGGCAGGTGGGATGCGCCGACCGCTAACGGATGGGTAAGCAGGGCTCCGATTAGCGCGACTCCTGCTAAACATTCACTTGTTTCTAATGCCCGTATGTTGCAAGTCATCCCAACAAAACAGTCTCATATTACTCATAACACAACTAGCGATGGGTATTGCGTACCGAAATTGATGTACCATTGCAGAACGCCCCCTTGCTGTAAAATGTGTCGCTAGCCCTCAGAAGGCGTAAGAGAAGCCCCGGTTGTCTGTATGGGAGAGGCCAACCCAGGCGCACCGCGATCGCTGCCGCCAGATGCAAACGAATAAGAAAACCCCGTCCCTAAAGAGCGAGCGATATCTCCACAGCTGTACGCCGAACATAACATAATCTGCCGCACTGCCAGTGCGGGGAATGAACAGTAGACCGACAGGTCGAGAAAAGAAGACCAGATATGTGTCTTCCGAACATGGCTATCAAGGCAAGGTTGCTATCGCGTCGAAGAGATAGTCGAAAAGCGAGGCTTCCTCCCAGTTCTACATGGGATTAGCTCCCGTCTGTTCGCCGTTCTCCTGGCGCTCTTTGATCTCGTCGGGTATGATGCCGTTGGCTTCGCATGTGCGCTTGTAGATATTGCACTCGTCCCACGCCCGTTGGCATTCAGCCTTGAACTTGTCGCAACTAGCGCTGAGCTCGGTGATGGCTTGCTCGGTGAGTAGCTTTTCAAGCGTCCACTTCTCAATGTTCTGTTGCTCGTTCTCCTTCAGCTGGGTAATGAACTGAACGGCCCGTTGCAAGATGGAGCCCTTGTTCTTCTCGCAGCCGGGGACGATCTTGGCTAATTCGTTGATTCCCTCGTTGATAGTCTCGCGACGGCGGCGTTCGACTATGCAGCTGTTAGCAACTGTATCTAGGAGCGCTCGCACGGATGCCTACCTTCTTTGTGGTTGTCTCTCCGGACCTTGTGCCACTCATCTGTGCCAACTTGAGGTTTGTGCGCAGAGCTTTGCGGTGGCGAGTCGCTGGGTGCTGTTTGACCGGGACGACCCGTCTGTGTAGCTGCCTTCAGAGCCTCGAGACTAAAGTCTTGCATGCCCGTTTGTTGTTGGCCGTGGTCTCCCATGCTGAAGGAGCCGTCGCCTGAGTTCTGTGGCTGGAACTGGAGTTCTGTCGCCTGGGGGACCGTCATCTGGTGATAGGCAAGCGCGGCGGCGGCAGTGTCGCCGACACTCGCGGTGTTGGTCCCACCGTTGTGGTGTACGTCGAACTGTTGCTGCATGTCGTCGTCGGCGGCGTTGTGCGCGGCGAGAAATGAGGCTGTGGCTTGGTCGGTGAGGTCGTTGTTGGCGGAATGGGGAGCAGGTCGGTTCAGGCCTTGGTCGCGCGTGTCGCGCTTCCGTTTGTTGGTGTGAACGTTGTGGGCATCCAGCTTGCCGTCGGTAGGGTATCCGGCGGTATCAGCCATGGTTTCTGGTGGGGTATCTGGAAGGGATGAGTAGAAGCAGCTGGAATCCGCGTGGGACGCTAGGATCGACGTTGAGGTTCTGCGCGTGGTTGCTGAGACGGCGAGGTCTGGGATGTACAGGACCAATGGTGAGTGAGGGCGCTGAAGCCTGGCTAGGACACAGTGCTCCTTTGGGCGACCAGGAGGTAGCCGTGAGTGAGTGAGTTAGGCGGGTGACGTATGGGAAGGCTGGTGAAAGTGGCAGAAAGACGCGCTCGAAGCGTGAGTCGCAGGCGCAACGCACCGGGGCGGGGGAGCAGCGGCGCTGTGCCCACCGGTTCACGCACAAGCCGAAGACGACTTGATGTAGCAATCGTGCGCTTGGGAAGCGCAATAGAGGCCTGCGTTCGACAAACATTAGCACGGGCGCGAGCAGGTGAGTAGGTCAAGGTGGTGCGACACAGCGCCAGCAAGCAGAAGGATTGGGCGCTTCCATTTGGCCGTTGTTGTGAGACGCAACTGTCACGACTCAAAAGAACGCCGTCGTATCGTGCGAGCGGTAGGAAGCGCACAATGGCGTCGTGCGTCGTGGTGGATGCGCGTCCATCGAGTGCGGGATGCCGACCGACAACACCGCGGAAAGCGAGCGGGCAGGCGCGAGGCCACCATGACGCCAGGTGCGCTTCTCAAACGACAGCCCGTGCAGGAGCGCAGGGTGGCATGTCTATGCAGGGCTTTCCGGCGGTCGCGCGAAAAGAGCCATGGTCACTTACCGCGATGTTCCAAATGGATGTGGATGCGCGCGAAATCAGGTGACGGACGAAGGTGTAGCAACTTGCTAGGCCGGCGACGCTTGACAGGCTGGATGCACACTGAGAAAGAGAGAAAAGAGAACAAAAAGCTCTTACCTTTCTTGAAATTGCAGACTTTGGGCTTTTCTTCAGGCAGGATCGAACGACCAACTTCTGAGTTGAATCACGAGGAAGGAGCAGAGATGGTCACATGGCAGGAGCGCTATTTAGGAAAGGAAGGCACGACTGAGCCAGCCCACCCGCTCAGCCAATCAGCGTATCGCGACACGCCATGCAAGTTTCCCCACTCCCAGCCCGCCATCGCAACCACTACGTTATCACAGTCCTGCCGACGCGAGGCATCTACTCCGGAGTACTTAGAGCTTGCTATGCACTGTACGCTTTCGCATCACTCGCACCATCATGTCCTTAGCCACACAAGTACTTCGTTGCCCCCAGTCCCTCTTCGCCACCACGACGACAGCACCCCCGCCAGCCTCACTACGATACCAGCGTACGGATGACACCCCTCTAGACCACCTAGGCTCAGCCGACACCTCCAATACGCTTCACATGGCCTCAAACAGAGACACAGGTGTGGCATGTGACACGCTGCCCCCCACATTCTGGGCTATCGTCGACTACGCTATACCCTTTTTGTCATTGGTCCCATCATGCAATACACAACCATTGGGAAGATCGACTCCCACCTATCTCCTTCACTCTGCGCTCGAGTATTGATGTCTCAACTTACGCGCTGCTTACTAGGTCTTGTTGTAGATGTATCTATCTTTCAAACGGCTCTCGGCTCTCCTCGTCCTCTTGCTATCTGTGCAAGTATGAGGCCCAGTCTATTGCTTGCTATTCGCTCAAGTGTGATCCGCGGAGATAAACCAATTTTTGATTTCGTATCGGTATGGAAAAATACAATCGAGACAGTCCCTTTACATTTTTACTTTACACCTCCACATAGATCATGGACAGTCCAGTGTGCGTGCTCTATGGACGTCTTCATATTATCGGTACAACACATCGAACGAGGCGGGCCAAATTGGGGGCATACAGGAAAAACCTGAACACTCTGGAGCCCACGTTGCCTTCAGGTCGCCTGCTTTGGATATTCTTACCTTAATGTAGGCTGCAGGCCTGTCCGAGTTTTGTCTTATGCGAGATAGGTTGCAACAAATCCGATTTTGATCGGTAGATCTGAAATGACGAAACCGGTAGTGCTGGGAGTAGGTATAGTCCCTCTCCTCGGTGGCAAACGGCGATATCACGTCAGGCTATGAAAATCCTGAACACCCTGGAGCTTACATTGATGTCAAGTTACTTATCTTGCATGATTTTGTCCTAATGTAGTCTGCAGACCTGTTTAGTATAAGCTAAAAAGGCGCCTGTGTATTCATCACATATGCATGTCAACCTAAGAAAAGTCTTATAGTCCTAGAGCCTACATCAACGGTAAATCACCTACTTTGCGTGTTTTCATGTTGATGTAGCCCCCAGACCTACTCAGCTTTTTTCTTGTCTAAGGCGTGCGGCATATTCTACCAGGTAATCTTAAGAAGTAGAGAAATGGTATTTAGTGAAACTAAGAAGGAATATATATACTACAATCTACATCACTTAGAGAGGCTATTTGCAGAGCGAAGACGTTAAAGTAGACGAGAATCGCTGTTGTTAGACGAAGATTCGTGAAGAGCAGTAAGCCAAGAGATAAAGCGAGTGTGCTTTGGAGACTGAAGGAAGAGTGTAGTGGTGTCGAACCCGCGAAGCATCTGGCTGTGACAAGAGTAGAGTTCCTCGACGTCAATGTGGGTCCAAGCATAACGCCCGATCTTGGTAAATACCGATGGGTAGAGCACTCCGAGTTGCGGGGACACGATAGCGGCTTAAGAGAACAAAACTTCTGGAAAGCGGTCGACTAGGTATTGCCAGGACTCATTGTTGGTTGTCAGTCCGTCCACGCCTGGAAAGAGGAATAAGACACGGATGCGCCGACCCGCCAGAGCCTTGAACATGGTCAATGACCCTTCGCATTGTGTCGTAAACGCTTGCCACTCGCGCAGAATGTCCAGCTGAATAGAGAACTGGGAATGTCGATGTGATGTACCCTAATACCAGTGGGATCCAGACCGGCCTAAAGCTTTGCATTGCTAGCGCTCCTTGTGTGTCAATCTTGTCGTGGGGTCTTGGGTAGTTGTTGAAGACTTGTTCCCATTGATCATACATCGCTTGTAGGCGTACATCGACGTCTTCCGATTCGTTGTGGAAGACTTCGGTGTCGGAGCTGATACCGTCCCGTGGCCTGCCCGAGCGACGGAAGCACGGAAGTACCATATCGTACGTGCGTGTCGGGTCAGGCGGTGAAGCGCAAACATGGAGATCTGTGCCAAAGATAGCACGAGCCGCGGTGGCGCGGATGGTAGTGCTGCCTTCGAGGGCGTACGCTTCGATGCATGTAGGGATAATGCGCGTATTGGCCTTGATGAATTTCCCATTAACAAATGAACCGGGATGGCGAACGTTCGCACGGGGGAATTTCATTGTCCTCTTGCTCAGCGTTTTCCTATTGCGCAGCATAGTGCCAAGCTTATAACGCATTACTTGGAAGGCTGCATTGCGGATCGTAGGAAGGTAGCGCCTGGCAAAACGTCGCATGAGAGCTTCTTGTTTGCGACCACTGAAATCTGGTACGGATTGGTATGGAAGGTTCTGCGTCTTGTGTTCGAGAATGGCGACGGCTTCGCTACGGACAAGGATGTCCTGCTCGTCGAGGTCATGCTGCGTAAGATGATGTCGAATCTTAGGAGAGTGAGATATGCGCTCAGCGACCCTGAAGTCCTACCGATCTTGACGACCTCATAGCTTCTATCTTCTTGTATCGAACCCCATTCGGATATCTCCGAATCTGATGCAGAGTGCCGGTGATCAGTTGAACGCGGAGTCTTTGATACCGCCAAGCGAGGTGCGTCTATCGAGAATAGCGACCAGTCAATGTCCCACTCCAGGGCTGGGCCCTCGGTTGTATCGTTGGTACTGCGGCTTTGTTCCGTCCAATCCTCATGCTGCTTCGCTGTGTACCTGGGATGAGGACGAGAGGTTTTTGCTGAGCTTGCCCATGTTGTTCCTGCAACGTTGGATGCCTCTTCCACCCGCTTACGCTCTTTGCGCTCTTCTTCTCTTTCTTCTCGCCATTGCTGCCTTTTGGACCGATGGCTCTCGGATTCTACAGCTTGATGCTTCGAACTTGCGTCGCGGAGATATCTGTTGTGTTTGTTGATTATGAGTTTGCGTCTTCGGACGTACCGGGTCTTGTCGCGATCTGATGGTACTACTACGGTGACCGAGCCGCAAGAAGCTTCCCTCAGATGAGGCGGTTGCACTGGCTTCTCGTCACCTCCCCATAGTACGTGGAAGTTAGTTAGACCGACTTGGGTGGCGGGAGTAGGCAGTCCAGGGAATTCGATCTTCAGGAATCCACCGACGCTTCCTGATGGGCCTCCCTTCACTCCTACAGATGTACCAGGGTAGATGTCGGTAGAGAAATGCGAGGGACGGCAGAATTCTTCGTCTTCCGACTCATTCGGGATACCCTTGGGTTTCTTCAATTCCTTGCTTGCGAAGTCCGCCTCTTCCTCTACTCCGGTTGAAATATCCGACATCTCCGCCTCTTCGGTATCTCCCACAGCATCCGCCAGATCGATCCTACTGCGCGGTCCGTACAGGAGCTCTACCTCCAGCTTGTAGTCAAAGAGAACGCTGATTCTCGCTATAATCTGGTCCCACACATCTGCGTCTGCGTCTGATGCCGTGATGACGATGGTAGGTTTTAGACCGTCGGTGGATTTTCCAAGGTTAACACAGTCAAGGCTCAGCCACTTCCTATTCGCGATCGTACGGAGAAGGGTTCGTCTCTTGCTCGCCCAATAACGCGCTATCTCTGCCGCCGTCGGTCCTTGTAATGCTGTGACTGTGAAGCTCTCGCCGACCACTCGGTCGATAGCTTCGATCGAAGCGTCTATGTTGTTGGATAGGATATACTGAGCGATTTCTTGGACTGCAGAGGCGCAGTGCTCGTACTGGCGCGGCTCTCCGAGATCCGTATAGAATACGATCGTTGGGTGGGAGGTGGCCAGTTCTGTAGGCCTTGTCCGCGCGACGTATCGAACAGGACCGAGAGTTCTTACGCTATGAGTATCTAAGATTTTGTTGATCGCGGGTTGGTGGGCGACCAAGTGTTTGGTGGTCGTTGGCAGACTTTGCAGTGGCAGGCTTCGCAGCCTGGGCCAACCGAGTCGCCAGGCGCATCTTGTATCAATCTTTGGCTCCATGATCGGTATATCTCCTGCAGAAGCAAAAGGTAAATGTAGAGAGAGACGTGCAGTCTCTATTAAGAAAGAGGGCGCACTGTGTGCAGTGTTCTCAGATCGTGAACGTTTGTGGGAGGTGAAAGCACGGTCGGTGAACGGGCGTTTGGAAGACATTATTGAATGAATGTTCTTCGTTGGTGTGGCTACTGATTCGCTGGATGTAAGCGGTAATCCGTCGTACCCTGGTTTCTTGTCATCGTTGTGGTGGTTGCTAGTCGGGCTAAGGCCAGTGGGGTTGCGCATGTCGCCAGATAGATGCTCGATGTGCGCATCGAGCGCAGCCTGGCTCGAGCAATAAGGGGGATCACGGCCGCTGATAGTGCTGTGTGCTCCGGTGAACAGCTCCCGTCGGAGTGTCATGCCAACGCTCAAGGCGTTGGAGGCCGACTTCGCGGGCTGGTCATTGTGAAGTAATGTCCTCACGTCCCACGCTGTGAAGACCCCGCAGTCATCTGCCTCTTGCTGCACTGTTTCCTCGTATCTAACGGCGACCGTGTTCCAATCGACGTTCGCTAATCTGGACCGGGGGTGAGAGAGCGCAACCAGCGCAACGAATTGCCGGAGCTCCTGCTCGAACATAGACGTAGATCGGTATCTACGTCCTGTGTCGTACACGCGCATGAGCCCCGCCCCAAATTCCATGCATAGGGCCTGCACCACTACCCAATGGCTGTTCGTCGGATTCCAAGTGAAGACGATGAATGCTGCGGCGTCGAGCTCAGGGAGGATGAAGACTGATTGCGGAATAAGTGACGCGATGTCGGGGCGTATCTCGGGGTTAGATGATGACGTGCCGATGGTTGCCATGTATACTGGACGGCTTGTAGCGACATACACGACCTCCGGTGAGTACCCCCGTGAATTGCCACATCTCTCGACAAGGAAGTCGATAGTCGTGCCGGACAGCCACATCTTGGCTTTGCACACCTCGAGCATAGAGGCGAGGCTGATTGGCCACGGTACGAGCGGAAGAAGACGCAGCGGTATGGCACCGTCGGACTCTTGATATTGCTGCACCGCCATGTGAACGACGTCACGGAGCATCCCCACCCGTGGGCACGTGTCCATTCGGAGGGTCAGCTTCAGGTTGTAATCGGATGCGCGGTCCAAATCTGTTGCCTTGGTAAGCTGCATTGCCTCAATGTCCGACTTGCTTGGTGGCTGCGAGAGGTCGACGGTCAGCTTAACCCTTTTCCGGGACTCAGGCTCTGGGGGCTGCGCGCTACTCTGACTGAACGGGATGGCGACGCCATAATCTTCGTGGTCGTCGTTGTCCGGAGGAGGAGACCAGTCGTCCTGTATGCCGAGTGTTCCAATGGGGGTGGCAGCGGCAGTAGATGCTGCCGTGGGAGCGGGCGTCGCGGTTGCGACGGACATCGCGGTTGTAATAGGGGTGGCAGCTGTGATGGGGGTGGCTGTGGCATCTAATGCTGCTGTAAGAGTAGGCGCTGTGGTTGAGGTATTAGCTGCGGTTGGTATAGGCGCTGTAGGAGTGGGCGTCGCGGTTGTGATAGGTGTCGCGGTTATGATGGGGATGGCGGCTGTGATGGGTATGGCGGCTGTGACGGGGATGGCTGTGGCATTTGATGCTGCTGTAAGAGTAGGCACTGCGGTCGAGGTATTAGCTGCCGTTGGTATGGGCGCTGCGGTGGTGATGATCGGCGACTTTCTTGCATCGAATTGTGCTGGGGGTTGCTGTCCGTCGCCGGCTTTATGCTCGATTGGCAGAGTCTCGCCAGGCTTCGGCGCAGAGGCGGGCGGTGTCTTGAATGCTAGGGGACTCTTTCCGTCACCCGCTTCATGCTGAGCTGGCGTAGTCTCATCAGGCTTGGACGTAGAGGCAGCGGATGTGCTGTTCTTCTTGTCGTATGCTTCTCTGTGTGTCTGGTAGGCCCGCGTGGCTCTGAACTTGTTGGCGGCGTTTACCTCCTCCCTCAGGAAGGGTTGGTAGTCCGGCTCTCGTAAGATCCGATTCATGACATCAATCTCAAGGCGCTCTCGTCGGCTCTGGTAGTGAGACATGCTGGGCTGAATGGACTGGGCAAAGCCAGGACTGGACAAAGACAACGCGGAAGAGAAGAGCAGAAGGGCAACGAAAGCGCAGCGAAAACACTCTCAATATGCTGTGGCCCCGCATTTTGGAGTTGATTGTGCGTCATGTCTTTCTGTTCGAGGAAGCTGCGCAGGCGCAAATTTGCGGGGCGGTGCGTTGGAGGAAGTCGCGTTCGGGGACGACGAGCCGTACTGGGCATGGGATCCCATCTCACCCACATGGTGCCAGGTAGAGAGCGTCTGTCTGGCTGCAGACCAGAGGCATCATGTTCCGTAGAGCTTAGCAAGACAGAGTCCGCTTCACAGTGAGGTAGGTATGCTGGGGGTGCATTGGCGACCCGAGTGGATGCCTTTACAGTGTTAGTTGTCTATTAAACGCCATGAAAACTGCCACAAGGACGACAGCTAGCAAAGAGAGCCTCTTTCTTGTTTACCTGATAGTTGTAATGCAATACATCGTGCTGCAGCGCGCAAGTTAAGCCAAATTGGCCACAGCAACGAGCGCGATGCTTGCGATGCCTGCGATGCCTGCAATGCCTGCAATGCCTGCAATGCCTGCAATGCCTGCAATGCCTGCGCGCTGCAGCAGTTAGACGACTAAAGACTGCAGTAGCCGGGGAGCTGAAGATCTGGTGCGAGCACAAACATCCTAAGCATTGGGATATGTGGTACTTGAATACGGAGAGTTGTAGGTAGGTTGGAGTCTTCAAGTTAGTGGAGAGAGACCCTTGCGGTTTAGCGCTGTTCTGAGCGTGGGTGACGTCATAGATCCTGCGCTGGCGTCTTCCCCACCCCCACCCCCACCCCTCGGACGACTCTCAGTATAGCACCACCAGCACTACGGCATTACAGACTCTGCTTCGGCATCCACTCTAGTCCTTTATCAAGAACAACATCATCATCGGCGCAGCAGTATGAGCCAAAAGAGAATATTAGAAGATGCTGAAGTCGCGCAGGTGGAAGACACCAGCTGCAAACGTGCCAGAGTAGACTCGTCTACGCCCTACCCCAGAAGAGACGTCAACGCGAAGAGGAGAGAGACTGGACACAGGAGCGACCCGATCCAGATCCAGACCTCGTCCCAAGGCGCTTCTACGCCCTACCCCGGAAGAGACGTCAACGCGAAGAGGAGGGAGACTGGACACAAGAGCGACCCGATCCAGATCCAGAAATCTTCTCAAGGCGCCTCCTCTGTCGTTCCACCGTCCACGCCATTATGTCGAAATGACCTAATGCCTCCGCCGTTTCCAGACCCAAAATTCGCCAAAGCCATTTTGTCTTCGGACTACGGATCGTTTCCGCAAGAGACCCAGTCGTCACAATATGGATCCTTTCCAGTGCTCTCGTCTCCATGCGCGTCCCACAGACCTCTCCCACTTCCACACCACCAGTATGAAGTCTCTTCTTCTCTACCATGTCTCCCACAACAGAGTCGGTCAAGAGAGTCACAAGGAGCAGTGTGCGCAGATACAGGCCCTTGTCTGACTAGTCTGCTCGCCGACTACGAACACGTCGGAGAACCAGACCCCACATACATTCCAACAACATGCTCGACGAGCAGCGCAAGCGGCAACGAGTTCGCAACATCATATACTAAGTGGCGGATTCGGTGGTGCCTCAGATCATACGTACTACACAAAGATAAAGGGCCCACGACACGAACTTCCCGTTCAAGCCCAAAGTCCACCCATCTAGGGCGTCGATTCAGGTTCGTACTCGCGTGCGACTTGACATCCTACAGCTTCGGGTCGCTCCATCTGATCTGATGTGGAACCATGAATTAGGCGCTAAGATGTGTATGTGCAATATGTGATTGCTATTTCTGACGTACTACCTGTCATCCTCAAAGTCCATGTATGTCCTACTGTTCCATCTACCTGCAGCACTTCCAGGAGGCCCTCGATATATCTCCGCTTCACAAAGGCCAACTGAATACGGCACTCAGGAGCTTTCGCCGCATGCTGTAACCAGTCTTCGTCCCTTCCTTTAACACTGAATACCCCCAGCCTCTGCTACCACCTTTGAGAAATGAAACCTATGCATGTGGGGTATCTTCCCAGCGTCAACCTCTTCTAGGGTGTAGAAAATGTCTCGAGTGAGGATCGAGATGGTGTTGATACTGAGTGGACGTGTGCCAAAGGCAGCCGCGACGCGCTGGTGTATCTCCGTCGCAATGGTCTTGAAACTACCCAATACGTCCTTGGAGCGAGGGGTATCGCAGATCAACTGCCACTCCTCCAACTTCTTGAACAGCGGCAATTCAGCAGCCAGAAGAGAAATCTCTTTTTCACCTTCTTGTGATAAACGACCCCGCTCCAAAGATCCCGCTATCTCTTGACACCTGAAACCTAACACCTTGAGGCTCTTGTGGTTCTCCTGGAGAACTTCGATCGTCGCCATGTCTAGTGATGGCTTGCCGAGACTCAGGAAGCACTCTTCGAGTTCGCTGTGTGAACTGAGAATATGTGCGTCAAAGTCAGTTTGCCAATCTGCACCAGCTTCTATCTCAAGCTTCTTCAATGTCGAAAATGACTTGCAGAACTTGGCGAATCCGAAAGTTTCATCCGGCTGAAGATACTCCCCATAGCTGTATATATTGATCTTGACCGTGTGAAGATGAAGAGGGTCCTTTGAGCTCATCAGGTGCTCGAAAAGTTTCTTCAACCAGCAGCATTGCTTCACCCGAAGAGTGCGAAGAGTCGTGATGCTGAATGAAGTAAACATGGCAGGCCGTAATTGCCGGAAATCGAGGCCAACAAGACTCAGCTCTCTGAGCCCGAACGGCTTCGAAGGCACGTGAAGACCAAAGTTATCGAAAGGGTTCTGAAGATAGAAGGTCGGAGAGTCCCTAGTCGTATGTCGGCCAAAGACCACCAGCTCATCAATACTTCGAGTCTCGATACCCATCATCTGGATGATGTTTTGCGCCACACTATGCGGGGTGCCGGAGTCCAATTGCTGGCTGGGATCGTGATCTCCTACCACGCTGATCTCCCTAGCCAGGGGCTTTTCTAGTTGCTTGTCTGATTGGAACCGGATAATAGCCGAGTGGTTGAAGATGCCACCATCTTTGAAAGGCCCCGAGTTGATATGGCCAGGTCGGCAAGTCTCGCGAAACGGTCGCATTGGAAGATCAAGGCTGCACAGTTTAGATCTGAGTATCTTGCCACGCTCCTTGCTGGTGAGAAGGCTGTATAGTCCGATGTACGATTTGTAATTGAGAGAACCCACGAAGCGTAGCGACACCAGGCTGAGCTTCTCTAGACGGGTGAGAAGACGCTTGAAGAGGCTTGTTCCACGATCGGTGTCCAGTACAGTGATCCGAAGATGCCGAGTGAAACGCAAATTTCCGAGAACAATCGAGAATTGAGCGGGGGTCATCTTGGACGTTATCCGGCCGACCACGATGTCGATATCCCTGAATCGTGCCTCCGTTCCAACTCGGTGCATTGCCTTGCAGGTCATCGACAGTTGCAACTGGCTCTTCTTTCCGCACTACCCAAGTTAGCTTCAACACTCTGCTGGAGCGCCAGTCACGTTACGACTGAGTTTGAGCGAATACCAAGGACTACTTACATAGTCAAATATCATCAAAATCACTTCATCGGGAAGATCTATGGCGGTCGCATACAGTGTAGTTACTGGAGGGGCAGCCAACGCTTTGCCGGAGCGAGCGGTACTACGAGTGTGCCTATCCCTCGCTGCCGCGCGCCTTGCCGCCCTTGACTTGGTCCTGGAGGCGACGTGTTTTTCCGGGGCGTTTTCTGCAACCTTGCGAGCGTCATGTCGCCTTGTCGATGTGGTTTCCGCCGTCCGCTTCTGCGTCTGCTTCTGTTTCTTCTTGTCGTCGGTACTTGGCGAGTGAGATCTGCGGCGCTTGTTGGACTTGATCGATTGATGGTGGCTGGGAGCCATGGCGGGTATTCAGTAAGGGGGATAAGGTACGATCTCGGTGTCAGTGGTTCAAAGAACGTAGAGCACGCCAAGTAGAGGAAGGAATTTCAGTACGTCTGTGCGTCTAGGCACCCTTCGCGGTGCAAGTGAATAACGTGATCAAAATACCTGACGGACGTGGTGGGGCATGAGCCAATACGGCCGCCGGGGTCCGACAGGCTGCAATAAGAACAAGACTATCCCTCCTGACTGTCCTCCCTTTCCTCCCCTCCGCCCACCTTCCCACTTCTCTTCGGTACCCCTGAGTACCTCTTTTGTTCCGAAACCTTCGCTCACATGGATGGAACCCGCCGTTTATGGTGCAAGCCAGCCATCCTACGAGGCCCATCATGCTGCCCCCAGACCTGATGGTCATACCATGTGTACAAAGGGCCCGCTACGCTGTATGACGGGTTCTTGTCGACATCTGTGACAGCGGGCTCCTCGTGCGGGTGTTATGGGTAGCCACGGACCGAACGGAAGAAACGTGCGCTTGCCGCTCATCTGGCGCAAGAGTTCTTGGAACCACGTTCCTTGGGCTGGACCTTGAGCACCCAACTGGGCGAGGACGTTCAATAACCGCGAGACGGACGTGAGTGACGGTACCACACGAAGGTCTCGAGACCTAGGCGAGAGCGTGTTGGGGCTCTTGCTGACGATCGAACGGCGCATCCCAACGCGCTCCGATGCGCATACGCAACATACGGTAAGCCCCCGATTCTTGTTTTCGCGAACACATAACCCCCCAATAGAATACCCGATCCCCGGGCCAATACAACGGCGGAGATGTACGAACGGAGGTCTCACGAGAGACTAGGTGCGAGCTGCGTTGGGGGCTCGTACTGACGAAGTGGAGGATGATTACCCACACCCTTTTTTCGTTGATTCTACTGCTTCATGTAGTGTGTTGAAGAAGAGAGCTACGCGAGAGTCTGTCAAGAGCATAACACTGGTACCTTCAACTAGATGTGAAAATACGCTCACAACTCTCACCCGGTGAAGAAAGAGTCCACGTCACCGATCTGTCAGAAGGAAGGAACATGGCAGGCAAAAAGCTGGACAATTGGACGATGCACATGAACGCAACGAAATGAGACAGGAGGTAATGCAGATGAAAGCAAGGAGCGAAAAGAAAAATTGTGTGGTGGCTAGTAGATTTCAGCTGTCTTTTGATAGCTGCTGCCGTGTTGATCTTGGATGGGAGGAGGTCGGAAGACGGCCCCGAGATGGTGACGCGCGAAAATGCCACGCCATGACGTCATCACTTCGCGTCACATCTACGCGAACATCGACATTCCATTAGGCGTCTGCAGTTTTCTTAGAATCTTTGCTATGTGCTATTGCAGACCTCGGTAGCAATTCAATTATAATTGCACTGCCGGACTCCTCCGCTGTACGCGGCTACGTCGATTCATCCCAGCGCAATGGTGCAAAGAAGTTCCTCGCCAGGTCGAATGTCATGGTGAGCCCAGGTATACCCACATCCTCTTCCGTAACAGCCCAGTAGTCCTTCCGCATCTCCAGCTCCAGCCCTTCGAACAACGAACTAATTCCAAAACCATAGTATAGAAAAGGCTGTAGCTCTGACAGCTGGGCTTCAAAAACCTTGATTAGTCTCGCGAGACCCAGCGTGTCTTCGTCGCAATCCGCCCAAATCTCGTCCTCCACCTTCTTCACCTTTCGACGACGCTCAGTCTTGAACGGTACGACACCCTTCTCTGCCCAAATGAAGACATCCACCATACTCGCCGCGCACTCCCACTCGGCCAAGAACCGGTAGCGGAAGCTTTGTGTGCACCAATCGCAAGCGACCAGCCCGCAGATAGAGCAGAAGTTTGTCCAACTATTCGCACGATATGTACATCCTTTGCAGCGCGAATAGCTATACTCTGTCGCATAGAGCATCTTGCGACGCCACGAGTGGATACAGTTGAGCTGCAGGAAGCTCGGAGTACCGCCGTCGAAGATGACGCTAGCGTCGCGTGGTCTCGGGGCCAGAATGGGGACGCGTCGGCTGAGACGAATCTGCTGTCGAACCCGGTCTGACGGCCGTGACGGCCGTGGGCGTGGTGGTGCTGGATCTGGTAGAGTTACAACTGTTATCCCGACTGGAACGACACCGTCTGCGGGAGCAGCTACGTCAGCCTCGCTCTGCGCTGCGTCTACTTCGCCTACTTCGCCATCCTCGATGGAATGACCTTGAGCCCCCTCGATCCAGCTCAGCTCAGATTGATCGTCGTCAACGTTATTAGTTTGACCATCTTGCTCGGCTTCATCCTCGGGGTCGTGGACCACTTGCGCCGGATCTGTTCGGTCGATCTCAATCTCATCATCAGACGTATCTTCGTCTGTTGCATCATCCTCGTCGTACTCCAGTCCATCATCTTCGTAACCCCGTTCGTCGCCATAGTCTATATCATCATCCAACTCATCATCGTAGCGATGATTATCGAAGTCAGGATCGTTGTAGCCATCGCCATTATAAGCCGCATCGTACTGCGTGATGGCGTGGCTTAATTGTCGCTGGCCAAGTCGATTGAGTCCTGCGCGACTATAACCACTGTCTCGATGCAGGCCGCGAGCACCAAGCTCATACCCCTGTTCATCATACCCCCCGACTGGATCTCCGTAAGATGGGCAACCGTCATCCTGGTGAAAGCCTTCGTTGGTCCAAGGCAGTAGGCAAACAAAGCAGAACTCATGACGACAGTAATGACAGGTCATATGGTTGCAGGCTTCTTTGTGCTCCATCCAGACCCGGCAGTTTGGACATGACTTTGCGCGACAGCTGCTCGAGTACTCAGGCATCCACTTCGGCCTCATCCCTGGCTCGTCCGATACTACACACCTGTGCTCTTGACCTTCCCACTCATACTGGCATCCGACGCAGGTGTTAGTCCCGCATCCGCAGTGCGCCACTGTGGAGAAAGCGTGGCTGTTGTCCACATGAGATCTCGGGATGAATGAGCGACACCGCTCATTGACACAATAAACGCGAATGGCGCGTGGTGTGTAGTATTCTTGCGCCTTGAGTGAGTAGGCCTCGAGGACCTCTGGGCTCAGCAAGTGTTCTACAAGACGACGTGGAAGTGGAGTACAGCAACGGGCTGGAAAGGCCTCAGTGTCAGCGAGGGCAGCGTTGTAGGCGTCGACGACGCAGTTGTTGCACATGAAGTGTTCTGTGCAGTGAGCGACTCCTTCGGAAAATAAGAAGTCATCTCCACAGATGCAACACTCGTACTGGACCGTATCTTCGATCGGCCGCGTATCGATAGATGGGGATTCTCCGGCGCAAGCTTCCTGCTCGTTGACTACACACACTCTGCCCTTAGCTACCCTTCCCGCGGACTTTCGAGCTTTGCGCAAGGCCTTGTGATTCATGCCGGAGGACGGAGCTGGATTTGTGTACAAAATTCCTCCTGGCAAGGATTGATCGGCCATGACTGAGGTCGATCTGATGGGGATTTCTGGGTGGTCATAGATCTTGCTAAGTGGTTAGACGGGCGTGCTCGAAAAGAGATTCTGGTAAGTCGGTATGCAGTTGACTAGCCGGACTGGAGATAATGGGCCCGTGGTCATGGAACTGAGCTGGTTTATATAAGGGGGTGGTGCCTTATCGCCACCTTAGTACTAGAGGCGGGCCCATCACTAGAATGGTAGGAAAGGAGGCATGATGTCTGTGCACCCCATTCACCCCAGTAAGTTCCTGAGGAGTCAATGAACTGTAATCGGAGCTTAGAACCCATCTTTTCCGGTCCGTAAGGCTGCTAAAAGGGTGGGGGTGGAACTGTACGGAAGCGCTTGTGCGACTTGGAAGTGAGTATTGGATAGTACCTGTACTAATTTAAAGCCAGCAGTCTGCGGTTGCTATTCGTGTACACCCAGACGATCAAGTTCAACAGGATTCCAGTAATTGCACCGTTCAAATAGGGGAGACAGATATACGAGCACGATCGAGATCGGGTTGCATTAGCGGTTTCTCCTTGCCAGTTGAGCCTCACCGACGAATCAGTTACCGTTGAACCCAATCGCACTGTTGGTTCCATTGAGAAAGTCCTTCCCTGGCACTGGTACTGCAATCCCAAGGCCCTCCTCCCCGGCCATCTTCTTCTGCCACGGCAACATCTCCTTCGCCGGTACCGCCGGCCCAACCTCACCGCCCTCCTTGCGCTTCTCCGCCCATTCATCAATGTCTTTCTGCTCGATGAAATTACCGTGCAGACCCAGACGCAACTTGACAGGTAAATGGATGACAGCCAGCGGCCCCTGGGAGAGGTTCTGCGCATCGAAGATGAGGATGTCGTTGCGCAAAACATCGAGATGGTTGAGTAAAGCCATAATGTATCCATCGCCTTCCACAAAGTCCGATGAAGAAGACGAGGCCTTTGGAACGAAAACCGGTTCTTGGAACGTACACGTCGGTCCTGCCCAGAAGGTATCTTTCTTCCCACTGTCCCACTCGTAGTGTCCCAGTACGTTGAAGAGCCCACCAGCTGGCGGGCCACACTTCTGGAAGTCGTACGGCTTGCTTGGGTCGATGTTGCATTGCCAGAAGTGGTTGTACTTCTTTGTCAGAACTCTATCGTCGATGCGTGAGAACTCGCCATTGATACCAAAGAGCTTATGAGGCTGTACCCGTGTGTTAGTTGGAGTTTTGGGATCAAAGACCCAGCGGTAAGTGTCAGAGACGAGCTTGTTGCGTTGGAGTAAAGTCGTGGGTGTGTCTGCTTGGCTGTCTGGTGGGAAGAAGAAGAAGACGTTGTCTGAAGCTATGGTCAGGTCGACAACGATGTTTCCTGAGGAGTCTTCGTAGGAGCCAGCGACGTGACCGTGAAAGCCTGTTATCGTCAGCGCATGTCAAGATATTGCCAGTGGCATACACACCATTGTCAGCGCGTAGCCAGACAATATCCTCTGGCTTTCCATTCCGACGAGGCACGATGCCGTACCACTGGTCTTCGTCTGGGTCCCACGCAAAGTGATTGCCGCCCTTCTTGAGCCTTTCAGCATTGACCTTGATTGGTGTGAGTGGTAGAATCAAGTAGTTCTTCGTGATAGCGCAATCGTGTATCATCCCACAGAACGGTGCTTTGTACCAGCATTCCTCGGTTTTCTTCCCATCTTTGTCGATCGTGTATACTACGATGTCACAACTGGCATCGTACCCATTACCTCCAGCTTCATAGCCATAACATACCATTTCTCCAGTGTCTGGATCGAATTTGGGGTGCGCAGTAAACGTTGGGGTTTGTACTTGACCGTCGAAGTCATAGCGACCAATTGTCTCTAGTGTGACTGGATCCATAGCGAAAGGTGGACCGTCTTCCTTAATGGCTAGCAGCACCCCGCGCCAGAAGATGATGTTGGTATTGGAAGCTGTTCTTATAATACCTTTCACCATCTCATTATCGGTATATGGGTTTCTGTATCGGCCAAGTAGAGATTTGCGCGCCTTCGTTTCCGCCTTGAACCGGTCGGTATGTACATATCGCTGCCTGAAGTCGACGTGACCGTTCTCGAAACGAAATGCTGAAACCGAACCATCGCCGTTGAAGTGTATGTCCTCCTCGTATAAGGGTGGGAAGCGATGGTCTGGCTGTATACGGAAAAAGGTTCCGTTTATGTCTTTGGGTATCTGAAAGCACTGAGCTTCGTGCTATATCTCTACAGGACGACATACTCACTGTACCAGTCGTCTCGAGCTCAAAGATGTCGGCTTCGAGGCGCGATGGTTTGTTGAAGCCTTGGAAGAAGCCACTGTCTGGGAACTTGACTTGGTCATCCGATCGGCTCCCTCCATGATACGCTGATGGGGCAGGGTTCGCGAGAGAGAATATGTGTGCCATCGCGTACGTGCTGTGCTCTCCCGCCTGGCAGTAAGGTGGTCTAATACTAATTGTCACTCATATTACTATCTTTCGTTCTGGCAAGGAGATGCATTGGTTTGCTACCAGACGTACTGCCGTGCTCGAAAGTTACGAGTATGGATGTGGGGAGGTGGACTTGCGGGGAAGTTGGAGATGGTTACAGGGGTTGTTGTGCCCGGATTGATGCGACCGCGCGGGATTGCAAGCGGCATTATTGGTCCGACACACATTGAACCCTGAATATGGGACAATGCTACACTTTTGGACACGGACATGGCCGTAGCGCTGAACTGAGAATTTCTCGTCCGAATATAGCTATGACAGATCATAGCATGCAGCTGACGCAGGGATGATAGGTCACCTTGCTCTGTCTCCGAGCCGCTGAGAGGAATGCTTTACCGGGAAAACTGGCTATAACGCAAATCAAATGGTGGTGACTGTGAAGGCTTGTGTGGCGACTTTGGTCGCGTGCATTTGCTCTTTCTCTAGGGCTTGCTGCGCATCATTAGCGATGTAACTTTGGGCTTCCAATAGACCTGTCAGACTGCATAGAGTAGGATGCAAAGAGCTCTGAAGCCGTGGCCGCGTTGTGCTTGTACGACACCAAAAACGCCACTGACGAGTTGATGCGAGCACGAAAGACCTGATATTGTTTGTTCGAATATTTGAATCATTCCAATCGCATTACGCAAAGGAAGGGCTACGTCTTCATGCGCCATGTCGGCACATGCAAGGCAGGTATAGTCATAAAGTCATTCGACATTCTAAGCTAAGCATGCCTTTACGAATCAGATTCTGGTTTGCTCAGCACGAGTGGAGGAGTGCTTGTTGAAGCATCCTGACCAAAGTGTGGAGCTCTTAGATCATCGTCGGCGACTTGCTCACCAGTGACAGGGTGATTGTAGTGGAATGGCACGACGCGCGTGTCAGGCCAGAGCATCGGACGATCGCAAAGAATGTCTGGCCCATTTGGATCCTCCGGGTACGTCTTCGAGAGGAAGGGTACATAGTTCGGCTTGGTGTGCGCCCACCCCTTTTCGAAGGTCGCGTGCCAGAAGGGGAAGTACTTCAACCTGAAGATCTTCCATGCCCCATTCTCTTTGATGTATTCGTTCTCGTATATGCCACCTTCCCACCATTGTACCAGGCCGCGGGGGTGTGTATCTTTGATGCTATCGTGGGTACCGGCCGACATCATGCTGCGGAAGCGACCTTTGGCTCGCGTGCCATCGGCGTTGACGTCGACTATGCCCTGCATCTGTGGGTGATCGAGAAGAAAGCCATGCACAGGGCCATTGCGTCCGGCTACGAAGGCATTTGCGAAGCGACCGATGTAGAGTCTCTTGACGCCCTCCTTGCCATTGTATCGGCCTCCGAGGAACTCAACGCATGTGTCAGGGTGATCGGAGTAGAGGTTGGCGACCTGTTAAGATGAGCTTCTAGTCAAGTAGCTTCTTCGTTTTACTGACCTCTTTGTACAGACACTTATCGAGATAGTACCCGTAAGTGTACTGAAGCTTGCGAATGTCCTCCTGATCTGGTGTTCCGTTAGCAGGCCGCAGGAAGCTAATCGATAGCTGACTAAGCACGTGCCGCTCAAACGCGTTACCTCCGCCTGAAGCTTCCCCACCATAGCCTTCAATTGCTCAATCTCGCTACCCATGATGTCGGCGTCTCAAAAAGGTTATGAAAGTGCAAGTCAACCGATTGCTGAGGCCCTACGCCGCTTCTTATCATTATCAGTCTAACACGAAGTTGTCAGCGATACAGGGAACTATTCCCCAACCACGTGAGATTCGCAGCAAGGGTGGAATTCTTGCGAGGGCTCCGCGAATGGGCTCGCCTACATTGGCGGTGATATGAACGCGACATGTCTGAAGCCGCGGGTTGATATTTCCGGCGGGACGCTTTGAGAACGTGTGGAGCAAGACGGCACCGAGGTGGGGTCATCGAAGCAACGCCGTGCCACAGCCTCGCTACTTCTCCAAATTTACCGCACCTATCTCCACGGAAGAGATAGCATACGCTGCCACAATCCTTTGAACCCTTATCAAGGGACGCTTGCATATACTTGCTCTAGAACTTCTGCCATCAAAATGGGTCTACCGGAGAAAATCGAGACGCGTCTCTTCATTAATGGAGAGGTTGGCTCTCTCAAATCAATTGATTATGCCTCCGCTAATTACTTTATAGTTCGTTGAATCATCAAATGGGAAGACGTTTGACATTACCAACCCCGCCACATTGAAGCTCGTAGCAAAAGGTGAGTCTGGAACATCAACACAAGAGCTTGCGACCAACTTCGGAGAAAACAGACTTACGATCGTTACAGTCCATGAGGCATCTGAGCAAGACACCGACAATGCTGTCGCTGCAGCAAAAGCTGCTTTTCCTGCTTGGTCAAAATTGACTCCAGACCAAAGAGGCCAATACTTCAAGAAGTTGGCTAGTCTGATCCGAGAGAACAACGATGAGTTGGCCGCTTTAGAAGCAAGCTCTATGGGTCGCCCAGTAGGCGAGTTCTTCGATGCCTATGCTTCTGCGGCGAAGTGGGATCGTTATGCAGAAGCTGGATACAGTGTACAAGGTAGGATGGGAGAGTGTGAGTTTTGCAGCAGGTTACTAACATTGAACAGGTACCACGAGCGTCCAGACCCCGGGATATGTCAACATGACGCTGCGTCAACCTTATGGTGTTGTAGCTGGCATTATTCCCTGGAACGTCCCGTTGTTGTTTTTGGCCAATAAGTTAGCACCGGCTCTCATTGTTGGGAATACTGTGGTCTTGAAGAGTTCTGAAAAGGCTCCATTGACTGTACGTCGTTCCTTCCACACTCCTGCAATAGACTGACGATAGTAGTCCGCAAAAATCGCCACTCTGGTACAGCAGGCTGGCTTCCCCCCAGGTGTGATCAACGTCATCACCGGCTTCGGCAATGTTAGCGGATCCATTCTGAGCCATCACATGGATGTGCGAGCATTATCGTTCACAGGCTCAAGTCGCACGGGACGTTTGATCCAGGCAGCCGCCGCAAAGTCCAACATGAAGCAAGTATTCCTCGAACTTGGAGGCAAGTCTCCGGCAGTCATCTTCGAAGATGCCGATCTGGAAAAGGCCGTGAAGGAAACGGCTCACAGCATCCAGTGGAACAGTGGTCAAGTCTGCATGGCCAACTCGCGCATTTACGTCCAAGATACGGTTGCCGACAAGTACATCGAGCTCTTCAAGCAAAACTTCGAAAAAGAGGTCAAGATGGGGGACCCCCTCGATGCGCGTGAGAATGGCGTCAACCATGGCCCACAAGCCGATGAGGCGCAACACAAGACTGTATTACAATATTTGGAATCGGGAAAGCAATCCGGCGGCGAACTCCTCACTGGTGGCGGCGCTCCATCGGGGCGCGAAGGCTATTACATTGAGCCCACTATATTCAAGAACACGCCAGAGGACGCAAAGATCATGAAAGAAGAGATCTTTGGCCCAGTTGTCAACATCAATGTCTTCAAGACTGAGGACGAGGTGCTCGCAAAGGCTAATGCAACAGAGTTCGTCTCACGGTCCCTAGCGTGGCCAAGCTGAAACAAATACTGACTAATTGTGTCTAGGTACGGACTATATGCGTCAGTGTACACCAAAAACATCGATCGCGCGATGCGCTTCGCAACAGGGCTTGAAGCTGGTACGGTCGGCGTCAACTGCACCTCACCAGGTAAGCAATATGTATTCGATTGGATTGTACGTGATGCATTCGCTGACTCGACGACACCTAGTTACCGGCGTAGACATGCCCTTCGGTGGATACAAGTCATCAGGCTCAGGACGCGAAGGCGAGCCTCTGTATTCCTTGAACAACTTTCTGGAAACAAAGAGCGTCTTGATTAAGATATCTTAAATATTGCGACATGACACGATCGGCTGCGACATGATTTGCCGTCTCTCCAGCGCTATTCTGTGTTCGCTATAGATTTTGATTAGCCGACCGGCAGGTTCTGCAGGGTGGCCTTGCGCGGGCGCAATGCCCCAGCAGATCCCCCGCTAGAAATGGGATCCCTTTTCCTTTATCCTCAACTGCAGCGGGCTCGATGCTCCATGACTTCTCCACGAACTGCTGCAAGCCTGCCGAATGAAATTTTCGTATCGCCGCTAGTGTCATCTCACTCGGCCGGGCTGTCGAGGGTGTCGGATAAATATGGCCGAGTACGCGGCCGTCGCCCCGCCACGAGTTTCGGCACCCCCATCCAGCAGAGCTCCGAACGCCCATCGTGTCCACAGCAGCTGTGATCGGTGTCGCAGTAGGAAGACAAAGGTAGCTTAAGGCATCTCCGCGTCAATCAGTGCCAAGAAACTAATGACTACCTCTAGTGTATTGATCCTGGTATGGGGTTTCTCCCACCGGTAGTACGATCGTGCCGACAATGACACAAGCTGACAATCTTAAGTCCCGGGACCATGTCGTTACTGCGCACGCACAGGCGCGGTGTGCACAATCGCTACCCCAAGAAGGAAAAGGCCTTATTACCACGTTACCGAGGAAGAATACCAATGTTCTATGCGCATCCTCGAACATTTCTTCCCTGGACATGAGCTGAACCTGCAATCTCTGCGAACCATCGCCAAAGCTATCAAGGAGGGCACGTTTAATGCGGAGCCTGTCCAGCATACTGAAGGCCTCTTCAGCAATGACCAAGAGTCGCCTGAGGATGCAGAGAGTGTTGATGATGGCGAGGAACAAGACGTGCAGGAACTGCATGAGCCATTGGGCTGCATGATGAAAGATTCAAGAGGGAAGTTTCGATACGTTGGCGCTCACAGTGAAATACCCTTTAATGCTGCTGTGGCCACTTTGGGTATGCAAAGGAAGGACCCGTCGATCATCCCAGGCCCCAAAGTAGGCTCATATCCGCCTACTCTACCAGGCTCCTCGCCTTCGAATTCTCCTGGTTTTGAAGAGAGCTACTACCTTCCCGGTCGAGAGTTGTGCGACGTCTACATCTCTCGGTTTCTAGAGGATGTCCATTGCACGTACTGGCTATACCCAGTGGAAACCCTGCTCCGACGAATAGAAAATACATACTCCGAGTCGGCACCGCGCTCATCGAGCTCTTGGATGTGCTGTTTATACACGATGTTCGCCATTGGCGCAGCCAACTATGTAGGCCCCAACGGTAACTCTCCGCCACCGGATTGGCCAGCTGCGTTGGACCCGAAGACATCAGAGGATTACATTACACTTGCAAAACAACTTATTCCGGCAGTATATGATGAGGCCGATGTCGATAGTATACGTGCAATGGCTACGATGGTATGTACACCTGGCATTGTTGAGACTGTGTTCGACATGGCTGACCACTTCTCAGAGCATCGCTATGGAGAACCTTTGCTCCAGGGTCAGCGCTTATCTGTATATGGGGGCTAGCGTTCAGATGGCATTTTCTCTAGGTTTACATCGTGACCAACTGGCTGAGTCTGGAACTACAATGGAGCGAGAACAAAATCGTAGAATCTGGTGGACGCTGTTCCAGCTCGATCAGGAATTATCTTCACGAGGCGGGAGTCCGACGGTCATAGATGAGCGGTTTACGAAGGTCACTACGCCGATGCCTTCAGAGCAGGTGAGTCTAGAATCGCCCATTCATAGCGCATCAACACTAACGGTTATGAGATACTATATCCCGGACTCCATACCCCGCTATCTTGGATGGCGACATCGGTATCTCTCTGTCGCTTGAAGCGTGAGATCATACAGTCAGTCTACATGGAACGCTCCGCCAACTCGATATCCTTCTCAACCGTATCAAATTCCCTTCTGCTGCTGCAAAAGTGGTATCGCCAGATGCCACCGCATCTCAAATACGACGTACCCGCGCCTCCCACGCACCGACGTGCGGTTGCAATCTTGCATCTCCAATATTGGAGCACCACGATACTCCTCACACGGCCGTTCCTTCTATACCTCGTCATCAAGCACGGGACGCTGGCCTCGAGCAAAAGGATATGGTTCGAGCGGATGGGCAAGATGTGCATCGACGCCGCACAGAAGAGCATCTCGATACTGACGCAAATGGCGAACGATGGCACACTATCGAGCTTGACAGCCTTTGACAGCACTTGCATATTACGGCTGATCATGATCTTCATCCTTGCCTACGCACACACCAGAACATCCCGGTATAGCGCGCATATCGAGAAGCTGGTGGAGCTCACACGTGGCATGGAGCAGATCGGCTTTACCAAAATGGTAACTGAGGAAACACCATTGCGTCTCGCCGACCTGGGCATCACGGGCCAGGCTCAACAGAACAACGGAGATGCGAATGGGTCGAATGGGCAGGTTCATCTCGATGACGAGATGATCGCTCAGTTATGGGGCAACTGGGATCCGTAAGTGATGAGTGAACGAACCTACGTAAGCCATGATACTGACGCCCGCAGCAACTTCATGACCCCACTACAAACACAGCAAAGTCTTGACCTTACATTCGATGATTCTGGCGCCTACGACATCAACTCGGAGTTGTTGGCTTTCACGAATTTGGACGATTCCATCATTATTGACCCGTCGCAAGCGTTTTCGAACTATGGCATGCATTGCTGAGGCTTCTCGGATCATTGGTAGGGTAATAAAGAGGAGGGAGTTATGGAAAGCATGCGTGGTGTATATATAGGAAGAATTTGGGAGGATTTCAGGAGTTTGCATATCATGCATCTGGCGTTTTTCGTGGCAAGCGCGCAACAATACATCAACGATGGGAAGAGGTTACGATAATACAAAGTATACAGGCGACTCGCCAATGTAACAAGAGTTGAAGATAGAGGTTTCCAGTGCATGGTGATTCAGGTACTGCAGGTCTCATATTGTTTGCTTTCAAGACCAAGAAGCTGGAAGAACGATGTCCCGCTTTTCCAACAACAGCTGTCTCGAGATGTTGATGTAGCTTAGAATACACGGCCCTTTGTCTGCTTCATGCCAATAACGTCGATGTTTCGCCACATGAGCACGCCTGCTATACCGATGATCCATGCAGCAGTACCTGCGATGAACAGATATCTTTGTGCATCTCCGTAAGCCCTCTGTACCGCTAAACGAGTGGGCGACCCAACTGGGTACGACAGCTGCGTCGTGATGTCCGCGTAAATCATCAAGAAGTTTGGAAGTTCTTCCACCGGAAGGTACTCCATGAGCTTCTTGGGAACCACGTCTTGCCAAATTGCAGAGGAGACCGTTAGTCCAATGGCTGCACCAACACTTCCACACATTGAAACCAGAGCGATGGCGACGGCAAAGTACTGCTGCTCCTTGACTGCGGCCAGAATAGCAATCTCGGCTGTGATTGTCATCACACCACCACCAAACGCGGCAAAGATCTGGCACATGACGATATAACCGATCTTGTCCGTAGGCTGATTGAAGTGGATGAGCAGTGCAGTTCCGAGTACTACCATAGGGAGTGAGAAGAAGAGAGTAACTGGTTTGAACCGTCCAGTATAGGATATGAAGCCGCCGACGAGGGCAGCAAAGATGTAGCCACCAACGCTATAGGTCGACATGATGTAGCTGGCATGCGTAACGCTCAAGTCATTGATGACTTGCAGGATGGAGGTGAAGTACGCACTCCAGCACATGTAGCTGAAGAAGAGAGCAAAGGACAGGAGGCACGCTCCAGCGACAGTGCGATCCAGAAGTAGGTTCCAGGGGATGAAGCAGATCTCAGCATAGAATCGCTCCCAAATTCCGAACAGGATCAATAAGACGATGCCGAAGACGAGAAAGCAGATGATCATGGGGGAGTCCCATCCCTTGGCTTGCAGAGTGTAGAGGTTGAAGGGCAGAAGGAAGAAGGCGAATCCAGTAGACAGCGTAAAAAGACCAACAGCGTCGAACTCGCGCATGTAGTATTTGAACGACTCCCAGAATGTGCGTCCACTCGACCGCTGGGGTACCAGACCCTGCTTCTTCGCCTTGAAGTAGTGGTACGTGAAGAGTCCGAAAAGAGGAAGGGTGACCGCCGGGACGAGAATGCTTTCCATGCCAAAGGCCCAACGCCAACCGGCTCCGTTGAGAAATGCCGTAGAGATTGGTCCGCCCAGCCAGGCGGTGATCAAAGCAGACGAGGCAGCCAGAGCTTGGATAAGACCTCGGTGGCGCAAGGATGTCGTGTCTGCGACGAATACGCTCAGACTATATCCAACACCGTTGATGCCGACGGTATAGAAGATCTGCGACGCAGCGTATGCCTCAACGTTGTTGCAAGCAGCCGACATAACAAGCCCGACAGTGGCGAGTATAGAGCAGAGCAGAAATCCTTGTGGGCGGCCAAAAACGTCCAGGACCTTGGCTATGCTGAGATTCGTCACACCTCCGATGACAGAGCTGAGGACGCTGGTGGTAGGGGTGAGGGAGTGGAGGGCGAAAGAAGAGGTAACGTAGGGTATTAAGGCGCCGCTGATTTGTGCCACTAAGCCCTGGATGAAGTAGACCAGCCATATGAGGATGTAGGCAGTCACCAGCGCTCCGGTGGTCCAGGAGAGCGTCACGGCTTCGATGTCTTGAACACCAGCTTGGAAGTTGGTGTCAACCGTGTTGTCGCCATCTGGGGTGTTACTAAGATATTCTGCGTCTTTCTCTGATCCATGTGAACTTTCGTGAGGGGCATTGCGAACTTGGCTAAGAGCCGTCTTATGCTCGACTTCGGGGTCGTTTGCCATCGCTCGTCGTGGGCAATGTTGATCGGCTAACAAATGTTGGGTATTCGCTAATCCAAGAACGAAAGTAACAGTGCTGGAGGCAGACGGCTATAAAGAGGTCGAAACGGCGTGCAGCGGAGGGAGCATGCAGAGCCTCAGCATCGAGACTGCGGGAGAAGATAAAGGAACCAAAGATACTACAAAGAGATCGAGACCACCGTAAGCCGATAAGATGTCTCGTGTATCTGTCTGGCTATTCACTCATTTTGTGGCGAGCAACACTCGAAGAGGCAAAGACACCGACTGGCAGGATCAGACGTGCATCGCAGGCGTGGCGGTTTCTTGCTCATACCTTCTCCACGGCACGGGTCGCGACATGTAATCCACATGAAAACTGGGTCGTCAGCTTGGCGACGCAATTGAGAAGGCGTGGTTCTGTGACACCCGCAGTCGCTTCCGGGTGCCGCGGTGGTGAGCCGTCTCCCGGAGGCTTGAAATGTCCTACCAATAGCACCGGCTCAGCCCCCAAATCGCGGGTAGGCGACTGTAGAAATTACTGGTCAAGATCCAACATCGAACATTATTGCATGGTTAGAGTATACTGCCGCCATGTGGCTTACATGCTTCTGATCTGCAACTCGCCGGAATGCGTCTAGCTCGAACGCCCCGTTCCAGGAATTAGCTCTAATGTGCTCAACCATGACTTCTTGTCCAGCCTGAAGATGCGCACAAAGCCAACAATCGCCACAGCGACCAATGAGAATTACCCACAATGCAGACCGCGCCAATGGTGGATCTGTGTCCTTCAATAGAGCCTATGCATGCATGCGACCCGCGCAGCGCACGCTCCTTCTCTTGCTGACATGTAGTAAGCTGAGCATCCAGATGCAAAAAGTCAACCGCTCATTGAACGAGATTCAGAGAAAGATGTTGTCCATCTCCAAGATCCACGCCGTACAAAGAACAACGAGTCTTATGAGCCGAAGTCCATCTTGAGCGCGATCTTTGGCATGCCATCATCCTCCCTACTAACCTCCTGCCTTCTCGGCCCTTGCCCGCTCTTTAGCACACCCTCCATGAAACCTCTCTGGTCGGCACTCAGCCCAGTCACCACGCCCCTAAACGCCTGCTGATCCGCACTAGCGATCTCGAGTAAGCGCGCCGCAATTTCTTGGCTGGCCTTGGGCTCCTTCTGCGCCCGTGCCAACAGCGCAGGTATGATGATCTTGGTCGCAGTCTGGCGCTGTGACGGTTGTGGTAGTGTGGAGATGAATGTGACAAGAGTCTGTGCGAGCGTTGTGCGGGAGTCGTCGAGTCCCTCTACATCAGAGGGCGTTGCCAAGAAGGCGAGTGTTGGTGGAAGGATGAGTTTAGCAAGGCTCGTTTCAAGAGCGCCTTTCTTGGGTAGAAGCAGCAGTGAGCGACAGCAGCCTGCTGCTACCTTGCTCGTTGTTACTGTGCCGAGACAGTCGAATAGGTCGTCAATGAAGCGCTTGACGAGCGGATCATCGGGAGAGAACGCAGAAGCGGCGGAACTCAGTAGAATGGTAGTCGCAAGAACAGTGTTCTTCTCACATGCAAGAGCAGCATCAAATTCACGCTGCTGCGCGTATCTGAGAATTGCGAGGAAGCGCGAAAGAGTTGCGCGGAGTTGCTTGCTTGTGTCATCCGTCCCTTCGGCATGCGGTGCGAGACTGGTGATGAAGCGCTTGAAGATCGGAAGTGCTTGAGGAATGACTGTGGTTTGGCACGCCCCAGTGCTTAGTATGGTCGCAAAAATGTGGAGGATGCAAGCGTGAAGATCAGCCTTGATGATCGACGGGAAGACTTGCGCGGCATCTACGAGCGCGGAAAGCGCCGTGGTCAGTAGAGCAACCGCCTCTTCATTCATCTCGTGGCGCGCTGGCAGTAAAATTAGCGACTTGTTATGGCGCGATACCGAAGCCGACATACCCTTAGCTTTGCTGTCTTCCAATCCAGGTACAAGTCCGGACAGGACTAGCACCATGATCTTGGTCAATTCGAATAGCTGATCAATGTCTTCGGAAAGATGCTCATCCGCGGCGGTAGTTCTATCGATGTCAGCAAGCTAAGTGTAGAGCTTCCGGATGTCCTTACCCTTGGTCTCTGCGTGCAGATGGATGGCCAAGACACAGGTTTCGTGTGATCTCGACGATGACCGTTTGAACCGTCAAGCCTTCAGTGAGCACAAGTCGGTCTAGCATGTCCATCGTTTCAGAAAATACAACCTCTCGGTATATCGCATGACCGGATACTGAAGGGCGCAGAATCTTCTTCAGTGCCTGCAATATCTCCAGAATCTGTTCCTTAGACGCTTGTAGATCGCCTGGGCGGCCTGCTAATGCTTCGAATGCAAGTCCAAAGAGAACAAAGAAGAAAGCGACAGGCTCATCGCGGTAGTTGATGTGATCAGACTTCCCATTAGGAGTGGATTCTGACAACTCGGTTTTGCCGTCTAGAGCGTCAAAGACAAACTCGCTGTCTTCGTCGATGAGGCTGGCAATAGCATCTACAAGGTTGAGCCAGGTATCTTGGTAGAACTACATTTGGTTAGCATAGGACTGAGACTTCCGACGACCAATCATACCTTCAGAAGCGTCTCGCGATTGAGCGCTGCGTAGATTGTGTCCAAACTTCCAGATAGAGAGGCAGAACCCATGGAAGAGGATATGTCGGGCTCGAACCTCAGACGGGCATACTCTCGGAGCGACGCTAGCCAAAGAGGAGTCAACTTTGCGATGTGAGGCTTCAGTACATCCACCAAATAGCTTTGCTCGGCACTCGCAATCTGTAGTTCTGCCCAAGCTGAGAATACCGCCATTTTTACCATTACTTGAGCATTCGAGCTAAGTCCTTTGAGATCGCCGATTGCTGCGGTTTCGGATTCGCTGGAGAAGTTCTCAAGCGCTGAGACGAGCAACTTGAGGATACGACCCATTCGATCTACGTCTGTAACGATTCCGGTAGCAATGAACGTGGCGCATACGTTGACAGCTTCAGCGGCGAGCTCAGGCGATGAATCTGCTGCAAACGCTGGGGTAAGAGCTGAACCGATTTGAGCTTGGTACTGCTCAAGCAAAGTGACTTCAGCGAAGTCGGGATCGGGTGTTTTGCCGAATAGCTTGAGCACTTGGTCGATAATCTTCAAGCCGCGAATCCTCAGTTGTACTACACCGGCGGTCGATGCAGAGAAAGCGATGCGCACCACATCAGCAACCCTCTGCTGCAAGGCCATGACACAGGGTGACTCCTCTCTGAATGTGGCCTCTTTGCTCACCATTGCGACAAGCTCGCTCAAGCAATCCATACCGAATGTTCGCACTTGCCACTTGAGTAGTTCCTGACTGACTTGAGCGCCATCTCCAGCCTCAGCCCCGGGCGCATTAGACGCTGATGCAAAGCCCGCGACTTCCTCGTCCTGCAAATCAGTCGCTCCTGCTTTTGGCTTCGATTCGATCTTGTCTTGCGTCTCGACCTTCTTCGTTTTTGTGAGTACTGAGTGGCATCGCTGCACCCATGTCGCGGTGTCCGATAAGCCAGTTTGATGCAGCCAGTTGCGGATGATATTCCGCACCACTTCATGCTCAGAGTCACGATCGAGAACATGCCACAGCTGATCTTCCAGACCGGGATCGGCAGCGCGTATGACTTCCTCCGTGTTGCGCCTCATGAGGTTGTGTAACCCGTCGATGGCCATGTCACGGATTTGTGTCGAGCTGCTTTCAACCGCACGTTGCAATTGTTTCACGTAGGCTGAGAACTCCATGTGGCCAGGCGCGTATAGCGAAATATGTTCCTGGCAACGCAGACTCTCGATGATGATCAGCTCATCCGCATCGCCCTGGAAGAGGCCGACAAGAGTCATGATCAGATCTCTTGCCTTTGCAACGTCTTGCAGGTCCGGCCCAAGCACGTTGATCGTGCTGTCGACGCATCGCGCGATTACGGCGGGGGTAGGTATGTCGATCTCAATGTTCGAATATGCCGGAGACATCGATTCATCATTGTGTGTGTCGGCAGCATACAGTTGCGCTAGCATGCCGAGCGTACTGGTGACATAACTGGAGAAGGATAGACCGGCGGAGTCAGCGACTCTCGATAGACTGTCGATGGCCCAGAAGTGCACAACCGGATGGGGATCATTGCCGAGCGACATCAGTATTCCAAGTATATTCTTGAGATGAAAGCCAGCAGCCATACCACCGAGCTGAGAGTGTATACATCCAAGCGCGACAGCATACCCAGAACGAGCATTGGGTTCCCGATTAGCGACGATCTGATCGACCAGGTAGTTTACCTCAGTGGTGGTGAGAGCGTTTCCAGAGCTGTTGCACAGACGACCCAAAGCTTCACTAGCAAGGTTGCGGATGAACGGGTCGGGAAGGACAACGAAAAGATGCAACAGATCCTGCATCACCTTCTCGACCGCCGGTCCTTTCAGACTTCCTGGAGCCGAGCGGGTCTCCTTGACTGCAACCTTCAGGGCAGATAGCACCGCATATGCAATATTGACCATCATGGCCGTCTTTCTGTTAATATCGCGTTGCAGGCTACTCGCGGAAAGGAATGATGTCATCTGTTCCAAAATGCTTTCTTGGATCCTAGCAGTTTGGAGTGGTAGACATATCGCAAACAACTGGAGTGCCGAATTGACGACTTCAGTTGCTGGTGGATCGGGAAGCTCATGACTCTCGTCTGATGTCCTGATATACAGGGAAATGGAATCGTGTTCACGAGCACCACAGATGGGTGATAGAAGCTGATCAATGTCAGTAATAGTCTTTCAGAATTCAGCGGATACATACCGTGCGGTCAATAATCGACTCAGGTCCATGCCTCGTCAGCCAGTGATGGTAGGTACCAGTCTCTTGCTCTCCAGGAAGAGGTGTGATGTCGAAGCCACGCACCAGTCCAGTGACACCGAAGCCATGGTTGTCAGCCACCTCCCAAATGCTTTCGAACGTTCCTGCAGCACTTGCGATTGCCGTACTAAATGAGCTTGTGGTATAGTTGTCCGGCTCTGCGAAGGATGCGATGGCGAAAGGTAACAAGTTTGTCTGGAGTAACACCTCATGGCTACTTGCTGGACTCAGCTCGACAAGTTTAGTGTAACATTGAAGCACTCTCCTCCGGACCATGAGATCAAAGTCGTGAAGTTGAAGTGCGGGTGACAGCCGCTGAGACATGTCATCCGTCGTCTTCTTAGCCGGCAAGGTATTCAGGAACATTGTTGTATTTTGCAGCATCGCTGCCAGTCTTTTCGTAACGTCAAGCGTTAAGATGCGGCTGTTGAACTCCAAGAAGGTCAAAATAGAGCCTAAAGCGCACTCCCGAACATGTGCCAGGAAGCAGAGTTCTAGGTAGTTCCTTTGTACCATGTTGTCTCTGTTTAGGGGTTTCGGAAGCGCGTTCTTCCATAACAGGAGTAATTGGGAAAGGTGTATCTTGACAAAGTTGGGACCAAGAGTCATCAAGCCTCCGATCAGGATCCATGCGACTTGAATCTGGGTTGAACCAATCCTCAGATCTGAGTTGCTCGCCGACTTGAGGAGTGAAGTGGCTTGTTGGAGTACTCTCGAGTTTACATCTACGGACCCATGGAGTGGTTGAGACGTAGACGTGCTGAGTACAGCAGAAAGGCCGTTTGCGAGACCAACGCACTTTCTGGGTGATTGTCTCGGTCCAGCAAGAAGACCAAGCTCTCGGTTGACGCTGTTCATACAGATCGTGACTGCTGGCAGTAACTGAAGTGGACACGCAAGCACAAAAGAGCGCAGACAGGCGGAAGCGGTCACCTGAACTGTGTAACTCGGATGCTGCAAGACCTGGAGGAGTGCGTCGCGGCAAGAGTCCGCAATGACATTTGTAGCAGATCCCAAACTATTGAAGAGTGAGGACAGCGTACTCAGTGCCCCGATCAGAGTTTGCTTTGTTGGCTCTGGTCGTTCCTTCAATGCCTGTGGATAGTCTTTCAATATCTCATTGACCAAAAACCTTGCGGCATTGAGCTGGCCAGATTCTCCAAGCATCTCGCGGCCAATGACTGTTTCCAGTATGACGGCAACGAACTTCCTAGTGCTAAGTGTGCGGTAGCGATTCTGTACAATGACATTGTTGCTGAGAATGTCCGTGAAAAAGCTGCGAGCGATCTCTGGATATTTGGTCTCGACGATCTGCTCGCCCAGGCCCTTGATGGTCTTGATATAGCACACGGCAATTCCAGCTCGTACGCGATTGCCAGCCTGGGGTCGACAGTATTGTGTCGCAAGCAGTTTGAGAAGACTCGCGATGGTGAAGGAGAGTTGGTAAGCCGACTTCTTGGGTGCCGGAGACTCTGAGCGCTCCATAACCACATCATCACCATCGTCGTCGCCCGGTTTTCTGTTCTTCTTTTTCTTCTGCGCGGTCGACGAACGGGTAATGCCAAGGATGGGAAGGTCAACTGGCGCGTTCTCAGAGTAGTTCTTCACCAACGCAGCGCTGATGCACGATGCAACAGCGCGTCTCACGGACGACGAGGGACTATCGATCGCTTTCCAGGCTACATTCTGCAATTTATCGAAGTCGTTCGAGTTGTCGAAGAAGGTCGTGTGCCGGAGTAGTTGCTCTAAACAGTAGAACACCGCTGTCTGAACGAGGTAGGATTTGTCGCTGCCAGCATTGCGCGCCTGCTTCCACGCATCTCTCGCAATGAGTTCATCGGCGTGCGAGCTAACGCCTTTGAAGACCTTGCCAACAGCCTTGAATACTGCCGCTCGTAGTCCAGTGTAGTTCTGCGAGAACTTGACAAGACCCAGCAGCGACTTGACAGCCAGTGGGGATAGCCCTATAGCGCTATCGCCCGCGGCCTCGAAGATGGCACCCAGGCAATGCACAGCCGCATGCTTCGTCCTAACATCCTTCTCGCTCTTTCCTGCCGCGTTGATTATGCCAACCGACTCATTGATAGACTCAAACAGCAGCTTCCTGTCTCCCTTTTCGAATATGCCCGCAATTGCTCGTCCCAAGTTGTTTCGGATCACTCGTGTGGGGGCGGGGGACGCGAGGTTGACGATCTGAAATATCTCCTTCTTAATGTATATCTGGTGGGCCGAGGCGCCGTCGCCATCTAAGGAGGCCACATGGCGGGCGAGGTCCGAGCTGAAGGTCAGCAAGTAGAGGTCTTGCTGTTCTGAAGGTAGCGCGTGGAGCTTCTTGATGTCGAGTTCGGGGTTGGAGGGGCCCTTGTCCGCGGCTGGCTCGTCTGCTGCCATGGCTGGTGAGGGGATCGCGTGACGTCGGTCTCGTTATCGCAGTTATCGCATTCGGCTGCTCATGTCGTAGCGAGTCTTGACGTGACAGATGTCCAGTGTGGAGATGCCGGTGGATGCATGTGGGAGTTGCGGACCCCCGTCTTGGCAGGCACGCATCTCCAACTTTTGTACTATTGCGAGTCGACAACCAATATCTGCCTCCATGTCTGTCCCGTTACGTCGCGCAGTGTTGTCTGCGTTTTCCAAGGAGAACGCGATATGCTGCTCCTGCAAATATGTTTCTCGTCCGAGACAGTGGCGCATGCAGGAGCAGGTGCGATGCTTGAGCACCACCCCAAATCTACAATCAGGCCACTCGTACGTCGCCTTCACAATCCAATCGCACACAGCTAACACACTACAGCAAGTGGTCTTCCATCAAACATGACAAAGCCAAGAACGACGCCGGCAAGTCCAAGCAACGGTCTATCATGACCCGCGACATCACCAACGCCGTCAAGCTCGGTGGCCCCAATCCCGACATGAACCCCCGCCTCTCCCTCGCGATCTCAACCGCAAAGAAGTCCGCCGTGCCGAAAGCCTCTATCGAAGCCGCCATAGCCCGCGGACAAGGACTCTCCGCATCGGGTGCCGCCCTTGAATCACTTCTGCTCGAAGCCATCCTGCCGCCCTCCGTCGCCACAATAATAGAATGTCAAACGGACAACAAGTTGCGCACCCTAGCCGACCTGCGACTACTCATAAAAGAGGCAGGCGGCAGCGTCTCCACCGTAGCGTTCATGTTCGAAAAGAAGGGACGGATAATAATACGGAAGAAAGATGGCGTAGGCGTAGATGAGGTGCTAGAGCCAGCCCTTGAAGCCGGCGTGCTAGATGTAGACGAAGACGCCGAGGGAAGAGTCGTGTTGTACACCGAGCCTGCGTTGACGAACAAGACGGCGGAGAGACTGGCGAAGGAGCTAGATGTAGAAATTGAGGAGAGCGAGATCATCTACGATCCTAATGAGGATACAAGGGTGCCTCTGGAGGACGAGGGCGCGGCTAAAGAGCTGGGCAGCTTCTTGGATGAGCTGCAGGAAGTGCAGGGTGTGCAAGGAGTGTATCTGAACTGGACCAAGGGAAGCATAGGAGATGATGTCTGGGACGATATAAGAGGCAAGGTCACTGCGTGATCTGTCTCTGACTCCCCAGCCTGGTGTACATTTTGTAGTATACAGTATTGTACAATAACACCAATAGCGGCGCAGAACGAGCTGTGTCTTCGCGCTTGGTATCTCTCAGCAAATATCCACCACCTCAGCTCGTGACTTCTCTTTCGCTCGTATTCGTGGCTCGGTGCCTGTCATAGGGTGTTGTTCGTGTGCATCCAGCATGCTGTCCCGACCTCTCTACTCCTCCCTGCCGGTGCCCAGTTCCCTCAACCTCTCTTGCTCCTCCCTTCGCCTCTTGTTCTCGAGATTCCTCTGCTTCAACCTCTCCAATTCCTTTGCAATCTCGTCTCTATCGTACGGGATCTTGTGCGTTTGGCCTGGCTTGGGCCAGAAATCGGGAACGGTGAATTTGCCGTCGAGGTTCGTGCCAAAGTAGTACATGATGCTGATTGGGAAGAGAATGTACATCCCAAACTGGAAGGTCTGGTCAGTGTATGTTCAAGAGTATTGGGCTCGATTTGGTTGGAGTGCAGGTGGAGTGCAAGTGGAATTATTGGTGTAGTCGCTTTGGGCTTCAAGGCGCGAGGTGCTGTAGGGATCCTATCTACGTACCTTGAACACTTCGAGGTTAGGGCCCCCCATGGTTGCGGTATATAGTCGAGGTCGTGTTGTATTCGCGGCGCACTCCGGAGACTTTCGCGCTTGAGTGGAGTGATGATGGAGTCGAAGTTTCGCAGATCCAATCGGTGATGATTCGGGGATAAGAGGTTAGATCTAATCTTCAGCCTTACCTCCGCGCGTTTCCCCACTTCCAAGCTGGGGAAGCCGTAACCTTCACATGTGCCTGCAACTTGGAGTTTATCACCTACCCTGCTTCTGAACTACTCCCGTATCCATAGTATCTCCATCTCCGTTAAGCAATGAGAACCATCCGCTACACTCCACTCGTCAACGCTGTCGCGCTCGATTGTCCTAACAATGCCTATCCCGTCTCCGCATTCTAGCCTCGGCTCACTGACATCTCAACTAAGAATCTCTCAAGCACTCCAACAAACATAACCAACCTCGCACCCAAGCATACGTCCAGCTTAAACACCATAACCAACATCTCAGCTCTTCAAAATCCAACCACCACCCACCGCCCACCATGTCCGACCCAAACTCCCCCATCCTCGTTACCTACACCAACAAAACCGCCATAATAACCCTCAACGTGCCCAAAAAGCTAAACGCCCTCGACGCAGACACCTACTACCTGCTTGCGCGCGCCATGAACGAAGTCGCCGCCCGCCCCGACATCTACATCACCATCCTCACAGGCCGCGGCCGTTTCTTCAGCGCAGGCGCAGACGTAACCTTTGGCTCCACCACCGACAGCAGCGCCATCGACGAGCGGCACCAGTACCTAAAGTCCTTCGTATCCAACAACCTGCACATCACACATGCGTTTTATACGCATCCTAAGATACTCATTACGGCGCTGAATGGACCGGCGGTGGGACTGTCAGCGGCGTTGATCGCGTTTAGCGATTTCGTGTATGCGGCGCCGCATGCGTTTTTGCTTACGCCGTTTAGCTCGCTGGGGCTTGTGGCTGAAGGGAATGCGAGTATCGGGTTTGTGAGACGGTTGGGTATTGCGAAGGCGAATGAGGCGCTTATTATGTCGAAACGTATCACGTGTGATGAGTTGGTAGCGACGGGCTTTGTCAATAAGGTCATCAACGCTGGCGTCGATGTCAAGGATGAGAGCTACAGTGACAAGTTCCTGGGCGAGGTCAGGAAGGAGGTTGAGGAGAGACTGGGTGATCATCTCAACAGCGAAAGTTTGGTGCTCATCAAGGAGTTGATTCAGAAGCCGTATAGGGAGGCGTTGGATCGACAGGGCGTGGAGGAGGTGATGGGAGGATTGCAGAGGTTTTTGAAGGGCGTGCCGCAGAAGGAGTTTGCGAGGTTGGCGAGTGGAGAGAAGAAGCATAAGTTGTAGGGCTGGTGAGGCAGTGTTGGTAAGAAAAGGGAGATTTACAGAGCGCACTTGTCACGGAAGAATGTTTGGTAGTTGTAGAGTAGCGGAGCGATGGAGACGTCTTCATCGTCATGCTATAGTCTTTAGCCCAATGACACACCCTCCGTAGCCAACAGCTCTCCACCCAGTGCATCCCCTTGAGTAGGACTCGCAACATCCACAACCGGTCTACTTGCCGTCGTCGTGCTATCCGCCAAATTCTCCAGTGGACTCGGTCGATGCGGCGGCGGTCTATTCCTCTTCTCCTCCTGTAGCTGGTGCTGCACATAGCTCGTGTACCGTAGCGCAACAAAGAGCATAAACGCACTGACACCGACTGTGATGGCAGCGCGGCGGGTGAGCACCCATCGAACGCCCTCGACCTCGGATCGCGCATCTGAGTTGAGCGCGACTGTGATTTTGTAGTTGAGTTCTTGGATCTAAAGAACATTCCTGTTAGTATGTTGCGCCGAAGACGAAATGGGGTGAACATACCTTGGTCTCCATAACCCTCTGTTCCTGCCTGACAGCCATCTTCCTGTCGTCGAAAAGCCCCTTAAGCTCGTCTCGGAGATGAGTCGTCTCCTGTCCTAATCTCTGCCCTAGAATATCGACCTCGTGTTGCAATTGCCCCCTTTCCGTGCGCATCCTCTCCATCTCGCCTTTCTTCGCGTTGCCTATCTCTGTCTTCAGTTCGCTGCACGCGGCCCGGAAGAGGTATGTTTCGTTTTCCACATTGCTCTTGCTGACGAGTTCCTTCCGCGCCAACTCCATATTGTCCAAAAGGGTTTGTCGCACAGCCTTCATTATGGTGATGGATTGCTCGGGGGTATATGAGGATTGCGAGAGCTTACGCACGAGGCCGTAGGTATCGAAATGGTGGACATATGGCGGTGTCTTCAGGTGCGGTGCCTTATGCGACTCTTCTTCAGCGGCGGTGGGGATGTGCAGAACGCTGTCGACGGGTTTCGTATCGCTCTTCTTGGGAGGATCAGGCGCTGGCGTTGTTGGCGGGACGGTTTCTTCTGTTGCGCTTGCTTGAGTGGGTGTGGTTGGACTGGTTGTTGCTGTTGGCGCATCTTCCTCTACTTCTTCGTGTTCGTGAACGGGGTCTTGCGGGGCGTTCTCGTTGGACACAGGTTCCTTTTCTTGAGGCTCTCTAGGGGGCTCTTGGTCCAATGCTGGAGCTGCGTGCTCATATGCTTTCCCATATCGCTGTGTGCTCGGTGGCTCCGATCGGCGGGGCGAAGTCGTGAAATGACGGCGTGCTTGTCGCGTGCGGGAAACAGATGGCGACGCACGCTCTTTTGTTATCGACGCGCCTACTCGTGACGACTTGGTCGGCTGAAATAGCATAGGCCATAGGAACGGCAGTCTTGGAGCAGCCATGTTGTCGTGTCGTGAAATTGCGAAGTTCGAGCTCAACGTGGAATCCTCAGATGCGACTTCGGGTAGTATAGGCCTTGGCGGGGGATCTGCCATCCTGAAGTGGATATCCATGCCGAAGCACCACATTTCGACATCGGAGGAAAGGCATCACTTCAAACTTGTTCTGTCATAAAAGACGGCACAATTCTGTCGACACTGCAAGTGTGTTTATAGCAGTCTTTGAGGTACTCCAGACACCGTAACTCATGATTTTAATTTCTGTAACTCATAACCGAGATATCGGTCGTCTTTCGTCATATACAATGTAGTAAAAGCAATCAGAACTTTTTGATGTAGGCCTGTGCCTCACCAGCAACTCCACGCAATGCTAGTACTCAATCTCCTTCTCATGATACCGTAAAATCAACAAACTTTTGTGAGGTCATAAAACCCCTGGGTATATGTATATGTGTAAGACTTGTCGCAACACCGGAAACAAACAACTTTTGGTCTACAGTATCAAACGTCATGCGAAGAGCTGCTGATGGAACTGCGACTAGTCCCATCAGTGATATGCGTCGCGATACTCATGCGCTGGAATGGCGAGATTTGGTTTTGTTCGCGAGACGGCGGACTTGACAGTCCCTGACTGCCTGCAGGCGACGAAGGTGGTGGGTGGCTTGGTAGAGCATCATTCGCGCCATAGCGTTCTCGGAGACGCTTGATTTCGCGAAGTCTATTACGCCAGGACGATATGGAATCACCACCCTCGCGGATGTACCAAACGCTGGCAAAGACAACGGCGTTAATAGCCATGAGGCGGCAATAGTCTGCCAGGTACTTTCCGCAAAGAATTTTAGTCTCGACGGCAGGAGATATGTCGGGGAATCCTGGCTTTGAGATGGTCTGGATCTTGTAGTAGCGATTCCTGCCGTCGGGATCTGCATCCAGTCGACGGTCGACAAAGCTGGCCCTTGACTCTGGAGAAATGACAATATGTACATAATTGAAGGCCGACGGGAACGTGTCGAAGTTGTGAGGTAAGCCAGAGTCGTTGAAAATAATATTGACAAAGTCGTTGCCGATGTGTCGCTTTTTGTTTGGATACGTCATGTCGTCGTCGGGGTTGGTTGGCATCATTGTAGGAATGTGGAAGACAAGCTCCATGCAGCGGTCCCGCCAAGCATAGGTGAACTCGCCGTCCCTGTCTTCGCGTGTGTCGAGACCACCAGTATTGAACTTCGCCCCCTTCAGACGGCATAATGTACCTAGGTCACTAAGGAAAGCAGTATATGCTGGGGATCCCATATCGTTCATGAAAATGTCTCTCTCGTTCGTCTGGCCCTCGCCGATGTAGATGACACCTATTTTGTAGTTGTCTACCGTTGCGATCCGGTCGAATACAGTAATAGCACGGCGTGTCGGCTCGTCATCGGGTAACGGAATAGGTGGATTGCTCAGGTCGAGTGGGGCGTAAAATGACTGGAAGATATCGTCTGGCAGAATGCCGACATATGTGTTGGAGTAGAATGCTTGGGAAGCAAGGCCGATGGTGATCGGAACTTGATGTCGTGGTGGCGACGTGATCAAGGGCCGTACTTTGATAAAGCGGGTACCGCACTGCCAAAAGTTAGTAGATGTACTGACAACACACAAGCAGAAAGACTTACCGGCCGGCGTGTCGTCACAACAGAGGCACCGGTTCTTGCAGCGGTCTCTATTGTCACAAGAGCATTACCAACGATCCATGTCTTCTTCCAGACTTCTCCATCGCCAGGCTTGAACGAACTTTCCTCGCGTGTTGTTTCATCGCGATCTGTATATGCTACCATGTTCATAATGTCCAGGATGACCTGTCCTTGCTCCTCCATAATTTGACGTCCGGAGCTGTCGGTATAGTGTAGATTCTTTGTGATCCATGGTATCTGCTTTGGGCGGTCCTCCATCTTCAACGCCATGAACCAAAATGTGATGACGTAATACGCGAGGGAATATAGATACTGAGGTAGATCGTCCTCGACGCTTCTTGGCTTGTTGGCCCCAGGGTCGGGCGATGCCGCAAAGTCTCTTGATGCGCCGCTGTGTCGCAATGTCCGATGCGCGCTTTGTAGCGAATGCCCGTTCGCTGTCCGGTCACGCTGGTCGCGTATGTGTTGTAAGTACCGGAAGCATACACCGAAAACTAGCTTGAACTCGTCTTCGCGGAAGTTCTTGAAAAGTTCTGGAAGACGAGCCAAGGAGGTGAGGAATTCCAATATGTGTATCGCTGTAGCTGGCTTCGTGATGATTTGCGACATTTTCTGGACGATGCTATCGAGTGACTTGCTGACCGACAGTGGTATTTCGAAACAGCAGACTGAAAGTGCGTGGATGCACCATTTTGACGTTCTGTCCCACTGCACGATCCCTTGTAGGAAGGCCTTCACAAGATCATCTTCCTCGCTCTTTTCGAAGTACTCGTGGTAGCTGATGATGATTGTTAATATATGAAATAGGCAGACGGCAACATCAGCCTTTTTCAGGAGTGTGTGCGGCGGTGGTTCGTGGAAGCTTGCATTCCGTACTTGTTCACAGAGAACATTTCGTAACATTTTGAGCTGGGCGACACAACTGCGGACCAACGCTTGGTTGGAGAGCTGAGGCCCAAGATGAACGAGTACGTAGCTATAAATCTCCCAATCGGGTGGTCTCTGTAGGAGTGAAATGATCAACTCCAGCCACAATGTGACTTCCATGTCCAGGATATCATCGCTGAGAGGGTATTTCTCCGCATCAATATGGGAGAAGACGACGCGACTAGATTCAGATGGCGGTTCCTCGGGAAGTCCTTTGGGGCCAGGGTACATCCACAAAGGAGGTATCGGCTTTGATACGCGGCCCGCGGGGGCATTCGAGCGGCCGGTGTGGCGATTGAGAGAAGAACGAGGACTTGAACCAGAGGTTTTGCGTTGGTCCCGCCACGAAGAATTGTCTTCTGATCTGTTGTGATCGGATGTTGGACCATCTTCAAATTTTTCTGGCGCAATAGCTGTTTCCTCTGTACGGCAGAGCTCTGCGGCAATCCGCTGACCTTCCGATGAAGAGCTAACTATCAAAGCATGGCGAGCGTCGGCGCGCAAACGAAAGAGTAACTTGAGAGCTGTAAGGCGTGCATCATGCGCGTATGCATCTCTTCCAGCAATCTGTCTTAGGAGCTCGTAAAGGATGCGTGTCTTTTGGGCCGAATGTGTCACGCTCCGAGTGAAAAGCCGTACATAGGCAGTGGCGATGACGTTACAAGGGGAGCATCCATCTTCTTTGAACAGAAATTGGTGAGACTGCCATGACGGTAGCGAAGGTGTAGATGCAGTCCGTGGACGGTCCAGACGCCGCTGCAAGACTTGAACAATCTCGGAGAACCGGGCGGTCGATTCTCGATCAGCTACGTACACCGCGAAATCTACTAGTTCCTGCAGAACTTCAATGTCATCTTCCAGTTCAACCCGGTCCAAAAGGAGTTCTTCGGACTGCGATACTGTTTCGCTGGAACACAGCATCTCGACGGCCTGGTTAGTTTCCCGTAATGATCGGAGCACAAGCAGTCGGAGCGAGCGTGGCCGTGTGGTGTCGTTGGAGATGCCAGCGACCAGTCGATGGCAGAGGTCAAACCAGCCGGCATGGGAAGGATTGAGGTAGCGTCCGGTTACAAAGTACTCTATCACGCGCTCCGCGGTCGCGTCGCTTACGCGGTGTGAAAGGTGCAAGAAAAGCTCCATGACACTCTCGCGTTGGATGAAGTCAAGTGCGTCGCTGATGTGGTCTAGTTTGACGAGAACTTGAAAGATGCCGTCCTCTGGATCACGTCGGAAGAGCTCCAGGTGGGATGTTGCATCTCTTTCATAAAACCCGGAGACGTCGTTGGTATGCTCTGGTCCGCCTAGAATTCGTCAGTAAGGGGTATCCTGTGATTGAGTGTACACGTGCCAGCATTGGACAGACTGTCTGCATGAGGTGATATTTGTCTTTCAAGGACGTCCTTCTTTGCAGTGCTTGCATGGTCTGTCGATCTGGATGCTCTGGCGCTGACACGCTCGTCGTCACGCTCGGCGCACACACGTATGACCTGCAGCATGTCCCCCAAGTCACTTTCAGCAAGCAAGAGATCCCTCATGCCTTCTTGGGCCAGAACCGCATCTATCAGACTTATGATTATCTGCTCTTGGTCGGTGCCTGGTGTCCTGATTGAAGCTTTCAGGGCTGGGAAGAGCAAGGACATAGGGACCTTGGGCAGCTCGTTGCGACCATCTTCCAGAAGCAGAAGGCGCAATACCAGAGTAGTGCCCCTGTACATGCTGTCTAGTTTCTTCTTGAGACTCTCGTTTTCCAGAGTCTCCCGGGATGGGCCATCTAAAAGCAGATGCAGCAATTCAGAAATGGCAGCTTGTCCGACATGGGACTTGAACAAGTTGCTCAGCGTGTTCCAGGCTTGATCCTGGAGATCGGTGATCCTCTTATGGATTTCACACAGAACTTCGAGACAGGGTCGCAGCGATTGCTTGGGTATATGCACATAGGTGATGATTGTATCGAACAGCTTGACGCCACATTCCACATCAGGGCGATGCGTCGTGGCCCTGCAGATGGAGACGGTCCGTCGTACGAGGAGGTCCAGATCGTCGTCGGTGAAGACTTTGGCATTGAACTTGCAGATATCCGTGGCAAATTGGAAGGCGCGAAACATGTTGGCGACTTCTGGAGGAGGATTGGCAGCACTCCTCTTGCCGTTGGATTTGCCCCTCAGGCCGCGGAAAGCATCGCAACTGGCCTGGAAGCAGCTATCGAGGGAGGTCAGGATGAAGGAGACCATGCCCGACTCGCAAGAGTCAATGTTGCGCCCATCGTTGGTGAGGGTGGCGATTACGTCGAGTCTTCTGTCGAAGTAGCGATCGTTCTTGCGCAGACAGGCGGCGTCGAAAAAGAGAGTGCGCTCGATGCTGGCCAGGTCGGAAAGCGATGCGCAGCTCTTGAGAAGCTTGTACCCCGCCTCTGCGACATCGTCTGGCTGCTCGGGAAGGAGCAGGTCGCTCGCGACCGACCACAAGGCCAGTATGTTCTGCACCGGATACGCCTCGAGGATGTCGCATATCTTGTCCACGGCCACGAGGCGCTCGGCGAATGGGCGATTGCGCTGCAGCTGGTCTATCAGGTCGTGCAGCTCGGGAGGACCGCCCGTCACAGGCTTGCCCGTCCGCTGGCCTGTGACCTGGCTGATGCGCTGAAGGGTACCGTCGGCTGAGTGCGGGCTAGGGATGGAGCCAGGACGGATGGTGCCCAGCGAGGGCGTGCGCGCAGGCGTGCTGGTGGCGGACGAGACTGAGGGCGGCGGCGTCGGGCTCTTCAGACGGCCGCCCGTCAGAGAGCGGAAGGCCGTGAAGAGCGCCTGGGTGGAGGAGCGGCGGTCGGGCGTGTGGGGGACATGGTCGGCCGGCGGAGACATGCGTCGGTCGCGGCGGCGCAGATGGGGTTTGCCTGGTGGAGAGTGCGAAGGCTCGACGACTACGGCGGAGAGGGCCCAAGAGGATGTCTATGAGAGTAACGCAGGCGCATCGAGTCTATCATGGGTGCTGGGCGGCGGAGAGGCGGGGCGGCTGGGGGAGCCCATCTGGGGGTGGAGAGGGAAAGGAAGGGGTCAGGCCTGGCGGGAAGGCAGCGTCGTAGCGGACTCGACCTTGCTAGACAGCAGCACGGCATCCAGAAATCGAGAGCAGTCGTCGCCGGGCAGGGCTGGGGTCATGGGCCTGATCCCTGCACACAGAGACAGGCCCTAGCGCCGCAAGTGGGACACCCCAAACAGCAACCATCGGCCAAACAGTCGAGCTCTCTGTCCACCAGCCACCCGTCCACTACATCTGCAACCCCCTACGCCCGTCACCATGGCTGCCGATATCGCTACCCTCTCGCAGCTGCTCCAGGCGTCGCTCGACCCGCGGCAGAACAAGCAAGGTGCGTAGCAGTGTCTCCCGCAGTGCTCATGTGGTGTAGCCTGGGTTTCTGGAAAGAATGCGCGTATGCTTGGAAGAGAAAGACTAGCCTTTGTATACCTCAGTATATGCGCATTCATCTGGAATCCAGGCTACCATCTTGCCCCTCCATCCCCCACACCACGCAGCATGCAATGCTAACTTTTCACAGCGGAGGCCGCAATCAGCGAAGAGCAGAAGAAGCCCGGCTTCTCCCTCTCTCTCCTTCAGATCGTCGCCTCGGACGCGAACCCCCAGACGACCCGACTGTCGGCCGCCCTCTACTTCAAAAACTTCGTAAAGCGGAATTGGGTCGACGAGGATGGCAACTACAAGCTGCCCGAGGCCGAAGTGGTGGCCATCAAGAGAGAACTCATCGGCCTCATGGTCTCGGTACCCGCCAGTCTGCAGGCACAACTCGGCGAGGCCATTAGCGCCATTGCCGACAGCGACTTCTGGCAGCGATGGGACACCCTAGTCGACGACCTCGTCTCGCGCCTCACACCCGACAACACCGTCGTCAACAACGGCGTGCTACAAGTCGCACACTCCATCTTCAAGCGCTGGCGGCCGCTGTTCCGCTCCGACGACCTCTTCACCGAGATCAACCACGTCCTATCCAAATTCGGCACTCCCTTCCTCCAGCTGCTCGAGAATACCGACGCCCTCATCACAAACTCCCAAGGCAACCCCCAGGTCCTCAAGAGCGCCTTCACAACGCTAGACCTTCTGGTCAAGCTCTTCTACGATCTTTCTTGCCAGGATCTGCCCCCCGTCTTCGAAGACCACATCGGCATCATCTCAGGACTTCTCCACAAATACCTCGTCTTCGACAACCCCGCCCTACACACCGACGATGACACAGAGTCGGGACCGCAAGAGTACGTACGGGCTGGCATCTTCGAAGTGCTCATGCTCTACATCCAGAAGTACGAGGACGCATTTGGGTCGCACCTGGGTCCCTTCATCGAGAGCACCTGGAGTTTCCTCATGTCGGTTGGCCTCGAGACCAAGTACGACATCGTGGTCAGCAAGGCGCTACAGTTCCTCACCGCCGTCGCATCCACACAACACGCCGAGGCCTTCAACAACGAGTCTGTCCTAGTCCAAATCATCGAGAAGGTCATCTTGCCAAATCTTACTCTGCGCGAGTCTGATGTGGAATTGTTCGAAGATGAGCCGATTGAGTTCATCAGGAGAGACCTGGAGGGGTCCGACAACGATACGCGTCGACGTGCTGCTACCAACTTTCTGCGTAAACTGATGGACCGCTTCGAGGGACTTGTCACGACTACTTCCCAGAAGTACATCGACGCATATCTCCAAAACTATGCGGCCGACCCCCAAAACAATTGGAAGTCGAAAGATACCGCAGTCTACCTCTTCACCGCCATTGCTGCCAAGGGAACCGCTACCGCTGGCCAAGGTATCATGAGCGTCAACGAGAACGTCAACATTTTCGAGTTCTTCCAGACACACGTCGCCGCTGACCTTCAGGCTCAAAACGTATCGCCCATCTTGAAGGTTGATGCCATCAAGTTCCTGTACGTCTTCCGCAGCCTGCTATCACCAGACCTTTGGCGCGCTGCTTTCCCCCTGCTCGTGAACCAATTGGGCAATGACAATTACGTCATCCACACATACGCTGCCATCGCTGTCGAGCGTGCTCTGTACATGACAGACGACAAACGGCAACCCATAATACCCAAGTCAGACGTTGTTGGCTCATCGAAAGACTTGTTGACGCATTTGTTCAAACTCATCACAATGAGCTCTGCCCCAGAGAAGATCCAGGAAAACGAGTTCTTGATGAAGTGCGTTATGCGCGTACTTATCTTCATACGCGATGATGTGCTGCCCATATGCGAGTCGATTCTTCAAAGCTTCATCAACATCGTCAAGGTCATCAGGCACAACCCTAGCAACCCTCGCTTCCAGTACTACATGTTCGAAGGTATAGGGGCACTTGTCCGCTTCTGTGCCCCAAAGCATCCTCAGTTCTTCGAGGAAAAGCTTTATGAGCCTTTTGCAACCTGCTTGCAGAACAACGTTGAGGAATTCTCTCCGTACATATTCCAAATCTTCTCCGCACTACTAGAAGCAAACCCTTCAGGCCAACTGAGCGAATACTACAGGGGTGTATTCGGCATCATCCTCAAGGGTGCGGTCTGGGAGCAGCGTGGTAACGTCCCTGCGTTAGCACGACTGTTGAGTGCAATGGTTGCTCGCGACGCACAAAACATCGTGGCAAGCAGCCAATTGGAGCCTATTCTGGGTATTTTCCAGAAGCTGGTCACTAGCAAGGCTCACGAGACGTACTCGTTCGAGCTGATTGAAGCTGTCGTTGCGCATATTCCAGCGGATGCGCTACAACCCTACTTTGTCACCATCCTTCAGCTCATGCTCACAAGACTATCGAACATGAAGACAGAGAACTTCCAGCAGCGCTTCATTGCGTTCTACCACTTCGTTTCAGCGCGACTGGACAAGGGACTTGGCGCCGACTTCTTCATCAAAGAGTCCGACAAGGTTCAGAATGAGTAAGTGAAAGATCCTCCAAATTGTAGGCATCAGTTGCTAACTTCACAACAGCATCTTCAAGCCTATCTACTTGACTGTCATTCTTCCCGATACCCAGAAGCTTGCCCGCCCAACCGACCGCAAGACCGCAGTTGTGTCGTTCACCAAGTCTCTGGGCGATGCGGAAGCTTTCGTTAGCCGTTACCCCAAGGGTTGGGCCCTTACCACACAGCGCTTGATCGAGCTACTGGTTAACCCGCCTATGCCCACTTCCGCAGATGACATCATCCCCGATGCTGATGTTGACGAGCTCGGTTTTGGTGTCGGCTTCACCCAGCTGAACACCTGCAAGAAGGCTCCACGCGATCCCTTCCCGGACATCACGGATGTGAAGGCTTGGGTGGCTGAATATTTGAAAGATGCGGATGCCCGTCACGGCGGCCGTATCGTCAAGATTGTGCAAGAACGTTTGGACGATGTTTCGAAGCAAGCTTTGGCTGCTTACTTGAGCTAGCCATATTCAAGAGGCACTTTAGAACATATCAGAGGGCAGGTGCGCATGCTAGCACGCGGGTTTAGGCGCAGGTAAAATAGTGAAGCCGGCTTTCTAGGATTTAGGATAGGACATGATACCAGGTAGATGGGAAAAGTGGTGGGCATTTCCACGCAAGGAACAAAGCTGAATATATTCGCAATGCACACAATGTGCACAACATAACCACCGAACCCCATCAAGCATCCTGCACCTCATAGCTAACCTTAGTAATCCCCTTCTGCCTCTTAATATTCCTCAACACAACCCTCCCACACTCCTTCAGCCTCTGCACATGCGTCCCGCCACACGGATAACTCCCTTCACTTCCTATTTCCACAACCCTGACGCCATCCTCCTCATCTCCCTTCAGCGTCTCCATAACCCCCGTACACTCCTTCTTCGCCTTTTCTTCATCCCAGAAATGAATCTTGACGTCCATATCCGCGGCTACCATCTCATCGACTCTGGCTTGTATCGCGCCTTTCTTGTCTCCCGGAATGAGACCCGAGAACTCTACAAAGGCGGCGCCGGGGTAGTGCGACGCTTTTCCGTCGACGACGTCGGGAGCGATTGTGCCAGTGGTTTTTAGATGCGCGACTGCGAGCCCGATGACGTGGCCGGCAGTGTGGATCCGGGAGTGTAGGTGCCGTTTCGAAGTGTCGATTTTCTGCTCTGCTTCTGCTTCTTCTCCGTTTGCATCGAATTTCTTGTCAGAGGGGGAGAAGACGCCCATGTGCAAGATCGCGGGATCGACCTTGCGGACTTGGTGCACGTGGAATGTTGTGCCGCTGGCGAAGATGGTTCCAACATCCGAGGGCTGACCGCCGCCTTGAGCGTGGAAGATGGTTGAGGGTGTGGTTAGGACATAAGGCTCGGTTTCTGGTGGTGGTTTGAAGAGGGACTGGGTTTCTGGAGACAGGGAAGATAGTGCGTGGATTGAGGTTATGGCGGAGGTATGCGTGTGTTTTTGGCCGTCTTTTTGGTAGAGGGGGTCTGTTCGTTGAGATAGAGGGTCTGCCATCTTGATGATCGGTCGAGATGTATCAAAGATGAAATGCGTGTCGGTTGTATCGTAGATGTGGCGGGCTGATGATGCCCGTTTTGGTGTTGGTGTTCTAGTGCCGCGGAGGAGGATTGCGAACGCTGGATACCTGGAAAGTCGACAGTACATGCGATGTTTTATGCTCGCATGCCGCGACAGATGGTCGATTGAGCCACTTGAAATTGTGGAGGGCGTAACGCTAAAAGGAATGTTCGAGATACTTTAGAAGCCCGAAGTATGGGTCAGAACTGCGCCCTTGAGGTTTACATGCGCTTTACCGCTTTAGGCAGGTACCAATTCGTGTTCTGACGTCTTCTCTTCTCGTAGATGAAACAGGACCGCGGCATATGGATGCATGCATTCAGACAAAAGCAACTAATACATTTCTGAATACATTCTCACTCGCCGCGGTGAGAGTGGGTAGCTACAGAAGGTGCTACGTTGACGATGCCATCGCCTAGAGCTGTCATCTTCTGGTTCTGGGCTCTCTTTCCCCCAATCTCTTCTCAACGGCACTCGCTAATAAGATAACCATAAGCATGAAAAGCGCCGATATGTACTATGAGGCCATCATTCACTCTGAGCATCCCGAACTGCCTTGGCCGTCCGAGTTCATGTGCTGCCGTCCAATCCTCGATTCAACTTTCAGCACACTCGTCAATGACAATGCCATCTCTTTGCAATGCCGTAGCAAGAGGTCCTGGAGATCGATATCCGCGCCCCACTTCCGTGCCATTATACCGATTGCTACGGGCCTCATGGCTACGACAGCCTCGAAGTTGCTGCCGTCTTTTGCGCTACCGCACTGATTCGTGTGAGGCGTCAAGAAAGCGGCGGAGGTGTATGGGAAGAAGGTACATTCTTGCCAGGCTTTCTTCAACAAGCCTTTGGAAGTTTTCGCTTGGCGGCATATAGTAACAGTCTCTTTGTTCCAATGCGCGTTTGTACGGAAGAGGTAGGTATCGCAGTCTCGACCAGTGGTCAATGGGGCGACTCTCCAGCGAAATCTGATATCGCTTGTGATTGTTCTGTCGTACTCGTCGCATTCTGAGTATACAGATACAAGGATGCTTCTATCAGCGAAAAGGCTCTCGATGAGATCATCAACACTCTCAATGTCGATATCCGGGTGTAATGTCGGGAGCATGAAGTGCAGATAAGGTCGCTGTCGCTTCTGGACCCAGCCCTTGCCGGTGATGAATTCGCTGGACTTCTCGAATGGCTGGGAATTGCATGTGAGAATACCGTACTTGTGTAATTCGATGAGGCCAGGTACGAGCGGTATGGACTCTTCGTTGAGGGGAGCAAGGTGGTTTGGATTGACGTCAACTTCCCCGCGGATGAAGAGGAGGTTCAGCTGTAAGAGGGCGTTCCAATCCGGTGCAGCTGCCCAAGCGTCTCTCTGTCGTCTCCAACGGCACTTTCGGCATAAACCTAGGTCGCTTCCTATACCGGTATAGGGTGTGGCTATGAGACCTCCATGAGAATCGAGGTTGGTAGGCTCGTTGCACCACTTGCATGCAGCCATCGCGGGCTGTTGTTGCGAGACTGTGACTCGATCAAGGTAAGGTGAGGAAGGACGGAAGGCAGAGCACTGTTGTCTGATCAAGTAGGTGCACATTCGCTTATTTATCTACCCTCACGTGTTGATTGTGTCACCAATGACGCAGGCAGGCACTTCCCAATCCGTCGGCCCTCGCTTCCTCCATCGCTATCGCTATCGCACTTTCTCTCACCTGCACATGCCACCTTCCCTAGCCCCAGAGCGCAAAGACCCAATTTTGGTCATGGAAGCTGCGATGATACACACCGGATGAATCTCGGAACGCGAAAACTTTAGGAAAGATATTTGGTAGCCACCTCGCGCCTCAGGGTCGCTCGATCATAACGCTGGCCGCCCTCATTCGACCAGTGAGCAACCACAGGGCTCTGCGTCTTCTGCCCCTCAAAGATGTCATGCGAATGAGAACTGCTGGTTTCCTGGAGATCCTTGTTGGCTATCGGAGTATCTTTGTCGAGGCTAGAGAAGTTATCGCGCTGTAGAGGCCTAGTCGAGAAAGCTTTGGAAAGCCTTGGGTTGAGTGGAGAGGGAGTCTGATGGACAGACGGTACGAATTGGCGAAGGCGAGGTCCCAGAGGTTGCTTCACTCGGAAGGGTGAGCCTTCGATGTGCGCGTTGACAGGATGGTAGCCGGGAGGCGCTAGCTTGCGCATGATGGGTGTATCTTTGCGGGGATAAGACGAGGGACGCGGAGTGGGTGGTTGGTGTTCGTTGCCATGATATTCCTCGCCGTCGATATCCATCTCTCCAGCCACTTCGCTCTCCGGCCAGTCCTGCTCGGGCTTTGAAGCTACGATAGTTTTTGAGTTGTGGTTCAAGATGAGAAGCCAGGTCGCAACGCCTAGCAGCGTCATCAGGAAGAGCGTATAAGCCTGACCATTGGGGTCAAGCATCCAGTATTCGAGACAGCTTCCGCGGAAGAGATACGCGAAGAAACTTTTGGATGAGTCGATGGTGTCTTGAACGAAGCGCTCGAGACGAGTAGGCGGCTCTTGATTGATAAGAAAGCCTGACATAATGTTATGAGGCAGCAGTCAATTCTTGGTAATCGGATCAAGTGGTGGGAGATTGAATTCAAAGTACCAAGTGGTCGGAAGTTATAGGCGACCGCGAGCGTTTGTTGTGATGTATCGGCGCGTGATTACTGCACGGTCCTCTCGATTGTGAGTGAATCAGTTGTTTCTCAACTCTTGTCCATGTCTCATGTGACGAAAGCCGGCCAAACAAAACAAATGCCAGCAACACGAACACACCGTCTCCCATTCACCCAGTCTCTTATATCAGGCTCCAGGCTGGAATTTGCCACGTAGTTGCTGTGACAACAACAGCATTCTCTCAACGCTCTTTAGTGATAAAGTCCCAGAATTCTAAACATTGCTGTAGTATAGCGACATTTTGATCTTCGGAAATTCCACTGTGTGTTACATAGACCTTGCGCATGCCCCAGAACAGCCGCATATCGCTGCCAACACCCTAGCTCCACCCAGCTTTCCCAAACGCCGCATTCACCGGCGGTCTCTTTGACTGCGGCCGTGGTAAAGTGCTTGTAGGAACACTGAACAGCGGTCTTCGCACTGGAGGCACCTCCTCCGGTCTTCTTGCTCCAAACACCCGCTCCTCCACGAATGGTTTCTCCATACCCTCTTTCTTCCACCTTTCCTGGACCCGATTGAACTCCATACCCGGTGGGAACATGGGAGTCTCTTCGCGCCTGTGTCTGTAGGGGGGCGGCCTGAAAAACTCAGCGGGTTTTGATGTACGCTGTCGGCGGGCAAAGAAACAACCAAGCCTATACGAAGCGCCGACGCTGACTGCCAGAAAAAGAGCGTGGAAGAATTGGGGGTGTTTATCGTACAATGCGAAAAGGGCAAGGACAAGCCCGGTCTTGAGCTCGAGCCACACCAGGGAGGCGAGAATAAGTGTTCCGATGTATCGTAGTAGTGGTTTCGCCGTCTCTAGCATTGTTGGTATTAGCGCATGAAACGCCTCGCGCATCCTGAAAAGGAGCATTGTAAGAATCGGTTGAGGGGTGTATGTGTCTGGCCGCTGGTGGACCTTTAAGGAATGCCTGCGGAAGCAACGAGACCATGAGTCTTTCACTAGAGTCGTAAACTTGCTTTCACTGGACAGCACAGGCCGTTCTAGGAAGTAAACAAATCGTCATCCACTGGTTCTGATGTCTTCCTTCACAATGCCATCGTAGCCTCCATGAATCTTCTACATCCACACTATACACCCACGTTTGCACCGCAGTTTGTCATAACAACGCCACCACAATGTCTCAAAACCAGATCGATATCGAGCTCAGTCAATCCATCATTTCACTCCCCCTTTCACATCGCTCAATCCCAGCTCAAGTGCGTGCAACATGCCCCCCACTCCGCGCGATCTTGAACCAAATGCCATCGACCATTTCTTCACTGTGATGATGGCACTAGCCGTCGCTTTGATAGTACTGCTCTTCATCATCATAGTCAGATATGAGAGGCGCAACGCCTCGTGGATACGACGCGGGCTGAGGGCGGGGAATGAGAACTGGTTTATTCTTAGCTATGGAACAGGTATGCGTGTGGCGCATGTGGATCCTGATGGGGTAAGTGTTGGATATGAAGAGGTAATATAAGCCGGGGAATGTTGTCGCTCTGTGTGGAAGAGTAGTCTTTGGTGCGATGTATGTAGCGAGGTATGTATAATGCTTTCGCATCTCAATCATGTATATGAAGGATTTGTCTAGCTTGGAAGTATGAGAGCATCAATGTGAAGAATTTAACATACACACAGCCTCGAATTCCAGCGCATCAACATCATGATAGACTCTTACTAACGGTACATCCGAATGTTGGGGAGACCAAGAAGAAAGTCAGTCCGATAGTCAGTTTCAAGCATGATCCCGTGTGCTGTGTTGTGGAGCAGTCTCCATCCTTCTTGACTCTCATCGTCCCTGTCTGCGCGGATCGGGAGCGTAGAAGCCCGTAGTTGATGTAGTGGCCGTCGGTCTGCCTCGTTCGGGCTCGGTACCTCCCTTGCTCGTATTCTCATTTCCTACCGCAAGAGTAGACATTACGCTAGCTAGCGACTGGCCGCGCGGTTTGGTGGGCGCGCTCGGGGCGCTCATGCTTCCCACACTCGTTGTTGTACCGCCCTGAGCTGCTGTATCTTCTTGCGTCACATCCGGTAGCTGCTGACCGCGCTGTACCGGCGACCGCGAGTTCTTAGGCGGAGGAAGAGCACGATACCGCTTCCTAAGCTCCTTAAGCCCAAGTTCAGTTGTAGCAATCAACTCCTCTTCTGTTTCGACGGCAAGCTCGAGTTCATTCCATAGCTTCTGGACCTCTTCGTCCGGTTGTGAGCTCTCGTTGCCTCGACCTTCTGGTATGCGTATCGGAAAGAATTCGGGTTGTGGCTGTGGGTTCTCGTCGGGGTACATTGGCGACTGGGGTGGTGCGCCTTCAACGTGGGTATACAATCCGACACCTGTTATGTAGGGGGTTGTGCCGGGCGGGCAAGTGCTCTTGAAGGCACCGATCAAGTCCGCGTTCATGCGGGCTTTGCGAGCTTCTGCCACATCGGGCGGGAGAGGCGTGGTACTCGTGGGTGCCTTTTCGAATACCGGTGGGTTGGTGGCGTTCTGCTCACGCGCGGCTGAGGAGGTTTGGTCTGCTGATGAGATCATGGCGGCCCGGTCTGGGTGAAGATAATGTGAAATCGCACTCTGCCGCATGTTAGTGCTCTTTTCCGGTCTTGCTTTGAACATTGTTCGGTTGGTGAAGGTTTGCAGCTGACAGCAATGAAACGGTGGTATTGAGGCTTTGGGATTGCGCAGTGATGTTTGGGTTTGTGTCGCTTTCCAATCGCTCGCATTCACTACACAGCTTGCGGTGTTGAGAAGGAGCCATTGCGTTTGCTGTCTTCCCGCGGACGCACTTACTCCAATTGAAGATATACATACCTGAGATCCCTGTATCCGTTGAGCGTTCCTACCATAGTGTCGTGGATGAGGGTAGCCACGATGCTCTCGTCAACTCGATTAGGAGACCACCAACGTCGCGTGAAGCTGACCTCGGAAGTCGCGCCGTTATCGATAACGCCCGCCCCACTATGCCCAATACGTCATAGTTCCAGACCTCCAGCCTCGCCAACACGCAGGCCATGTAGGCGTCCATTCAACGCGTCATGACGAGATCATCAACGATCCGCTCCCGATGCGCGCTCCACAACATCCAGGAACGCGCCAAAAGGATAAAGTGCTGACATCAAGACAAAATGGCATTGGCTGCTTTCGCTCCGCGGAAGGCGGCTCGTCACGGTATACCATGACCTCAGATCTTGTGCTAATACGATGGTTGCTGCTGTCCTGTGACACATGCTGTAACCATGCAGTCTACTAAGTTATTTAGAGGTGCCGTCTCCCTGCGTTGCTGCAAGTCATCTTTTATAACTACATCATCCTTACCACGCGTATCTGTTGCTAGGATCACTTCTATCTCTTCCAGAGCTTATTCGTCAACTCCTCCGAATAATAACAACCGTCTCAAAGGCCCAGTTGAAACTTCATCAACCATGCAGTCAGTAAAGAATGCCATTGCCGAGAATCTCGGCAAGGTCGTATCTGGCGCCCATGATCTCGCACCCGCAGACCAACGGTTCTCGCTCGAGGAAGTGCCAGATCTGAGCGGCAAGGTCGCCGTTGTGACTGGTGGTTCAGAGGGAATTGGTTACGGATGCACACACACCCTTCTCTCACACAACATCGAGAAGCTCTTCATCATCTCCATGAGCGAAGACATCATCGACGATGCACTCAAAGCCATCAAGGAAGAGATGGGCGAGGACAAGGCCAGCAGAGTCGAATGGATGAAGTGCGATCTCTCGGACTGGGAGGCAACTGACAAAGTCGCTTTTGAGATTGCCAAGAAGACAGACCGCATTGATATCCTGATCAATAACGCCGCGAGAGGTATCATGACATACCAGCTCGCGAAGAATGGAGTTGATCTACACATGGCTATCAACCACATGGGTCATGTTGTTTTGACTTCTCACCTACTGCCTTTGATCAAATCTACAGCCGACAAGGGCAACAAGGTTCGTCTTGTACAACTCGGATCCAACGCACACGAGAGCGCGCCCAAGGACGTCAAGTTTGAATCTCTCGAGGAGCTCAACCAAGACCTCGGCGCCATGGGACAGTACGGCCGCACAAAGCTCGCTTCCATCCTCTACGCACGCTACCTGGCTCGTCACCTCTCTACGTCGCACCCCAACATCTTGTCCAACGCTACACACCCCGGATTCGTCGAAACACGGCAGTCTGTCGACATGATCCACGAGCCCTACCCGTTGGGTGGCTACGCGATGAGCGTTGGCATGGCGCCGTTCAAGAAGACGCAGTTTGAGGGTTGCGTAAGCACCATGTATGCGGCGACCAAGACAGAGGGTACTGGCGAGTACATCTGCCCGCCTGCGATACGGGAGCCGGGTAGTGACTTGGCGAACAACGAGAAGCTGGGCGAGCAGTTGATGGATTTCACTACGAAGTTGGTCAAGGAGAAGACGAAGAGCTCGAGTGCTGATAAAGGGTGTCCATTCAAGACGTACTAGAAGCGTCCGTGTGGAGTAGGCAGTGCCAATTACTTCGAATATGAGCAAATGCCTCGTTCATACACCAAACATTCCATGTGATGCCGCACTTATCAAGACTGAAGAATCTTATGGCCGTAATTCGTTGCGTCTCATTCCAAACAACTATGGTATCGCTCGCTGGCGCCTTGCAGACTGAATCCATAACCCATACCAATGACCCAGAATAATGCAGTGGATGAAACAACGCCTAATGCCCACAAGGCCGAAGCCTACTAAGCAATACCCTCCATACCCATGGGTACCTGGAAGCCGCTCAAACCCTCTCCAGCACTCGTCAACCTCGCGCAAAGACTCAAGAAAACCACTGTTTCGGTGGCAGCGAGGTAGTTTAGTGTATCCAGCAGGATCTTAAGATGCCGGGTGAAGTTCTCCTCGTACTTGGCTAGCATGTCGAACATTTTGTCGACACGCTGGGGGTCGTATACAAACTGGGTTGTGGGTCGGTGTGTGGAAGCGACTAGTGTAGCAGCGGGATTCTTGGAGTTCTTGGCTGGTGGAGGAGCAAAGGATGCGTTGACCTGGGCTACTAGGTCGGGGTCGCCGGTGACGAGGTAGCGGGAGAGGGAGTAGGTGAAGGATGCGAACATGCTGCATGTTGACATGATCTTGTTGTTGATCTGAAGATGATTAGCAGCCGTAGAGGCTGTAAAAGTGTTGTTTGACTTACTCGAAGCAGCTTACTGTTAGTAAGCATGCATTCCTTCAAGCAAGTTGCAAGGAAGTCAACATGGTCTTGCATCAGCTCATCCACAGTACGCTTTACTTGAGGCCCACCGCTCTCATCCTCCGTTGCCTTCCCCTTGGCCCTCGCGTCCTGCTTCTTCTCTTCGCTTATCCGCGACATTAACGATGCCCAGTTGGGCTCAATGACCTCTGATGTGCAGTAGTAGGTAAGTTGTTGGACAAAGACCAGCATGCGCGCTCGCAGTGTCCACGCCCGGCGTTTCCACTGTTCAATCCGCGGGTTCTTGGATCGGTGCTTCCAGGCTGCATTCTTGCCCTGCTCACCCCAGCACTTGGCTAGATCCGTTTCGAGGTGCTTCAAGCTCAGAAGATATCGGAAGAGTAGTTGGTAACGAGTGAGAGTTACTCTACTGACGACTAAGGACAGCGGGAAGGGCATGGCGTAGTCAAAGACAAGCGCTTGGTATCCAGTGATGTTTGTGTCGTCGGTGATCGGGGCTGAGTTCGCAGGTGTGTAATTCGACAAGGTCGCGGTGGCGGCATCTTGATCAAGACCCTGAACGTTGACGATCTTCATGAGCCAGTTCGTGAGGCCAGTATCGTTAATCTGAACCTTGATGTCCTCCTTGTATGGGTCTTCCACAGCGACTGATCCAGCATGTCGAGTGGCGAGATCCAACAGCGACTGCAGCTTGCCGACGTTGACATGCTTTGCTGGCTTTTTGAGCTCAAGCTCGCTCATCTCGAGGAAGTAGGTAAAGAAGTCGGAGCGATCGAGGAAAAAGTAGTGCTTTAGTGAACGTAACCGTGCCGGCAGTTGGTGTGTAGTGAGAAGCAGATTGAGGAGGGATGAGTTTGCGTATGCGTACGAGGAGTTGACGTTGTCTAGGAAGCGTGGATCGTCGAAGCTGGTAGGCGCGTCTTGCACGACTTTACTAACGTCGACGCCTCCGCACTCCCTTACAACGTTGAGGTACTTTCCTGCCAGAAGCACCTTGTCTTTGACGGCTTCCAGCTGTGGAGGCACAAGAGCATCGCGTATCGTGTATCTCTTCTCCCAATACTCGTCAGTGTAATCCTGGTCTAAACGTTCTCGCTTGATGCTTCTTTGCTCTTTGATCAGGAACTCGGAGTGCGGGTCCTTGATGCCGCCGTGATGTAGCCACTCGTTCAACATAGCCATATACGGTCTGCTAGCTTCTCGCAACAGCGTAGTCAGTAGTGCGCGAGCCGCTGGATCTCCCGACATGGACGATAGCCGCTTGGTGATGAGTCCGAGCACGCTTCCACCTTTGCAGAGCTTCTTGGCGGCGTTTCCTCCTTCACGCAACGACTCCAAGATGTTCTCGAAATCATTGCTATCGTCATCAGCCGAGTCTTCGTCCTTCTCGTCTTCCAGAATGCCGTTGGCCTTCAGCAGCTCGACTCCGGTTGTGTAGAGCTGGAAGAGCATATGGCTAGTCTGTTTGGTATGCAGACTCAAGACGTGCAGAGTGAAGGACTCGTTCGTCAGCAGCTGGTGCTCGAGTTGGGCGACAAGTATGAGGTAGTCCTTCAGCAACCGTCGTACAGCTGCGCACAACGCATGGTTCACGGCGCCGTACTCTTCCCGACTGAGCACCTCTACGCAGGTCTCGACAGCAATGTAGTGCGTGGCAGTCTTCAGCATCGACTTGGTCAGATCCCTCAGACTAGGGTCCAGGCCGGGCATCAGGCGGAACTGTGGCCCGACCAGACGTTCCTTCTCTTCGTGGGGATTGTAGCCATCGCCAAACCGAATGTACTGCCCCTCAAATCCCATGAACACAAACAACAGATCCTCCAGTATAGCCTTCTCTTGTGCTTCTAGCGATAGTTTTGCGAGCGGTGTGGGCTGCAGCGATATAGGCGCAGTGGAAGCGAGCGGAGGTATCGAGATGCGCGTCGCCAGCGGGGCGGTAGTGTGTGGAATCAAAGAAGCCTGCGGTTCCCACGGCATCTGGGGCTCTTCGGGGATAGACTTTTGCGAGGCGGCGCTGCGTGAGGGTCGGTCGACGTCGCGCGGGGGTTTCTCTGAGCGGCTTCGCGCATTCACCCTGCTCTCACTGGCATGCTTCAAAGGGCTCTTTGTGCGCCTGATCTCCGTCTCCCGCTCGCGCACCTCCTTCTTCTCTACGCGACGCTCGCCCGAAGTGGCGCCTGTTGCGCGCATGGGTGCTGACTGTTTCCTGGCATGTGACGCTGCCGTGGTGGAGCTACGGCGGTCGAGTTCCTCTCCAGAAGCGACGCGGGGTCGCGCACTCGACGTGTAGTTGGCATTGACGGAGCGGCGATCAGCGGCGGACAGCGACTTCATCGTGGGCACGTTGCGGGAGGACATGTTGGCGGGCAGGGCACTCCATGGAGCCCGGGGTGCTTTGGTGTTGCTTGTTCGCTGCGCCGAGTCGTGTTTGGGCTGCAGTAGCCGTGTTGATCGGGTCCCGCTTCACTACGCGTCGACTCGCGCTAGCCACCAACCGAGCCATGACGCAGGCACCCCGACGGGGCTTCTTCGACGTGAGGTCAGTAACCACATCACTTATCGGGGTACATGCGTGCTTCTTATTCAGAAATAAATGGACATCGCCCTCGATGTATTCTCGTCGCATACTCTACTCGCAACATCAACCGCACGAAAAAAGGTCAAGGCAGCGTACAAATTCTCTCCATGACATTTCGTACTACAACTGTCCAATTTAATCACGGTCTTCTCCTCCTGATCCCTTGATATCATCACCCTCTGAACCCTCACTCTCTTCTTCTTCTGATCCCTCGCTGTCTTCTTCTTCTGGTCCCTCGCCGTCTTCTATGTCTGACTCTCCATCTATCTGGTATGTTGTCCATTTGTTGCTGTCTTTGCTCCACCCCCATCTTGTCACAACTGCTACCCTGACAATGTATCCTGAAACTTGCGTAAGACCAATCCAACTGCCTCGCAGATACTCTGGCTCTACCACGCTTATCTCTGCACCAAGCTCCGGATCTTTCAACAAGGAACTTGCGCGTTTAATCGCTTCTCTCTTTGAATCGAACGTAGTGATCAACGTTCCATGCAAAAAGTTCCAATCGCCCTGCACGACAAAAGGAGCGATCCACTCGAGCCGATCTTTGCTGGAATTTGGATATACAATCTCGCTACTAGGATAGTAGTCGATCGCCCTAGATTGGTACAGGTACGGTCGGTCATCGGCTTTCAGTGCTTTAGCGACCTCTACCCGTCCGGGTTCTTCCATGACGATTGAGAAAGCGACCCCTATCTCTGGAGCCGCCTCTTTATCTTTGTCCACCTTTGGGTTGTCTTCCATGATGTAGATATAAGACTCTGGTTTTCTTTTGCGATAACATCGTTCCACGATATTGTCAGTGACTTCTTTGGTCTTGGTGAGCCTGCTGTCACGATCGCAAGCCTCTCGTAGAAGATTCTTCATGGATTCTTTTTCCTTATCTGAGCTTCCAAAGATCCCGTAGAATCGGCTGCCAAAACGTATCGGTTTTTCTAGGCTGTTGAAATGGTGTGCCAGAACCCAGAAATATTGGTTTTCGCGAAGTTGCGACATTTTGGGTTGTAAATTCAAGTTCGGAGATACGTTTCGCAGTTCAGTCTTCGTGCGTTTGATTGTGTTATGAAGCTCAGAAGTTGTACATCTTTCTCAATTTATACCTTGCAGATATCTGACTCACTAACGGTGTCGAAGCTTTCCAGTACTCATGTACTGACTCACATATTCTTTTGTCCCCGTACGACGCAGTCTCGAATGAGTCGAATATCTAATCAAGCGTGGAGTCATTACAGTCCACAGTCACTCTTCAATGAAACGTTACGGAAGCAAGAGAAGCAGAGGCTTCTCAGCATATGTGCCAAGGCGGGAGTTACTAGCAACGAGTTACACAACATCTAGTCACAGACTACGTCTTCCTCACAGTCACTTCAAAATGACACCGCTTCGCTGACTCAAAGGTATCGTCATTAGGAAGGCTTGCCCCCCGGACAATCCCAACTATCCCTCCGCATCGTTCGCGACAACCTTCAGAACTACCATGACCTGCCGCTCACTCATATGTTCGTCAAGCCATTCCACCTTGTCTGGCACGGCTTGGCTTAGCTCCCTCATTTCTTCGCCTGCTTTTAACAATGACGAGGCGTGAGCGCGATCGCTGCTCAAATGAGTTTCGACACCACTCTTTCCCTGCTTGCAAGGCCAAACCAGCATGTCTTTCGCCTTTCAGTATGGCGCGAAGCATTCATGCCAGTCCATCACCAGTTTTTTGCGCATGTTGCACGAGTAAACAGTGTATAAAACCGCGCTCTCTCCTTTCTCTTCCACTTTGCGGATATGTCCCACAGCTTCAGCGCTGGATGATAGCAAGCTGCGGACCATAAAAGGTAAGCGGTTTTGATCGCTCGTCAAAGTCAGACCTTTGTTGAGAGCTTGTAAGTTGAAGTCCAATTAGTTGGTGTCATCTCTGATCTTTGCAAGTAGGATTTTGTTCATTCCTTCGATGTTGAGTTTGCAGAATTTGAAGAGACGCTTTCGTGCCGCATCAAGGCCGTGGTCGGTGATCAAGTAGGGCCCGATTAGATCGATCTTCGTGAGGTAGGTTACTTCTAAGTAAACGAGGTCCTTGTCTGGGTTGAGGTCTTTGTTGACAGCCATATTACGAAAAGACCGTATCAGCTCTGTGGTGGTATAAAACTTGCTGATTTTGGGCTTATATGTGTGATAGATACAAGTTCAAAGTTCCGGAAACGAATTCGGTAGAGTATTTATACATGAAGTGATCGAAGTAATGACTCGACCTCGACAGTCACGATCCAACACACACACGGACCTTCATAATACCTTTCGCAGCGCACAGATCTTCCTATGCCGCTGTGACGTTTACGCGACCTTTGCAAACTAAAGCATACGCAAATTATGCGAGGTAGAAGTCCTAGTCAGCGGGGAGTTTGCATGCGTTGGAAGCGCAGTTAGCACTTTGCTCTGAAAACATATGCCAGTCGTTGATTAATTTAGATCCATTACACTACCCGCCAATCGAGATTTGAAGGAGACCCTACATGTATACATGGTGGTACCCCAAGTATATCTCCATCATACATATGGGACGCACATCGCCTCAGTGCCCTAAAGAGTCCAGGTTCCAACCATAGCTTCTTTGCCATGGAGCCTCCAATCAATAGTGATCACAGTGTACAAATCATTTGATCCCTCACTCGGTGCAATCTCACAGACCACCCTGTTTTGTGTGATTCCTAACTGATTGGGGTCGACATTAAAGCCTAGACCCTCAGGGATGAATTCTTTCGCGTGCTTAAAGGCCTCCTCCTTGGTCAAGTAAGTCGTAATTCCACCAGGGATGTCCAGCTCGTTGAACTTCATCGCGCTATAACACTTCATTCGAGTCTCTCGAGCGGCTCTGTCGGACGGTTCTGAGAGATGCTGGAAGAGAGATTTGACCCGTTCTTGCGATATCGTTCTTGAACAAACAACATAGAGGTCCAAGGCGTTACGCTCTTTATTCCACCATTCGCTTATCTCCTCGTTCCGGAGCAAAGCACTCAGCGCGGCCGCGGTGTCCTTTTGAACGTCGAGCTTCAAGGTAAGTCGAAGTTGATTTCCCACACTTTTCTCTTCGGTGCGAGGGTCAACCGTAAGGTCAAGTTCAGTCACCCAACCATCGCTTCGAAATATGGGTTTCCAGAGATCTGAGACGCGTTTCTGGAATTGATATCGAGCTCCCCCTTTCGCCTCTAGTCGGTGGCCTTCTTCTCCGTAATAGAAGGATGTAAGGCGCCGAGCCAACCGTAACGCTTCCTTACTTGCGTGATCGGGATCGTTGCTGAATATCCCGTGGATGACCTTGGTACCTGGTAGACCCACGAGTTCGGTAACAACCCAGTTGTTCGAGCTTTTTTGCAGTACTTCAGGAATTGACATCTCGGGGGTATAACTGACAGATCTAAGGATAATCTTCGTTTGCAAGATTACTGTGGTAAGTGATAATAAAGCAGTATGTTGTAATGTGGTCTGCGGTAGGGGTGTGATAGAGCCGTGATGGGCTTCACTTACCGAAATTGCAACGCCTTTTATACTTTTCCAGAACTCTGAGTCCGCTCAGAGTGGCTGGTGGATCATGCAATGGAGTCATGTTATGACGGATATCGGCTCAATTAGATATCGCGACTCACAGTCATCCGCAGGTACGTTGCACGAAGCGTAGAGCATCATGTAGCTTTTGCAGTGGCCATCGCTCTGTATAGCGCTCTCGAACGCTATCTTCCAGGGCTGAAGCAGCTGCCTAGTCGATGAAGATGAGTCCACGATATAAGCCCGGTTCACGGAAACTCCAACGTACATCGCACAATCTCCACCTGGGGTTCGCTCATTACTCATCGTGTCCATTGGACCTAGCAGATGTGTCACATTGCTGTCATGCACAGACATGTATTCTTTGTCCTCATGACGGGACCGTGTTGTGTACCTCCGAGGCATCCGCTTTCCGGTAGTACGCACGCAGTGGTCAGGGCCATGAACTACACCTCGGAGTGACTGAATAAACAGACCTGAATGTTGACTTCAGCCTTGTCAGTGAAGCTTTTTCATGGCTGGATGGCAGCGGCACACAGAACGTCCTGATGAAACGCACTGTTCACTCCCGAATATGTGCAGTGCGGTGTGGACTCGGTATCACTCAGTCCTGTTCATGCTGTCGGTATAGCTGTCGGTATAGCTGTCGGTATAGCTGGCGCCGACGGAAGTAACGTCCTGAGTGCGCATCGTGATGTTCGTAAACTTGGTTCGCTCATGGTGTAGTTGGGACGTCGGAAACGTCAGGGTAGAGACAAGCTAGTTGCCGCGATCTCGCGCGACCAAAACAAGCCAAGCTCTCGCGACCGAGTGAAAACAGGGAATTCGTAGACAGGTGCTGAGAGCTTCGTGGTCTTGGTGTTGCTGTGGTCCCTCGCTCAGGGTTAAATCGGAAGCTTCGAGTATTCGCGCTAGCCGAATTAAGCCATACTACGTCATTTGCAAGTAGGATGGCGAGCCTCATGTTAATTGTCGCTTGCACAAACGGCTACTCCTGAGATATTGTGTTCTACGCGGAAAGATCGAGCTCTTGGATGTTCTTCGTTCATTGATACATGACACTACGTAGGCGGCAATGCGACAGCGGTTGTGCCACTCGTCCTTTCATACCTACCTAGGTAGGTACCTCCTGAGGTCAACATGGACTTCCTTCCGCTCTACCCCATCCACGACCATCTTCTAGGCTTATCACACCCTCCCAAATACCGATAGCAGCATTGTTCGCTCTCCTGTTAATCACGATTAGTAAGCGCTGATTGCGCAGCGTTCCCTGGCAAGTACAGCCATGCGGATCTGGTTCAATCTAATATGTATCTAGAGAAGCTTGTTGTGTTTGCTGCATCCGTACCAGGGAACATCTCTACTGTTCCTTAAATATAACGATACCGTATCATCCACCACTCCGTTGAACATCCTCTTTCAGATCTTTTGCTCTAACAAGAGCTCACCACGGATTAAAGCTTTTGGTAGATGAGTATCAGTATACGAAGTGCGGTGACCTAGGCATGTGTCTTCGACCAAGTAGCGGAGTAGATGTACCATTGATACGCACTACATCAAGTGTTTTCTCAGCGACAGGATTTGTATTTGGATAACTGTCTATGGATCTCGATGTAACTGTCATACAAAACTCCGCAAAGGAAAGACAGCCCCGAAACAATAGTGTGTATGACCCCATGTGAAGGGCTACCGAAAGCAGTGTGGTAGACTGGTACGCCCAAGTGCTCTAGAAGAGCGCACACCAATTCTCAACTCTTTGAGTTCTGTTAATACGAGCAGTGGTGATTGCGTAAAGCATGAAATGCTTGGGCAGGCCTTGTAAGGGCCCCACAGTCTCGTCTTCAGATGGTACCTCATATACGACTTGATCCGCGCCCAGGTTTTTGGGTTCTTTCTCAGACGTAAATCTTGCCTCTCCCGCCTTCGCCTCCGCGTACTCTATAGCCTTGTCTTTGTCTACGAAGACTTGGACGCCGCCCTTTATTTCGGAGGGAATTGAGCGTTGTTCGAAATACTTATCAAAGCGCCAATTCGAGTCATTCAAATAATATTTTTCTCTGGCGGCCGCCTTCGCGCCCATTATATATGGAGATGAGAATTTGGCTGGATCCTTCGCAATGTCTCGTTTAATTAGATTTTCAAACCATCGCATTTCGGCTTTTCTGACGCTGACGTAAAATACCCTCAATCCATCTCCGTATGTAGCCTTTGGTTCTTTTGGAGGTCGGTATTCGTCCATATTCTCGCTTGCTGCGAGCTTCTTCATGGCTATCGCGGCATCCTTCTGGAACCCTTGGTTGAGAGAGATGGTCTGCGTTTCAAGGTCGAAATTACTACCTTCGTAGGAGGTAATGTCAGTCCATATCGGAAATTTCCGCGACCAGCTAGGATTTGAAAACGCAGCTATGACAGCGTTGACCATCAGGACTTTCCATTCGGCTCGTACGTTGGGGTCCGTAGGTTCGGTACGGTCTTCTAGCATCTGATCGGCAAAAACTTTTGCCTCCTTGTCCCAATGTTCCTTGTCGCTGCTGAAAGGACCGTAGAACCTCTGCATCTTCGTCTCGTTTTCCGTGATGATGATCCAATTCGTGGCATCAGCTTGATTGCCTTCCTGACTGGACATGATGAGAAGTTGTGTTTCGGTTAAATATTTGATCTCGAGACTCGAAATTGATAAACAGAATGATGTGCAAAAGACTTTGGTTATTTGCTTGAGTAGCTGTGTGAAAGAATTGTAGAGTCCAAAGCCGCCCGCCCTGGAGACCTTTTATACCTTCCCAGAACATGACTCTTCATATCAGCTACATATCAATACAGTCATCGCATGACGGAGCGAAGCGGATATGCTTGTCGATGACACTGGTCTTCATAGTCATACGGAGAGTGTACCACTTCCAGCATCCGCAGCATGAGCTGTGCGAGGTCCGCGATGACTTACTGCCGCGACAAGCGAGTCTTTGCGGGTTCTACATCGGTCACCATCTTGTGATTAGGACGCCGAGAGATCTGACCAGCGGGAAAGTGCGCTCGAGAGACTCATCGAACACATTTCTACTAGCGGAGTACACTCATCGATGTGAGCGAGGTGGACTAGCATTCCGATACGCCGCTGCACGTCTCCACATAAGGCTCCTTCGACGAAAGTCGTCCGTCAGCTCGGGTTCAGGGAGTGTTACGCAGTGCCCGGCACAGACGTGAGTTCTTTGTCAACAAGGTGGGACCGAGGGACTGCTCCACATAACATGCGCAGAGGCCACAGGCTCGACATACGTATAGGTAGCGACTGTCGCGTGACTGTAATCCCGATGTCGCCATGAGCTGTTGAAAGTAGACCCACCCGTACGAAGAAGGTCTACTGTTCGCCGCTCTAGTTATCCGGCATTGCGACGGTCTGCCGCGCCTCCGACGACCACCCATATCTGTCTCTACACGCTTTCGCAACGAATGAATATCATAGAACTCACGGTATACTACGTTAATAATAACATACATTTCCAGATGTAGCTACAGCATCCCTTTGACATCTCGCGATAGGTGCAATAATCCGAGCGTAGAGACTTATTAATACTTCATCATCGTATCAGACAAAATGAACCAGTCCAAGAGAGAACTGCACCACGTATGTTCTGATGGAGAGCGTAAGAAGAAAGGAAAAGGTGGCAGTCAAAGGGAAGCCGCAATGCTTTCAGCTTGAGCCGGGACTGAGCGTCACCGGCTAGCGTGCCGCATTCAGCCATGACGTGACTATCGTACACCAACGCCTACGCCTACCAGTTGACTTAATACTGCAAAAGCATAGACGTGTGCCCATTCTATCGTGGCCCGGTGATTTGCATAACAATCTCAGTTGAATAAAACTATACGAGCGCTAATGCCGATAGCAAAAGCGATTTGAGAAAGATAAACGATAGGTATACCCAAGCGCCATAACCGTATCTGTTATCCAGGTTCTTCTGGTGCGAAAACGCCAATGATGCAAACAAAAATCATGCTCTAGACTTCGTATCTTCCTCGACCTTGCCCAGTGACCTCATTGCCGAACAACCGTCCGGCATCAACACAGTACCGAGCCTCTCCTTGCCCGTCGCTTCCTACTTCACTGCCCCAGCACACAAGCACTGCGTCCAGGATACCCCCGAGAACTCCTTCCATGGCGCCTAGAGCGCCCCAGCCGATTGCCGCGCTGATGAGACCCACGACGTATGCGTATAGACTGCCCTTGTATGGTACAGACCCGCCGACTTGGAGCATGCGTGCAGTCGAGACCCATCCACCGAAACCAAGAGACAATGTTATGACCCAGCGGATGGCGTGGAGAAGCAACTTTGCCAGACGGTATGACTGAATCGACGGTCGACCATGGTCCTTGAACGAGGATGGGCCGAGGGTTGTGGTTGGTGAAGCAGCGGAGATGAAGTTCATCTGTGACAGACCGCGCGCTGCTTGATTGAGAGGCACACCGTGGATGGAAGCGTAGGTCAGGGTAAGCGGGTTTGTCAACGCAGCGATGGGCGTCGGCACGACTGAATATGCGCACATGCCAATCATACCCGCCAGTCGCCTTGGAAGTACGATGAGGGGAAGGCGGACCAGGAGTGAGATCAGTGTTGACAAACAGATCGTGCCGGCCATGGTGTAGGTCGCGTGACTGAGAGAGGCTTGGACGACCGTTCTAGCCGCGGGCGCAGGCACGCTGTTGCGGTGGAAGTACCATTGAGATACCGTGGCTGCCGTCGTGGCGCGTTGCACACCCGCAATGACCGCCAAACCCCAGAAAAAGTCCAAGAAGAATACAACACCAAGCCACCACGTACTAGCATCGATGATCCATCGGGACTTGTTGCTAGCAAAATGGCCGCCAAGGAACAGACGTGTGAACATGAGGATCCATATCCACGCCCAGAGTATCACAGCAGCTAGTGTTGCAATACCCACGAGTAGCAGTGGGAATTGCGCTCTCAGGATCTCACTTGAGAACTCCAACATGCCTGTAGCTTTGTCTAAAGAATGTCGTGCCTTGAAGATGGTGTACACCCAGAACCCAGCGAAGCACAAGGGCCCAAACGAAAGCCAGCGCATCAGCCGGTCTTGTACGCTATCGCCATGCCATGACCCTTTGAAGCTTGATGCGAAAGGGTATACAAAGAAGGAAAACGATATCACTGGTACCGCCAGTAACATTAATTGCACCAAGGGCCGAGCGAAGGACCGAAGTAGCGATAGCCATAGGACTCCGACGATGACCGAAACCAGTGTGTACACACCAATGAGGTGGAACGACGAATGCAGGACAGTATATATCGTGTCGCCCAGTGGGTTCTTCTTGCCCGGTGGCGACTCTTGGAGAAAAGAGATGATCCATGTGCCAAAGATGGCACACTGCACGATTATGAAGAGCTCAGCCCAGAAGAAGTTGTGTCGTGGCGCCGATGTGGGGTTCTCTGGTACGTCGTCGGGAACGGTCTGGCGATCCGGACTTATTGGACGTGGGTGTTCAAGCAGAGTGTCTTCGTCTGTTTCCTGTGGTATCGGTAGGGTGTTTCGTAGTGGGCTGCGACCGCGCTTCGGCCTCGGCATGTTGCGAAACTGTTGGAAGGGTGGCGGTGGTTCGTCCTGGTGACCCAGGAGCTCGTCTCGGTCCAGCTCTTCTATACTCCCCCGATCTGTGGAATCAAGCTCGACATCTACGAGGTGACCTCTCCCCCTGCTGCTGCGGTCTGTAGTCTCAGAGAGCGGTACACTTGACTCTCTTTCCTCGTCTTCTGGGTTGTTGATGACGGTCGATCTTCCGCGAGCTGGCTTGTCGCCCTTCCAGGAGCTCTTAATCCCTCTCCCCAGACCATACCCGGGAGCTTCATTCTCGTCCCTGTCCGCACCTATCGTATGATCGGACCGTTGGCCATGTTCGTCATCAACTTCAGATGACTCGGATAGATTGCTGGCGCCAAACTGCCGCCGCGAGCGTTGCAGCGCGTACTGGTCTGCTAGGTCCCTGTCGTGCTCGGCATGGTCGTCCTCCTCGCGAAAGTCATCGGTGGCGGAGTAGAAGAGTGGCGCGGGCGCGTTGGATGTTCGTGAAGCGAAGGCAAAGCGGCTCATGGCCTGCGAGTTGTATGGGTTGGGCATGTTGCGACGCTGGAGGTAGGCTTGGGAGGCGCGCGAGGACGGGCGCTGCCTATCGGGGGCGTTGCGGGTTGAAGTCGGCTCGGGCTGGCCCAGTGACAGCCGCGACTGAGACTGGGAGAGGAACTTGGATGCATCTGGGGAGCACGCACGTCAGTCACGCGAGTCCATAAGCTGCCCAAGACACAGGCGGCGGATCTGTCACATGTACCCGATAAGGCACCAGGTCCACTTACATTCAGAGAACATGATAGATAAAGTGCGCGATAGATGTATATATGCCTAATGAGCTCGGCGATGGCGGCCAGGTATATCTATCGCGAGGAGAGTCCCGAAGCGAAGGTGGCTCAGGTGCGAGGTCAGCGGTCGTGAGGCGGTCGAGCGCAAGGGTACCGGAGTACAAGAGGCAGCCGCGGATGACGCAGCCTAAGAGACATGCAGCTGGGGGCCGGCAGAGTGCGCAGTGGCCAGCTGGAGATGGTAGAGATGGCGGTGGTAGGGCGGTAGCAATAGGACAGCAGGGAGCTCTAGCCCGCCTAGGTGGTGAGTGAGTTGAGTGGCTGGCCGGGTGCGCTGGAGTGATGGTCGCTCATCTCATCATCGTGCCAAGCCAGCGCGTCGGGTTATCGATTGTCGGGCTCACGTACCTCGTGAACATGCAAGGCACGCGCTATTCCCTAGCCCCCAGAACTGCTCCACCTCACATGCAAAGCATTCGGTAAACTTGTCTCTACGGGTCTGCAGACAATTTTATCTTCTTCTAGACGTGCTCGTTTGCCTGCAAATTTGTCCTCATAGTGGTTGTCCGAGTCAAGGCACTCCGATCTCATGTTTGTCAGCCTCATGTTTCATAGTGGCAATCAATCAAAGCTACAGAGAAAAGCAATATGAATGCGGCCAAAGCTTGCGCAAAGTAAGTTGCGACATGCTTTTCACGTTTGCCATGGGTCGCATCCTTCGACTGTGGCTCAAGCAGCTGCCGAGCTATGACCGCATGGCCGGGACCCTGACCTATCTCACTCACTATCGTCCAACTGGCTTCCTGTCAAACACACCCAAAGCTTCGACTTGCGAACTACTTTATTCTACATACATTCTGAACAATAAATACCGTCTTCCTATATATATCCGTCTACCTCTACTGGATTTGCTGTGACCACCGCCCTAAGCCTGCACCTCAGGTCGACTGCTACACCAGCCACACGGCGTCACAAACCATCATGGCGCAGCCGTGGGACTACATAGCGAAGATCGTATCGTTAGGCGATTCAGGATGTGGTAAATCAAGTGTATGCGACACCATCCCCGTTACCCAGGGCCTCCATGCTAACGCCTCCCAGCTAACAGTCCGCCTCTGCGAAGGCCGCTTCTCACCACACCACGACGTAACTATCGGCGTAGAGTTCGGATCGCGCATCGTTCCTGTCGGCCCACCGGCGTCGCATTCCCTGAGCATCAATAACCCCTCCAAATCCTCACAAGCACAAGCGCCCGTATCGCCGTCGAAACAAAAGCAGGAGCAGAAGCACATGAAGCTTTCGCTGTGGGATACAGCAGGCCAGGAGACGTACAAGAGCATCACGAGAAGTTATTTCCGGGGCGCATCGGGCGCGCTGCTAGTCTTCGATATATCGCGGAAGAACACGTTCCTCTCCGCCACGTCATGGTTGCACGACTTGCGGCAAATCGCCGAGGAAGGCATCGTCGTGGTGCTCGTGGGCAACAAGTCTGACCTCGCGGGGTCGTCTACCGTAACTGATTCGGACGCCGCGAACAAGCGACAGGTCACAAAAGAAGAGGCTGAGGAGTGGTGTAAAGCGAATGGCGTCATGCAGTACGTCGAGACGAGCGCCAAGAGCGGAGAGGGTGTGGAACAAGCCTTTTTGGAAGTCGCAGAGCGGATCTACCAAAATATAGAAGCTGGCAAGTACGACTTGAACGATCGAAGGAGTGGAGTCAAGGGGCCGGGAGGCGGAGCGAATAGGGCAGGCGTCAACCTGAATGACGCGAGTAAAAAGGGAAAGCAACAGGGCTGGGGCGGGTGCTGCTAAACTTCGGTATATACTGATTTGGGTCAGACCATCGTGCCTATGGGTACATTGTGTTGCCATACATTATTTGGCGTCAGCAGAGCAGTGGTCAGCTCGTACATAGCGTTATTGTAATGAATCTATTATCGCTTCAGCGGGTACGTTGCCCCGACCGGAGATCTCGGTCGTGCTAATCATTTTATTATCTAATAACTTTTTCGTTCAAACTTTTGAGGTGTCTCGTTGTGGGCCTGACCATAACCGTGACCATAACCATAACTGAACAGGTGCTCTGGAGCCTACATTACTACAACAACGTAAGCTTTGAGACATGTTAAGGCAATGTAGCCCTATCAAGTTTAGTTTTTTCTTTTTTTGGACACACACCGTAAAATATGGCTGTCCAGCTTTTCGCTTGGGAGTACCGTGGTATTGCAATGACCAATCGCCAACAAGGCATTCACAACTTGCCATCGTAGTACTGTGGTAGTCGATCTCGTAAACCAAGGTACAGTATCTACAATCAGCATGAAAAAAATCGTCTGGAGTAGTATAAGATGAATGGCACTTTCACCTTCGTTTCTTCTTCAAACTCATCACAACTCATACAAAGTCACACAGACTTAGACAGATTTACAGAACATTACACAACTTAACACAGACCCAGTACATCTTGGAAACGATGCGCTTCCTAGTAGTACTCCTCCTTTGGCTCAGCACCATAGCTGCCGCCTTCCCAGTCGGCTCTCACGTCGTCCACGAGAAGCGAGAGGCGGACCCGATAGGTTGGGACAGAGACTCACGTGCATCAAGGGATGCAGTAATGCCAGTGCGAATCGCGCTGAAGCAGCAGAACTTGAAGCATGGCGAACTCTCACTCCAAGATATGCATAATCGAACCTCGCCCAATTTCCGTAACGTAAACCTGAACTCATCGTTTATGTGGTATACTTACATATCATATAGGAAAGCGCTGGACGGCCGAGCGAGTCCACAGTACATTTGCGCCTCATCCAACAACGACAAACGCGACTCTCGACTGGCTCCATGCAGCTGGAGTCGAAGACAGTCGCATCACGTTCTCAGCTAGTATGTTATTACCTATCGTGCCCGAGTATAATGAGAACTGACAATACGTAGGACGGGATTGGATTATGTTCCTAGCCACTATTGGTGAGGTTGAGGACCTGTTTCATACGGAGTATTTCAACTTCCATGAAAAGGAATCCGGCGGTCTTCGCATGGCATGCGACGACTACAAACTTCCACAGCACGTTCGCGAACATGTCGACTACATCACGCCCACAATACAGCTCGACGGCTTACGTCCAATGGCTCATGTACAAACAGCGACGAAGCCCATGGCTATTGCTGATCATATCACTGCCCATGGTGGTGCGGATGATCTGTCGACCTGTCACATCTTTTTTACTGTCCATTGCTTCCGCGCTCTGTACAACGTTCCCGTTGCCAGTCACAACAATACCGGAAATGAGCTTGGTATTTTCGGGCTTGGTAATTATCTCTATGCTCCAGACTTCAAAGAATACTTGAGAAACTGGACGTCCCCCCGGATTCCCCTGGATGTTGAGCCAGAATCCGTCTACGTTTATGGTGGCAAACCCGGAGATCTGTCTCTGGCAGAAGCTGACAAGACAGGTGAGACTGCTTTGGACGTTCAGGCCTCGACCTCCATCATCTACCCTCAAAAGGTACGATTCTATCAAATTGGCCAGTCGAAGTTTATTAACGGTTTCGATTTATTTCTAGACGCGTTGGTGAGTATCTTGCTATCTTCCACGTGACGCAGCAACAGCTAACGTAGCTAGGATCCTACATACTGTACCCACCCGGGCGGCAACGAGCAGTACCTTGGCCCAGGATTCCCCGAAAACGATGAAGGAGAAGGCACAAAGAACGGACCATGCGGAGGTGCGCCAATGAGCAACGTCATCTCCATCTCATACAGCTTTTTGGAGAGCCAGCTCTCTCGTGCTTACCTTGAACGCCAATGTCACGAGTACATGAAGCTGGGGTTGCAAGGCGTCACCATCGTTGCCGCATCAGGAGATATTGGCGCTGGGTCTTCCGACGAGCAGTTCCCACCATCATTCCCTTGCACATGCCCTTATGTAAGCATCCACTCATTCGTCCTTTCAATCTCATTTTGCAGCTATACTCATTTCCAATAGGTCCTTTGCGTCGGCGCCACAACATTGCAAGATGGTACCATTGCCGGCGGCGAAATGGCAGCCACGTTTTCCGGCGGTGGATTTTCCAACGTCTTTCCCCGCCCAAGCTACCAGGACGACGCTGTCTCGGGCTGGCTTTCCAACTCAGCACCGGCATACGGAGAAGGGCGCTATAATCGCTCAGGTCGCGCATACCCAGATGTCGCAGTCATTGGCGTCAACTACCCAGTAGTGATTCTCAATACCACGAGACCTGTGAGTGGTGCGTCGGCTTCTGCACCCGGCTTTGCCAGCATGATCAATATGATCAATGACGAGCGATTGGCGGATGGCAAAGAACCACTTGGCACTTTGAACTGGGACATATACGACAATCCGGGGACGTTCAATGATATTGTTATGAGATATAATCCGGGAGGCGGTATGGATGGCTTCCCAGCGGGTCCGGGATGGGATATGGCTTCGGGACTCGGGAGTCCGCAGTATGATAAGATGCGGGAAGTGTTATTGTCAGATCTGTGAGAGAGCATGTCGGTGGATGCGGTGAAAGATGCCGAGCCAGAATTGCATGATTTTGTGTAGCAGTACGATGCCTTCTTCGGCATCGTGTCCTTACCCGCGAGGAAAACAACACTTGGAATCAAACATCTCGCATCCCCCTTTCCGTCCCTCCCATCTCTTTGAGTCCGACTCCGTAGAGGCTTGCGCGTTCTCCAATAGCGTCGCCAAGATCGTTCGATCACGATACGCGTACTCGTGGGGTTGATTAACTTTCGCCCAACGAACCTCCAAAACTTAACAAAGCAAAAACCGTAACACGCAGCGTGCACACATCGAGATGTTGTCATGAGAGGATGCGGCATCCTCCACGGACTAACGCCCACGTTTCAATATCCCCGTCATATGATTCGCGAACAGGCCCTTTTGCGCTGATACCATGCCCAGGTGACCGTCTCGAGCGGCCATGACCTGGCGAAAAGCAAATGAGTACATTGCTGAGCTGGGGTCTAGCCGGGCCGCTAAGCTCGCATCGAACTCTTCTGCCGAGAGAGGTATTCTCCGGACTACCCCCATGGCATGGACCAGCTGGTCTCCATGGTGGCTGCCCGGGAAGAAGGTGCAAGGTCGCTACTGCCTTCCTTCTAGGACATGCGGCTTGCGGAACCTGGAAATAACCATGACAGCCCGGACCGTGGACGTGGGTCGCTGCGAGGCTTATCTTCGGGCTTGTTAGTGATGTTGCGATTTCCGGTGGAGATTAGGACCGCGTCGCAAGGTCGCATCCCCACGCCCACGGCTGGTCGTCTCTCGGATTGTGCGAAAGCAGTACTACCGGTGGCAGTTGAGACGCTACTGACGCGGTACAGGTAGCGCGGAAAAGCTAAGAAAGTTCCGTTGGGCGGTCGGTATGCTTAGGGCTTAGGCTAAGGACGATCTGATAGCTGCAACGCAGAGCTATGGCGGGGATGATGTGCCGTGCAACAGCATGCATGAGGCTCAGCTGCAGGCCGCAGATCCTTTTGGTGGCCGTTGGACAGGATCCTCGCAGAAGGACAAGTCGGTGAACGAGTCATGGGGGGATCCAGAATCGAAGAATCTGGAAACGAGGAGGCGAGGCGGAGGGCATCGTCTCAACACGGATACGATGGCGGTCTCGACATGTCTAATTCGCATGGGCGTCGGGATAACCCCCAGCCCCGAACTTCGACCCGCTACCCCAGGTGCATAGATAGCCAGGCTGACAGCGGAGGCCATGCGCGCGGGTTGTAGTCGCCACGACGATGGACGTTGGGGGTTGTTGCATTATTGCCAAGGTGGATGAAGACGCGGTCTGGTCGATGCAAGATGCAAGCCTTGCGTCGGCGACGCAGCCGACAAGCTTCCAAGCGTCGGTGTTCCTGGCGGACCGCACCCCCCACGCAAGCCGGCGGCGGTGAGGTTCTGGTGGACGCAAGCCACAGCCTTTTCAGTAGTCCCTTGAACATCCTTCACCTAGCACGCAATAGTTGTGCACCTCGCACAAAATCGCCTGCCAACAGGCACTACGGCGCAATTGTGGCTCCCCCATCTGCGAGCGGAAGCGGGAGCGCAAAGTCTGAAACCCCTGTCCAGTCTAAAAACTGGGTCTTGTGTACAGACGCGTCAGGGCAAAAAGTTTGAATCTATTCGGGGTGTGTCGTCAAGTTGCCCAGGTGTTGCGGCTCAGTTGGGGCGTTTTGGCGTTTTGGCACGCACCACCAGGCCGCGACGTACACAACACAATGCAAGCCGCAGCCTCCTTTTGCCAACCCACGTTTTCCAAAGCACAGGCTATCAGCCTGCGAGTCCCGACTCAAACTGTGTAATCCACCATGTCTAGACCCTCCGAAAAAATAGGGGCCCTAATCCGACTTTTTTTGGCACCATGCTCAAGGTTCTACGCATGTGCCCACAAAAAGGATTGGGCTGACGCTTTATAAATACTAGAGCACCGTATCTCCCTCTGCTCTCATCCACGTATTCCAGTATTCTCATTCCATTCTCACATTATTCTACCATGCCTCCTCAAGTCCCCAGGAACCTGCTGCGCGCCGCCCGCGCCCGCGCTGTTTTCCAGTCCACTAGGCCCTCCCGCCCTGCTGCTCTGAGGTTCCAGAGCTCTGAGGCCGTTCGCCGGACACCTGAGAACAACAACGTTTACAACGCCCCTCCCAGGACGTCATCCCAACGAAAGGAGGAGAAGTTTGCCGCTGGCACCACCACATCGCAGCGCCAAACACCCGCAGCTCCCCTCAAGCTCAGCAGCAAGAACCTCTCCCAACTCCAGAATGTCGCTGTCCCCACCTACCAGCGCGAGGGTGTCAAGCAAGGCATTGTCCACGTTGGTGTTGGTGGTTTCCACCGAGCCCATCTCGCAGCTTACGTCGACACTCTTCTTGAGCAATTCGCCGTAAAGGACTGGTCCATTTGCGGTGTTGACCTCCAGCCATTCGCTGCTCCCATGCGCGATGCCCTGAAGCCCCAAGACAACCTCTACACCATCATCGAGCGTGCCGCTGAGGGTACTACTGCCCGCGTTTGCGGTTCCATCACCGACTACCTCTTTGCTCCCGACAGCGCTGAGGCTGTCATCGCCAAGATGGCTCACCCCGACACTCACATCGTTTCCATGACTGTCACCGAGAGCGGTTACTACATGAACGAGAACACCCACCAGCTCCAAACCGACCACCCCGATGTTGCCGCCGACTTGGCTGGTGAGCAGCCACCCCGCACTGTTTTCGGTTACCTCTACGCTGCCATGGAGAGGCGCCACGCCGCTGGTCTCCGCCCCTTCACCGTTCTCTCCTGCGACAACATGCAGAAGAACGGTGACATCAGCCGCAACATGTTGGTCTCTTTCGCCCGCCACCAGAACCCTGAGGTCGCCGACTGGATCGCCAACAACGGTGCTTTCCCCAACTCCATGGTCGACCGTATCACTCCCCGCACCAACGACGAGGACAAGGTCAGCCTAGCCGAGAACTTTGGTGTTGAGGATGCCTGGCCCGTTGTCACCGAGCCCTTCCACCAGTGGGTTCTCGAGGACAAGTTCGTCGACGGCCGCCCACCTTTCGAGAAGGCCGGTGTCCAGATCGTTCCCGACGTCCACAAGGTCGAGGAGTACGAGATGATCAAGCTCCGCCTCCTTAACGGCAGCCACTCCGCCATGGGATACGCCGGTCAGCTCGCTGGCTTCACCTACATCCACGAGGTCATCGGCCACCCCGTCTACCGCCAGTTCGTCATCAACATGATGAACCAGGAAGTCAAGCCGCTCCTTCCCCAGATCCCCGGTGTCAGCGTCGATGACTACATCAACACCCTCCTGGGCCGTTTCTCCAACCCCACCCTCAAGGACGAGCTTCCCCGCATCTGCCTTGGTGGCTCCGGCAAGATCCCCCAGTTCATCATGCCCAGCATTGCTGAGCAGATCGTTGCCAACGGACCTCTCCGCCGCCTCACTCTCGTAGCCGCCGCCTGGTTCCGCTACAACAGCGGCATCGACGACGCCGGCAAGGCCTTCACCGTCGACGACCCCATGGTCGAGGAGCTCCAGTCCTACGCTGCCCAGGGCCCTATGGCTCAGCTTGAGATTAAGACCCTCTTCGGTAACGATCTCCGTGACGACAAGCGCTTCGTCTCTGAGCTCAAGGCCGCATTGGAGGGCCTGGAGCGCGAGGGCGCTCTCGCTATGATTGAGAAGTACGCTTAGGTGTGCGTTTAAAGAAAGAGATACCCCCAGGGCGGCAAACGTTTTGTGTCGCTTTCAACCAGGCTTTAGGTCTTTCCTTTTTGGCATTGCATGCGAAGCATATAGATGATAGATGGGTTTTCTACTGGCGTTTCCCAAAAAGAAAGTGTTATACTGAGCGTTTTTATATAGCATTTTAATTACAGCCTTTGATCGTTATACTATCGTCTTTTGCTGTGTCTTGATTGTATTTCTGATTTCCCCATACTATCCAGGTACTCAAAAAAAAGCGTTCCCCAACATTCACTTCTCTGATCTTCAGGCGAACATCACAATGACCCACGACAAAAACCCTCAAAAGAGCGGTGTCTGCCACCATTGCTGTCAATTCGCATTCCCCATCTTTCCACCCCTCAACCAAAGATCTTCCTCACGCGAAGGAAGCCGCGGAGACGCATGACGTCAGCATGACCAGCGTATGCTAATCAGCGCTCGACACCGCAAATGTGCTTGCTGCAGGCCGCTGCATCCTTATCTCCACGCTACCCATCGCCCTTTCCTCAACAATATTTTCGTCCGGTCTATCAATCGACTCTTGCAGCTCTCGTACCTTCCTTAGAAGATCAAGTCCGCCGCGACAAAAGCTGGTCGCCTGTATCCACTATGATTACACAGATGACGATATGTTCGCCTCTTGCGGGGCAACTGCAGCGAGCTTGGGGTGGGGAGTGGTGGAGTGGTGGAGTGCTCGCGTAGGGAAGGGACTTGCTGCTGCATGCTGCAGAATGGGCTGAGATTGCGAGCCGGGGGTTTTTGGACCCTGTGTTGACGGCGCTAGGTTAGCCGCAGAGACGCTAAGGTGGAGGTCCCACTGCGCCACTCGTGTTTTCTGCGCGCCGGTTCTTGTCGCGTACAGTTTCCTTCGGCTTGCCGAGTTGCGCCACTGGAGTTGTCTAGCTTTTACTATCGTTCGTTTCTATTCTTGCGCGCTCTAGCTCTGATGACCTCTTGTCGCTCTCACCGGGAGCTGCGCTATCCCTATGTCGACTCTGCCTGCGGATGATACGCCTTGTATACCTGTATAGCACCCTCAATGCTTTGCACCAGCCCGAAGAAGAGGGTAAGACCTATCGCCACAATCGCTATCCAGGAGTTGAGCCAGTGATCGCCTTTCTTGCTGTCTTTCAGGGCTTTTAGCAATGCCTTGGACGTTGGCGTGGCTTCCTCGATTGCTTCCCCCAGTAAGACCAACCGATCACGCCAGAACTGGAATCGCCCCAGGCGCCTGGATGAATGCCCAGGTCGATAGCGACCACATTTCGCCAATGTGCTGTCTATCGGTATCTGCGCTGAGTTTGCTCGGCTTTTCATTGATAGCCACCGTTTCGTTTTGCGATCCGACTCCGGGAACAGCAGAGCCAGCGTATCTAGCGTTTCTTCGATAAGACCGTCTGGGAAGATTGGACTGCACCGCTCCGTCGTCAACGTCGCTATCTTGCCACATGAGTAGGATTACATACCTCTCAATTGCCATCATCTTTCTCAAAAACGACGCATGGTGGAAGACACAAAGCTTCTTGTCTCCTTCCACGAGGCGCAAATGATCGAGCAGGTTATCTGTCCATAGCACTTCCATACCTGACATTCGCTCAATGTCGTGGCATACGAGATCTGTGCTGACAACATCCTCCTTGGTATGCAGTTCGATATCTGGAGGCTGATTGAAATATTCATGCACGGCATCCCTGAATGTGCCTTGGGTCCAGGGCAGGGAATGCTTCGCGGATATTTCGGATGAAAGCGGACCGATGCTGATCATCGCAAAGATGCGAGTTGCTAGCTTCAGGGAACCGTCTAACATCTTCTTCTCGTCTGCGCTTGTCCTCTGCGTTGTGAGCGTCTGGCGTAGCCTTTCCCTGATTTCCTCTTCGTCAGCCGCGTCTTCTAGTAGGTGCGCAACCTGTAAAAGGCTTCGATGCGTTCTTGAGCAGAGATGGGCGCCCTCATCAGTGAGGGCTGCATTACACTCCCGAGTGTAGTATCCAAAGTATGCATCCCATGCGAAAGGGGCTGGGTTTGACGATGCTTCTCTACCACCTCGCCATAACCGCTGCACAATCTCCACTCTAGCCTGGGGCGTCACAGGGTCCTGGAGGACTTGATCAAGCGGGCCATTTGAGGTCGACATTCTGGACTCGAGTTGCTTCGACACCCGCTGCATGTCCCTAGCCACGTACGTGGTAGAGTCGTTTATAAATTGGCAGCTCGCAAGGCTCTGCACCGCCTTCGTGGGCTTGCATCTCTGACCGGTTAAGCTCGTACGATCTGCAATACCAGCGCACCTCAACGCCTCCACGCGGCTGAGCCCCCATCGCTCAAGTAAATAGCAACCCCTCACTTCATACTTTCGATTACTTCGCATATCTTCAGCGTATGCTCCAAACGTTCTTGTTATTATCCCCTCCCGATTCGCGCCGTGTAACAAGCCAATGTCGTAGGCTCGTTGGCACACGTGCACGGTGTGAGGCCATCATGGGCGAACGATACCTTAGCCGAGCCAAGTTCTGGAAATCCGCGACAGAACCCTATCCGAACGTCTGTGCATGTATCGGAACCGAAATCGGCATCTTCCACGGTAGACACTGGTGGCATGCTGCAGGACCAGCCAGGAAGCAGTTCAGCATCGTTGTGCCTGAAATTGTGGAACAGCTCAACTCAGTATTTACGGAGCGATACTCTAGCATCGTAACTTTTCATCTATACATGATAGGTCGGTCAGGGGAATCAGCGATACCTACCATCATGTTCTTTTGCGAGGAGAAAGAACCGCGCAAGATGGCTAAGAAGACTGTGGACGAAGGCGGACTCTTGGTTAAACTCCTAGGATTTCGAACTGGACATCTTATGAGACGACCCGGAGTTGGAATTCTGATACAACCTGCAGGGGGAGATAAAAAAGTCCAAAGATTGAACGGACCTCATCCGGAGTTCGAGGTATACTTCGACCCCTCCCACCCTGTGACGGCCATCGGAATGCCCATCTTCGTCAAGCAAGCCGATAATGTTTTGCGGAGAGCCACAGCCAATGCTGTTTTTCACGGAGAAATAATTGTTTATCTTTCCGTCGCACATGTGTTCCACAGCGACACATCGTCACCGCCCGCTACACCGATCGCAAGCGACAACAGTTTTGACCTTGGAAGTGGAACTGAGGATGAGATTGAAGACGATTGTTTGGCCGCAACATCACGCGCGAGTATGAGCTCATTGGAAGAGAGTCCCAACGAACAACCTGAATCACTGCCTCCCGATTCAACGTCCTCATCACCTCCGCCAACTGGTTACTCTGAGGTGCATTCGGTTTCCAGTGATCAAAGTTTACCAGATGTGGCAAACCTCGAGCATTTGGGCAACATGATGAAGTATTCTCCAGATTTGGACTGGGCAGTCATCGCTATCTTGCACTCGAGCGTCGCCGCTGCAGTGCACGAGCTCAAACCCAAAATGCCAAGTAAGATTCAAAAGGGAAAAGCAGCCGTAGAATCTGAGGTGACCAAGGTTGTGGCACATACTTCGCGAGGCCTTATCACTGGACGAATTTTCCATGATGCAACTTATGTGCGGCTCCCAGGCAGTTTGACTTTCCAAAAGGTCTACCAAACCATCCTGGACTCACACTTGGAATGGGGCGATTGTGGTGTTGCGGTCTTAGACGCCGTGACCGAGCAACCTCATGGTCATGTCTTTATGAGCTCTGCGACCAAAGAGGTTGTATATGTCGTACCGGCAACTCAGGTGTTCGAGGAATCAGGAACTCAATGGTCGAAAAATGATCCTGATCTTGAAGGTTCGTGTGTTTACCCAACATGCTGTGCAATCGTCATTGTTTCACTGTACTGATAAAATAAAGACACTAGAACACAGGCAGAGTCCTCTCATTATGCGGCGCCTGGTTCTAGGTTAGTGAGTCGACGTCCACCCAGGAATGACACCCCACTTGCCACCCCACTTGCCACCCCACTTGCCACCCCACTTGCCACCCCACTGTACGCTCCACCACCCAATAAAAGAGATCCGAATCTGAAGATCCGGTCTTCTTGCGACCCCTGTGCTGCATCTAAAGTGAAGTGCAGCAAAGAGCATCCAGTTTGTGAACGCTGCAGCCGCTCCAACGTAAAATGCATATATGGCGTTTCAAGACCACACGGAAAACCGAGCAGAAGACGCCTCGCAAAAGACTCAGGCTCTACATCAAATTCATTCTCCTCGCTCTCAAACTGTGAAGGTACGTCTGTTCCGGCCCTCAAATGTCTCGCTTCGGGGGTAGTCAATAGATTACCCATGAACACAAAGAACTGACATTTCGTAATCCAGACCCACAACCACAAAGTTTGGATAAACCTCCGACAAACAATCCAGGTCTTCAATGGATAACCGCCACCCACCCCGATGACTTTAAATCTAGCTCCATGATGCAGGCCGTTCGTAAAACAGCCATGGGATCATATCTAGGAACGTACACAAATTCCAACAGCAGCTCATCAAGGTCAAAAACCCATGACAGTGCCTATGAATCGAGAGAAGAATCGACCAACCCGGACGAAGAGCAAGGTTCTGGCAAGAGGAGGAAGCTGTGAGCGAGATTTCTAACACAGTCGCCCGCTTCAAGCCATAGGGTCTTTCGTGTCAGTTTGCGGTTGAGACGCCAACAACCAGCTTGAAGACATCAAATATAGCATTAGAGAAGCCATAGACCAATTTAGTGCCACAAGAAAGAGTTCAATATATGTGCCACCAAAGAACCACTGAACCGAAAGCCCAGACTACTGAATACCCGGCCACCGACCGATCCAACCACCCTGAACCGGTACCTGACTGTACTTCACCTGTTCCTCCTTGCCACTGGAAATTTGCTTCCTCCACAAAACACGGTTCAACGTGTCGAATTCCCAGTCGCCAACGGCATCTCCTAGTCCATAGCGAAGGGATTAACATCGTTCTTCCATCCCTCCGTCTCTGCCTTCAACCCGTCCCCCTCTTTCCACCCAGGCGGCTTAGCGTCTATAAGCAGTCTCTATCCACATGGGCACGTCAAATCCTCTGGGTTTTTGACCTTCCCGCATAGCCTCGGTCCGCACCTGATCCATCGCCACACAACGGTGTATCTCTTCCAGCTGTCTCTCTCCCGGGTGTCGACAAACGTCTGATAGCTGGTCTCTTCCGCGGGGTCTTGGCTGTTCTGCCAGAGATATGTCTTTTTGGTGGTAGAATCCTGAAGGACCTTCGAGCCATTGATGCCACTTTCTCGAACTCCTTTTCCTACTAAGGGATCTGTGATTTCGAGACCTTGCGTGGGGTTTTCAAAGTAGAAGGGATTTCCGTATTCGACATCTACGATGGGCGGAGGGGCTCTGTAAAAGGGATCGTCTGTGGGAATACCTGTAGTCATTTTGACTTGCTGGGTGGCAGTGGGTTGGATTTATGGATGAAGACTCCAGGAGGACTTGGTTATCGCTCGTTTGGTATGGAGACTGGAGCAGATATGCAGTGTAGAAAGTAAGATACTGTACTGAGCATCCGCCTTTTATACTCGACAGACGTTACACAGTGACTGTTCCCTCGCGCTTCGACTCAAGACGATCGTGGCATGTGAGTCTACGACCCGCCATACCCCCAAGTGACCGTATACAGCACTAGAGACACCCGCATCTGATCTGAGAGGCGGACACCTGCGTGTGTGTAAGCTGTCAGACCCACCCCAGATTTGAGTCTCTGATGACCCACAGCCGATTGACTCCTGACTGGGTCTTTAACGTTATCGTGAACTAAAGAAGAGCGGGACTCGTGCGACCTGAGGAGGCAAAGGTACAAAGAGATCGAGACATCTCAAACGTGACTACGTAGTACATTGCATTCCTATCCGTGTTAGTGACTGTGCACTTTCTCACGCCATATATAGACGAAGTAATGCCTCTAGTCATTTCCGAAGGCTTCATCAGTGTATTCACAGAAGCGGTTCTCCTACCCTAGATATACCAAGAAATCAAAAAGGGTATCGTTGCGCCAAGTGTCGTCCAAACCCATCCCATCGTACATGTAAATCCATAACGCCAGTTTCCAAACAGTCCCAAAAACCCACCGCGGGCTGCCTACGAAGGCGTCATCTTGATCACACCGAATCCATCGTCTTTCGGCGTCGCCCTTCCTCCACCGACCATAAATGTCCCACTGCCCTTCTCATCGAACCAGCGACTACTTCTATGCCAGCTAGGAAGGTTTTCGGGATCTTCGTCTTCGTTCAAGCAACCTCTCCTACATCCGCCGTTTTGCCGCCACTGCGTACCAGCCCACCTCATACAACGCGCGAACTCTGCACACCGGCCATTCCTTCGTTTCTTCTGCTGTGAGAAGTCTGTGAGAGTTTGCCGAGGTGTGAGACGGCGTAGGGTTATAACGGCGTGTGCGCAGAGATCGGGTATAGGGAGTGGGAGGTGTGTAAGCGCGAGCGCTGTCGTTTCGAGCGATTCGAGACTGTAAAGGAGTTCTTCTGGCGCTGCAAGCAGGAATGATACGGGCTGTTGCACTACAACAGAGTTCGAGATGAGGCTCGAAGCTTTGCGCCTCAGTATACGCCTGGGCCCAGTCTCAGCCTCTTTTCGTTGCTCCGGTTCGATGGCTGGGACTGTTGGTGTGACTGCTCTGACCATCGCGTCGTCCAGTTCTTCAAGCGCTCCAATCGCAGCGCCATCCACTTCCCACTCCAAGACCTCCTTCTCACAGCCTGCCATACCCATGTAGATAAGGTCTTTCAGCTCCATGAGCAGTTCAAAGATCATACGCTGGGGTACAGGCCGCTGTTGGAAGAGTGTTTGTATCGGCGGGAGAAACCTTTGCGCTATCTCGCCGCCGGTGTATAGGTTCTTTCCATTTGCAAAAGGAGCATTGTCGGCCATTTGTATCTCTATCTTCGACATCTGACGGGACAGACCAGCGGCAAGGTGGCGGATCTGGATGAGAGGGTTTTGCGTGAGCGAAGACTGCAGGGTGGAAGAGAGATCTATCGTGAACAGTTAGTATATGCGCATACCTTATTAGACTTCAAACACCGTCCCAGATACATACCCGTAAACGCAACCTCTCCAGCCAGTGCCACTAGTGCTTCAGCGAGCTCTTTTTCCTTTTCCTTCAGTTCGCGTCTCTGAGCCTGCATGGCCCGCCATGGCACAACAAAGCCAATGCTCTTGCCACCAACGTCTATCGCTTTTCCATCTGCGACCTCTTGCGAGTGTTCCACGACGCCACCCTTGGCATACTTCTTGCCCTTCTGGCCGCGGTTGTCATCTTGGTGGTACTGAAATGCGAGGAGAAGGTCGTTGTTATCCTTGGTATTGCGAAGATTGCGCCAGACGCTTAGGACGGCGTTGGTGGAGAAGATTTGTTGATACGGCGACATGGTGATTGCGCAAGTGGATTGGTCTTCACATTGCTGATGTAGAAACAATGAGGGATGCGACAGGGTGCCGGTGTCAGAGATCTACGGCGAGATCAGGCGTAAAGGGCGCTTTGTTAGCAGGTTGGCGGACGCGATGAGATGGAAGGCGAGGACGACCCATGTTTGTCAACAGACTTAGCCGCATTGGGATGCAACACGTGGGGCCGCGTGTGAGGGGCAACGCATTTACCACGCGCTACCCGAGATAGCGTGTCAGACGCGCAGGAGGTAATGTTCTGCTTTTAGATTTCTGCTCGATGCTTTTCGTGTACATCGACATCGGAATTGTGCCTTCATCCAGGCTCTATAGTACATTCGTATAGCAGCGCTCCTTCCCAATCAATCCTGAAAGATCAAACACAGCCCCAACCAATTCCGAGTATGCTGATGCGCCGAAGAACACCCAAGTATGCATCGCTGCGAACAATGACTGAACCAACTTACTTCAATTTCATTAGATCATGCCGGCCATGCCACTTGACGCGTATGCCATGGGCTTGATGTTCGGATGCGCAACAGCGTCGAACTGGGTGAACTTGAGCTTGTACTCTGGGCCGATCTTGATGAATGCGCCCTTGTTGTGAGTGCTGTCACAGTAGTTGGGTGCCGAGAAGACCGTGATACAGCGTCCGTCGTGCTCGACTTCGTAACCCTCCATGCGTACTTCGTGCGACCGAATGATGGCCTCGAGACCGTTGTTCTCGCAGAAGCGCTTGGTGATATCGGGACCAAATTGCAGACCGACACCGCGCTTGCTGGGTCCACGGCCCGGGTTCGTTTGCGGGTCGGTCCAAAGCATCTCCATCATGAGCCCAGATTGTCCCGGTTGACGCTGCTTGAATCGGTCGAGCTTTCGCACGTCATCTAACGTGACCTTGTCGTCCGAGAACAGGCCACCGTGAAGCACAAAGTACTTCTTACCGATGAGGGTGGCAAGAGGAAGCGCGGAGAAGGACTCCGAGAACAGCTTAAAGACTCGCTCGGTGTATTTCGCCCTGCATTCACCCTCGAAACCGTACATCCTGTTCATGTCGTCCGTCTCGTGGTTTCCGCGGTTCAGGAAGAAGCTATCGGGGTATAGCCATTTGTAGGCGTAAAGCAGCAGGGCGATCTCGGTGGACCAAGAGCCTCGGTCGACGAAGTCGCCGTTGAAGAGGAACGCGTTCTTTTCGGAAGGCTTGCCGGCGAGGTTGAAGATGTTCATGAGATCGAAGAATTGGCCTAGCCTTGTCAGTACGCAGTATGTTAACACCTTCTGCCTGGGACCTACCGTGAGTATCACCGCAGACAGTGATCTCTTTTCCATCTGCGACATCGTGCTCGACCATGGTGGGCTCCTTCTTGACAATGTCCATGACCGCGATGATGATCTGGTAGACGTACTTCTTGGCCAGCTTCTTTCCGTTCTTGAATCGCTCAATCATGTCTTCGACAAACTCCAGTGTCATCTTGTCTCCCAGCTTTGCGCCATCGTATGAGGGGTCTACGGCCATGTGTTCCAAGTCTAGGCCCTCTGCTGCCGACGGCGCATCTTCGACCTCGATGGCTTTGAGGAAGGCGTCTCGCTTGACGACCTTGTCGCACTCGGCCATGCGCAGTTTTGCGTTCGCATCGTTGGGGGCCTTCTTGACAACGAGCTTCCAGTCGCGGAGCGCTTCACGGTGCTTGAGGATGGCGGTATTCGCTGAGGCGCGGCGGTAGTATGCCTGGTGCTGCGATGAGCGTCATGATGACGATATGAGTTTGCGACAATAGTACCTTGACGTTGTTTGGGTCCAATTCAATCGCCGTGTCGGCGTCTTGTATAGCGTATCCATACTGTTCGAGCTTGATGTATGTCTGGAGGATAGATTAGTACATGCTCGGGAGGCGCAGGTGGGCTGTGTACTTGTGCGCGGTTGGTGTAGAACGAGGGCTCTGCGTTGTAGGCCTCTATCGCTTTGGTGTAGAACTCAAGGGCATTGTCCCATTCCTGGTTCCTGAAGGCATTGTTGCCCTGGTCCTTGAGCTTGGTGGCTTCGTCGGTCGGGGCACCCATGATGTATCGAGGCAGTGCGGGACAGGCTGGGTTATGCGAGGCACGCGGGCAGCGGGTGTAGTTGCAGAAGGCGCGACGGGCTGGTGCACCTGTTGATTGACGGGAGGGAAGTTGCGTCCCTGCGCGTTAAGAGATTTGAATAGCAAACCAGTGACGTACGGCAACAAAATGAAGGTGACCTGTCGCCCGCACTGCCCGCCGAAAGTTATCAAACGAGTCTGTCCCGCCATCGCCTGGCCTTGCCGCTAAACGCCTCCACCAACGCCCAACCAACCAGAGACCTCGGCTCCGACTAGACATCATGGCGCGCAAGGGTAGGGCAACGGTCAAGACACCTAAAGATCGCTACATCACCGTCGACTCTGACGGCGACGAAGTCGAACCTGATGTCACCCCACCTCGCGCTACTACACGCCCCCGAGGAAGTAGCAGGGCAAACGAGGAGCCATACTTTGCGCATGAGTTGGAGAATGTCGATCCCGTAGCCTCGCGTGAGCGACTAAACCTCTCTAAAGCGGTGCTCGAGTCAGGTTCAGAGCCAGAGCGCCGACAGCCTCGCCAAGCTTCCGGAACCGTGGAACAAAGTAGGACACTTGCGGACGCTCTGTTTCCTGTCAGCTTCGACAACGATCTCCGTCCTCCCATCGAGTATTTCGGGTCGCCTACGTCCATCTTCGACAACCAGACTCGGCTTCACCATCAACAGCTTCTACAGCAGCCCCATCCCCCCCGTCAGAATCCTCCTACACGTCCGCGCGCTGCAGGTCGAGGTCGCGACAACTCTTCTCTAGACACCAATCTCCCTTGTCGTACTGAGCGCCCCGCTGTCATACCCAAAACCCGCAATCAGCCAGGTCAGCAGCCGCCCGCGAACCCTCGTCCCAACGTCGAGAAATCCGAGATGGCACAGAACATGATCCAGGGCGGTGCGCACATACCGCCAGGCCAGCAGCGCAACATGCGCGCCTGCATGGTCTGCTCCATTGTCCGAACCCAGAACCAGTTCCTCACCCAGGGCTGCCCCAACTGCGAAGAGATCATCGAGCTCGCTGGCAACCCCGAGCAGATCAACGACTGCACATCGCAGGTTTTCGAAGGCCTCATCACTGTCGCGGATACATCAAGGAGCTGGGTTGCCAGATATCAGCGTCTGGAGGGCTACGTCCCGGGCGTCTACGCGACCCAGGTCGAGGGCATCCTCCCGGAAGACGTGATTGGCGCGGTAGAGAGCGCGGGTATCAACTACGTGCCCAGGGATGGCAGTGAGCAGGACATGCTTCCTAAGGACTAAATGTGGGATCGTCCAAGGATAGGAGCAGAAACATTTGTCGGACGCGACGTATGAGAAGGAGAGGAATACCTGCATTGCATCTTCAGCGACGGAGTTACGGTTAAAGCGCATCTACGGGTGGCTTGATAAGATGACATAACAGCTTGAAGAATTGATCTCATTACAGCATGGAGCACAACGTGTGGTATCCGCGTGTATATTCCTGGTCGTTACCTGATTTCTATAAGCAGAGCTACCTCGCCGGGTAATCCTCGGGTGCCGAGCCTCGCGGCTCGGCACGAGCTTTCCCAGGTCGAGGATATGTTGCATTCAATCTTATTCTACGACCTTTTTGATACTGTTAGAGTGCTATACCAGACTTGGACACCTTCCCCGCTGTTGTATGTTTTTGCCAGCACATGTTCTTTTTTGCCCATTTTTTGTACCCGCCACCTTATCAATCTAGGTCAGCAGCTAAATAGACGCCAGCAGTAATAAAGAGTATACGAGCCTAACATTGCTTAACACGCAAGCCCACGATGCATCAGGCAGAGGATGTGAAGACTCTTTTTGATACCGCGATGCACAAGCACGAACTAGAGCTATTCGAGCAGGTCAGGACCAACGCCCAAGGCAATGCGAAGGGACGCGACGATGAACGAGCCGTAGGCATTGCCATAAAGAAGAACTCGATACCAGCTCTTCACTATCTGATCAAACACGGCGTTAGCATTAAGCACATCGACGTTTCTGGCAAAGAGGTTGAAATTTCCACTCTCAAGTTCCTGCTCGCTCATGGCTGGGACATAAACTGGGCAGGAGAACCTCGATCTTGGCAGAGCCCCTTTATGTGGTCTTGTATCCATGACCGCGAGAAGCTTGCATGGTGCCTAAAGCATGGCGCAAAACTTGCCACGCCTGGGGAACCACCATACAAGAGGCCCATACTGCAGAAGGTTGCGGAGACGGGTGACATCGCAATGTTTGAGTTCTTGCGATCCAAAAGGGCTCCCTTGGGACCCTGTACACTGCATAGGGCGGTGCTCATGGCGGCGTTGGGTCACGAGGGGACGGACGACCCCGAGAAAGACGAGGAATGGCAACGGCGGGGCAGGGCGCGTTATGTCCAACGTATGGCGATGGTGCGCCATCTGGTTGATACCGTGGGCTTGGATGTGAACAAGCTGGACTTTCCGCGCGACACGAAATGGTTGCAAGGAGAAATGGGGACGCCACTAGAATACATCGTTGGCGTCGGCAGACCAGATACAGATGCCCGCGAACTGACATGGTTTCTACTCGACCGAGGCGCGGATCCGGATGCTGCACTCGCTGAGGCGAGAAAATTTGACCATCCAACCTTTATAGAGTGGGTGGAGGGTTGGGAGGCCCACGGAGGTCGTGATGAGTTAGAGCGATTCAGGGAGAAGAAGGGAAACCAGCACCGGTGCTCTGTTCAATGAGTCAGGTAAAATCTTTCTGAAACCTCGACTATATCTACATTGTGAGCGTCCTTGGCCGAGTCATTATAAGCCCCCACTCTACTCTCATCCTGATTTGATTTGCTCCCACGTGAGATGTACCATACTGAAAGGGTTGTGCGGCATCACTGAACACTTGCGGAATCATCGTAGAATTATGTTTTCCATTTGATACCTGGTCCGCGCAACTCTCCCGAACAATACTATCTACAATAGCATGCTAAAATTGGCTGCTAGAATGCAGGATGTTCCTGGCTGTTCATAACACAAAGAATACCTAGGTACTCTGGGTCCACATGGCCGGGTCCTCGCTGGCGCACAAGCTACCAACCCGATGCCCCTATACCTACCCAAGCACACAAACCGGTACCAAGTCGTAAAATCGTAATCAAAAGGTGATACGTAAGGGGGTATTGTACAGACAAATAGAGCAAAGAAAACGGCCTCTAGTACTCGCGGGTGTTGGATTTGGCAATGTTGTGCATTGCCGCGCAAGGAGGTTCCGATGTGGTGAAAGATACATAGTCGTTCTGGTGAGTTGCGCCGAAGCAGGAAGGGGGAACATATGTGGGATTGTTGGCGGCAGTGTGGCGGCCCGTTCCGCCCCGCCACCTCCTGCCAGCTGATCTGCCCTGGAGTGGCGAGGGATGCTCGCGCATTACCCGAACGAAGCACTAGTATCATCGTTATCCCGTGGGACAGTAATTCTGGACAAGCGCCAGCGTACGACTGGCGGAGCAATCGCTGCTGCCACTCAGGCCGTATCCGGTTCCCGCGTCATTGTTGCTTGCCGCAGACTTCTTCCAAAGCTCGCCAGACAGCTGGGAGTCTGTATCGTGATATGCCGCGTCGAGGCCAGAACCAAAAACGACACCTAGAACCGTTGCGAAGGGGCCCCAGATGGGCCAGTCGAAAGGGTCGAAACAAAAGCAGTACGTGAACATGGTCGTCATGAGGGGCACTGTGGCCAGGTTCGTAATTATGCAACTATGAAGCGTCAGTAACCGCCTTTCAAGAACAACGACCGTCTTGACTCACCATGGCTTGAACGGAGTGTAAGTGCGCGCCACACCGACGTAGATGAGGCAAGATAGCGTCCACACACCAAACGAGCTACACGGCATTAGCGGCATGCGGTACAATCCCTTGAACGGTACCTACACATTGGTGACGATAGCCATGGATGCTCCCGAGGTTTTGTGGATATCGGAAACCTCACGTTTCGATGCGAACCCGAGTATGATGTTTGCAATAGCAGTGGTCATTATCAATGTTGGCATGACGCGCAACAGGACGCCAGGGACCGGGGGAGTCATTCCGGCCGAGAGTGACTTGGTGAAGCTGAAGACAGAGGAGAAGCGGTTTGCAACTAAAAGAGCTTGAGACCGTGGTTCGCCAAGCAATCGGCTGTGCTACGACAGATATGACGTGGGCGCGAACGGTTAACGATTGTGCTAGGCGAAGTGAAAGAATGATACCGATGCTGCCCAGACCCAAAGCACAGGAGCTAGAAAGTGGACGATCAGATGCTGAGCACCGTTGGCAGAAGCTGTCCCGAGACGAGGTAGTGATGAATGATGCCCAAACCCCCAAGAAGATTGAAACAACGCGATGGGCAATGTGCCCAGGGCCGTGCCGGTGTACACCATTCCGCTTTGAGGCAGGTTGTGGCGAGAAAGGTGTGTATACCAGCTCGTGATCGAATCCCTTCGAAGCTCGCCGATAATACCTCAAATATTTCTTGCAATCGCGCCGTGGGGTGCCATCCCATGGTCCAATTTCGACCCTGAAAATTCGTGGGATGATTTCTAGACCGGAACTACTCTACACTGGCCATGTCAGGGTGGTATTGCCTGTTCCTCTTATTCCGAAGCGTAGTCGTGATACGCTTGAGCCAATAAAACTCGCGATCGAAGTCGTGATCTCAGCGTGGCGCTGAGAAGATTGGCACGACCAATGACTTGTGAGCAATAGCCCTGTGACGCGTGTCAGCCTGCATGCAGATGATGCTCCGCCTCCACGACGAATACTACTTAGACAGGATAGTCAGCCTTGGAGGACCTCCATAACGAAGTGTTGAAACCACAACTCATGAACGACAAGGCCTACAGGTAAGACTAAGAACTGTCGGATACTAAAAAGGCTGACCTGGAGCAGACTCACTGTACCTCGGTACCATGGAAAAGCATGGCGACTACGCATACCCCAGCCTTGCAGATGTCGAAGTCGGACTCGAATCAGCAGATGCTGATATCGGACACACCTTTTCCGACTGGAGTTGTGTAGCAGGAATCTGGTCTTGCAGTTTTGCACTGAGCTCATTCCAGCTAGGACTGCAAACTAGACCAAGTCAAAATCTCATATTGCAAAGATGGCAGAATGTATGTTACATCGACAGGTTGACTAGCCATAATCGTTGACAAACAGTAGGTCATGGATAGCCTAATTTGGCAGTCCTCGCAACCTGTTATACTGGGAATCATCGTACTTTGTGCGTTGGGGTATTCGACGTGTTGCATGTATGCCTATACAAGGTCTCCCACACGGGTTGCCATGGCTGCAACTATCTGTATTGGTCTTGTACTGTTGGAAACACTGTGGAATGGCTTGTGCATTAGTCCACCCGAAAGACTGATGGTAGTGCTGCCTATGATAGTCAACGCGGGTTTGACTTTGGTATTATATCAGCTAAAGTGTACGACGAAGACTGCCATACTTAGCGCAAAGCCAGTCGCATGAGTAGCTTTTTGAAGATTGTCTTCTCCAACGGAATGAACATCAAGCGTCTATCATGACTTCGTAATTTAGATCTTGACGGGCGGCGTGCTACCATGAACATAGTCGTCCTTATGGGCAATATGACAAGAACTAAGCTGCTACTTGGAGGTCAATAGTTTGGCAACGACGAAGCGAGACCACGTCGCGACTTATCAACACATACGTTGAGCAACCCACACATTGAATGGATGCTTGAGATCGATCAAAGTAACTCTGTGTGCCACATTGTTGACAAAGAATTTTACTTCTCTCGAAGGCGTGTAACTTGCGACGTTTCGTGGCAGTAGTTTGAGTTTCCGTCATAACCGGTCGAGCAAATGGGCGGGTGGGCGAATGCCGCACACCTGGGCATGGGTAGGTCCGTCGTTGCGTAAACTCCGGGACCCGCATCCTTAATGCTAAACACCAACGCCAGCTTCGCTGTGCATCTTGTGGACTTCGCGCTCGAACTTGGAGCCAAATTTCCCACCTCTTGGAAAACTAGCGGCGTCGTCGCTTCTTCGCATTCGACCGCAACCTGCTGTAAGTCATACCCTACTTGGACGTGTGGGGCGCGGGCGTGTTGTGTCACGACTAACAACTACCCATGACACAGTCGTCGGCGATTATTCGCGACAAAGACCAGTGCCAAGAGGGTTCCGACTGAGCGCAGCTTTCAGCTGAGTCTCATGGCCACTGCAACGCAATGCGAGGTCGAAAAGCGTGCACCTGCTCCTCAACAAAGTCCGACCGCCGGCGACAATGCCCCACCACCCCCCTCGCGCAAGAAGAAACGATGGGAATGGTATAGAAAACACAGGTTAAGGAACAAGCCAGAGGTACACTGTTGCTCTTATCAGAAGCGGATTCTGTACAGTGAAGAAGAGCCACTACCCATACGAATCCAAATCCCACTCGTTGTTTCAGGCAAGACGAAGGGAAAGGGTGGCAGACGCAGGAAAGGACGAGAAGACACAGTCATCCGATCAGATGCGCGAGGCGGTGGCGACGAGGACCAAGCACCTCTCGTCACACTCTCCATTCGCAAAGACAATGCATCAGTATCGCCGTGCTCGATCCCGACTCAGATTATCGACATCTCGACGCACGCGGGCGTAAGTCTGATTATCGAGATAGGGCCACAGATCCCTATCCAACATATGGAAAGCAACGTGAATCCGGCGCACGTGGTGGACGACATTCCTGTGCGCGTGGAGAGACCGAGCATCCACATCACAACCGATTCGACATGTTCACAGTCGATCAGATACCCTTCACCCATCGACACGCCAGCGACCGAGCTTTCCGACTGGCTCCCTCCCAGTCCCAGTGTTCTCGCGTCTGTTGGGGGTCAATTCGAAAAAGGTGCGCTCTCGCATCTCCCGCCGGCGCATGGCCGGACGAGGGTGACCGGTCCAGTGGGCGGCGATGGCCACAGTAACTCCAAGTGTTGCCCTGTGATCAAAATCACTAATGTTGACGATGTCGACGGCGGCGAGTTGGTAGAAAAGGCGGTCGGGGGATGCAGTTGCGACATCAGCATTGGCGAGGAGATTTTTACACAGCTCGACTGCGACGAACCGTTACGGGATATGCCCGAAGCTTCCCTTGGCTGGGTCAGTTCCGAAGTCCTTGACATCAGTATCTCGTTGGGAATTCTGCGTGCTTGCACCTACCCTTGTGTAGGTAATTCTCATTTCGAGGAGGACCTGGTAAGCGCACACACAGTATGACCTTGCATAATCAGCATCTGCTAACCACCCCGCCAGGTTGATGGCCTTTTTCTCTCCCGCGAGAGTGCCTGACATCTCGATCGACGTTCTTCTCTTTACCTGCCTACCCGTCGCACGGGTACGACTTTCCGAATACCAGTGTTCGCCTCGATGGCGCAAAGCAGACAACACAGGGGCACCTGGAATACATTTGGCATGATACCGTGGTGCCCTTGCAACTTCGTGGACGGGATGTTCACGGGATGCGAAAGCGTTCTATCGGATGTAGGCGGTCAGCCCTTTTAAAAGTGGAGACGGTTCAGGGAATTCCTTGGTACCGAGCAAGGTAGCGCAGGGCCATCTCCTTGTCGACCAGCGTAACCTACACGATACACGTTCTCATATCCATGATCACTGACTACTTCTTGTTGTCAACTGTTGCTTTTCTACATGACGAGCTGTGCAAAGGTGTGTATCAAAGTGACGCTACAACGATAGCACGTGATCACTGGACAGCTTGAAGCCCCCGGGCCTCATCAAAGCCGCTCGGATACAACACTGAAAGCTAGTAATCATAGATAGTATGTACATGATGGAAGACGAGACATTAAGCCTTAATAACATGAACCGTTCGGCTAAATCTAACTGCCGGGTATGCTGAACCGCACCTTTTTCAGAACCTTAAAAGGTCAGGATCGAAGTGGCGAGCTTGGCTAGACCCGATAGCTTAGGACGAGATGCGATTCGAGATCGCGTCTCAAGTCCAATACAAAGGCGGACAGCTAAGCCCAGCCTTGAGCCATGCTCATGTAACATGTCATCGTGAAGATGATATGCTTCTGACAAAAGACGGAGATGACCATAGACAAATACAGGATATGAAAAGAGATAGACGAACGCGATGCTTTTGTGCAAACGCCGGTCTATGCTGGTGAATAACAGGAAACAGTGGAATTCGTAATGCGACGTAACGACCTCAGCTTGTATGAGCGGCAGTCCATTTGCAAGGCCCTTGCAAGGTTGGCAGAGGTGAGCGCGCTCATGAGGGACTGCCCTGCGGATTGTATGGCATAATTGGGAGAGCGACGATCTTTCCTTGTGTGCGCCGGCCAGGGCCATTAAGGGCTACGCGTTGCCAGAGCGGCGGTTATACATGTCGTCCAGTTCGTGACCATCCTGACTACTGGTGGCGCCGTTGCGTCTGTTGTTATCGTCCTCGGTATTGTCGATACCCATGAGGCAATCGCGAAGGTCGCGTAGAAGACCGCGGTCAGCACTGTTACAGGTATGCTGAATGCCGGATTTGATGACCACACCCAGTACAGCTGCGAGTGGACCCCAAATCGGCCAGTCCATTATGTCGAAGCCAAGGTATGTTGTGAAGAAGGCCGTCATCAAGATGATGAGAAACATTGTCATCAATGGCCAACTGCGAGACTGTCAGCTTGTATGCTCCGTTTGCCTCGTGCGACCACTTACAAGGGGTTAGTCCTAGCGTAGTGAACTGCGATGGCCGCGTACAGGATGGCAAAGAAGAACCAGACTCCGAGGACGCTGCCTTGCATCAGCAAACGATCTATGAGCAGAAGCCTTAGGCATGCGTAGTTGCGCTTTATATACGCACATGTTTTGTACCGTGGGCAGTGATGCTCGTCCAACGTTGCGGAACGCAGGGTTCTCGCTTTTGGAGGTCAGTCCGAGGAAGAGAATGCAGATCGCGCAGGCTAGCATGGCGATGAATGCCGTATGCTGCAGGACTCGCGATATACGCGGTGGGATTCGGGGGCGTGTGCCCGCCATCTTCGTGGCCGGTGGTCTTCTTAGCGTTTTTTTGCGTGCTGTGGCGGCGGCGGTGGCAGTGGGTCAGGTGACTGTGAGGGTTGATTATGTGGCATAGACCCTCAGTCTGGATCAACGGAGTCGCAACAGAGCGTTTGGAGGTCTTCCGGGGAAGAACGCCCACGGTGCTAGGACGTGAAGTGTCGGATGGGTTCGATTTGTTGACACTGGGTCTCAGAGACCGAAGAGTGTTGGAGAGGGTGGCCGAGACCGCGAAGAGAGGAGGGATGCAGAGCGAGCAACTAACAGGAGGGAAGGAGGTAAGGCGAGACTAAGTCAGGCTTGAAGGTTGGCGGGGAGGCTGTGGAAGAGCAGGGCGCCCACGGCTCGTCGGCTGCTTGGCTTGTCCAGATGGCCAGCTCTTCCAGCATGTTCCGACGTCGAAAAAACGTGACGAGGGGATCTCGCCAAGTCCAATTCCTTGCTTTTCATCCAGCTCACAGCCCCCTTCATCATCACCACAGCCTCAGCCTTGCGCCGTCGACTCTATCGCCCTCTACGCATACATGCGTGACGAAAGTCCTCCACCATCTTTTGCCTTCTTTGCTGACCCAGTGTTTGGCTTGATTCTGTTTCGCAACGTTTTGCAAACGTCAGTAACGTGGTGGGCAGACAATCAGGCTGAGGGTTCGTCATCCGACACCGGTTCTTCAGCCTCGTGCACAGCCCGCAACCTCTAGCCTTTATCTGCAGACGAAGGTGCTGGAAAACTCGAACGGTGTCTGGAAATTTCTATATGTTCAGCATACAAGTAAGTCGCATCAGTGATTATCAACTTACAAGCTCACAAGCTAACGCCCCAGGTGCCGATTGTTATGGCAAAGGATCGTCGTGACGTGTATCGACTGCCGTCTTCCCGCAACGTACCACCAAGGACTACTCACTCTCGAACGGAAGCCTTGTTAAACCTATATTGTGGAATCGGAGTATGGGTTTGCGGGACGGCGTTGAGCTCGACTCAACTGGCATTACAGACCGAAAGGAGCCAAAACTATGTGCTGGCAACATGGCAAGATGTACGTATAACCACACTGAAAAGAGCTCTCAGAACTGACATACGGTAGTGTGTCGCTCCAGCCGTGCGCGAGCTGCCAGCGGCAGCCTTGTTGGGTGGATTCGGGGCCTGTGCTGCTGGATATGCAATATCATCTGGTTACGCATATCGCAGAGCACCCAGGCTGGTCGCAATGATAGCCACTCTATGTATTTCTATTGTCATGCTCGAAAGTCTGTGGAACCTTATCAAAGTCAGTCCCGTCGAGAGGCTGACGGTTGTCTTAATCACAATGGTCAATGTCGGCCTGACGGGGGCACTTGGCAGTCGAACTATGCGCTGCCTCGAAACACCTAAATTGAGGCTAGATTTCGAGATCTGAACAGAAAGTCCTGCAGGTGGAACAGCTTGGAGGGCCTCCGTGTTGTCGTCGTAGTAAGATCTGTTTTCGTATGGCGTAACTGGTCTCAGGGCGAAGAAATAGATTGTGCCTAGCATCTTTGGCATTTGGAGCATTGAAAAACATCAAACTGCATTCGTTATGGGTGAATCAAGGACTGCCGTTGAATTAACGTGGTGTGAAGGCAACGGCAATACCACTGCAGCCAGTAATCAAAGTCTCCGGGTTTGTCGGAGGACACGACTTCTCTCATCAGCAGGAATATGCCAATCTTGCAGCAGTAACTCATTGATGAGGTTTGAGAGCCGATCGAACTCCGCAGAGCAGTGTACGTTGGGCAAATTACAGTATCCGCAATCGCACCTGGGCAGGCTGGCTATTCGCGTTACTTGGTGTTCGAGGCGGCGGCCCGGGCATGACGCGACGGCCGATTGGTTGTGCATCGTCCAGCAAAGTGCATCGTTCCAAGTTGCGTCTTGGCGCTCGGCGTGAAGCGCAGCCATTCTAATGTAGTGACGAGCGATCTATACTGTGCACACGGGACCTCCTCCACAGCTCCCTCCACCTGCTCTTTCGAATTTTCAGCAGCGCTGCGTTTGGCATCGTCAGTCGCAAGGTTCGTGAAGACCATGAACTGTGTGCTCGCCAACGGCTTCGAGGACAGTCGCTAACAGGAACAGACAACAGATCACGGACCTGGGTGGGAGCAGTCTGGGTCTGGCTAGAGCCGAGCAACCGACCGCCTGTCTGCCCGACTCATCTTTGAGCGATCGGATAGTGAAGGTGCTTCAAGCTATGCCGTCGCAGCAGATGGTGCACATGGCGCTGTACGCTCTATGGACCTGCTTGAGCTCCGTACAGGCGACCACCGGGCACACGTCGCTACTCTCTGGGTCGCGAGAAGAGTCACCTACAATTGCCTATCTTCTTCTTGCAGGTCTCGCAGTAGTCGCCCTGTCCGTGGTGAGAAGAGGATGGGGGCGGGCTCGTGCCAGCGAGAGCTCAATACTGGGTTTGCCGTTGCGTATGTCTCCGGAAGGTCGTGACAAAGTTTCAGTCGGCTAATCCACATTGCAGGTGCCCCGGAGAAAGTTCAACAAGCGTCAGGCTTTTCCTCTCCACGCTCCACCACGCCGATATCTGTAGCGTCGTCGACATCCGACACCAGCGAAAGGTTACCGCGAACCGAATCACGCGCGGAACGGCGACGTCTGTGGTACGCGAAGAACTACAAGCAGAAGAGATTGAAAGTAGAAAAGCGGAGACAGCAAGAAGTCGATGGAATCCATCAGGGGACGCTTGGTGTTAGCGTTCCCGACCAGCGACCCGCTTATACCGGCAGGCACATACTCAGAAACAACACTTCAGCTGCATCGGCGCAATTTACACAATGGACACGAGCGTTTCGCTTATATCCGCGACCGGTGGCACCCACAAGCTTCGAGCAGCATGCCTCGGTAGCACCGCTACCGCCACCATACACCCAAGCCGATCCGCGTCGGTCGCAATCAAGAGGGCATCTGAGGACATGGCCTCAGACAGCGCATCAATACTGGCAGCCTCAAGCACCGCAGTACTATCGCCAACACGCACAGGGTTCATACGGTGGTGTTGAGGCTTACAATCCCAGTGCGCATCCAAGGATCGTGTCGGTTTTACGACGAGATGGGTACGACGCGGCGCAGCCATATCCACCATCATACGATAGAAGAATGAACGCTACCGGACAGGCATTTGAAGGCCAATATGGTGGTGCTCGAGCCCCAACGCAAAGGTGGTTGAACGATTTGGAGCGCAACAGCTACGACACGGTAGCGTCTGATGAATATGGCGCCTCCGTAGCGCATCAAACAACGATACGAGAGCGACCAGTGGCAGACCTGAGCTGGGTCGACAGAGATTATTGGTCTCAACCACCTCCGAGAGGCATACCACGCGCACAAACATTCCCAGCGAAATCTGAGGAGAACATGCCGCAGTGCCACACTCCATGAAATCTTAGGTATGTGCCCCCTCAACCCCATCCTGATGATCCATCTACTGACTGCATAGACATAGACAGACGCTCAGATTATATGCCTCTTCTAGAAGGCCCCTGTCTTCATGATCCATCTCTTTCACTTCCACCTCTTTTCTGCGTATATAACATCGGGAGTAAGGGGCACAACGGGCGCAACGGGCGCAATTGACGCGGCAAATTTCGAGATCGAACGGATTTCGCTGCATATCGCATGACATCGGTGTTGTTTGGCTTCGAGAGACTACGACAGGATGCCCTGGTTTCGGTAGCAGACAAAAAGTGCGCAGGAGGAATGGAGCGAGAACGTCGAGACCAGCGTGTGATACGGAGCCCTTGGCTGACCGACCACGTGTGGAGCTTGGTCATAACACCAATGGACGTGTAACTTCTACGACCGTTGTTGTGTAACGTGAAGCGCTGTCACCACCGAAGGTGACTGTTGACAAAATGTCGCGTGTACTGCGTCATCCCGACAACGCGATCCAGAGATTGGTCATGCCCAAGTGGCTGCTTCTTGTTAGTCTTAGCGAGTTGCTTACCAGTTCATTCCACATGTGTACTGGCGGATGATGACGAGACCATTGCTGATTGCTGAGAAACGCATGCATGCTTCGGGCAGCGCCACGTAGATTTGCGAAGGTTTCCAGTGCACTGACCAAGTCGAGCTCTACTACGGTCCTACCTCGGGCTTTCTACACGTCGCACTACCTAGGTACGCGTGGGCGAGAGCGTTAATGGACACAGAACGCATATGTTGTCCACGCGCAAACTTCACAGACAATACTGGATGTCGCCCCAATTCGGCTGTTCGCACTCCAAGTCCTCAGGATCAGAAGATGGTTATTTGCTGATACTACTGCGTGTATTCTAGCCCGAGCTATGGGTCTACCTCAAGGGGCCGTGCCCACGTTCCAGAGCTCAAGACATAGTAGCCGTGTGATAGCTGTGATGCTCAGACGTTAGAATTAGTTGAGATTGTATTCTCCCAGTTGCCGTCAGCGGTTACTCCTTCTAAAAGTACCATTCGACAACACCTTCCTCCTCGGGCTTTACAGATCATCCTGCCACTTTCCCAGTAGCCTTTTACCCAGCTTAAGAGTCCCAGCTTTCCTCTCCGGTGATGTTCACACTTCATTTTACGATCTGTGGTCATCCATTTATCATCCAAGGTCTTCAACCATCAATCCTCGAAGCTTCTTCTTTTCGCAGGATACATTCCATTTCGCCAGAGTTCATTTCCATGAAGCACTAAGCTATCCGTCTTGGATCTATTCATAGAATAGAGAAGTCAAGCCTTGTGGCCTTTAGAAGTTTATGTCATGTTATCAACGGTACAGGTCGTGAGGAGTTGGAGCGATTCAAGGAGAAGAAGAGAAACGAGCACCGGTGCTCTGTTCAATGACTGTTGTAGTCTAAGTAATGCCATGAAATGATGTTTGATTGCATCGATTAGCTGCGAGTCTACTCTCAGTTTGGGTAGTGCTATCCTGTAACGAACGAGTGCAAGCTGGTGTCGCACCGGCTACCTATCTCACCGTCTTGGCCCGACGAAGCGCAGGCGCTGCTACCGGCCTGCTGGCTCTCAACCTCTGCAACCTGTTGCGCCATCGCACGGCAATGACGCTGGCAGCCTTTAGTCTTCTGGCCTTCTCCATCTTGATGAAATCAATTTCTTCCTGTTGCACGTTGTACTCTTTGCGAATCTTGTCCACCCAGTCTTTGCGACGCACTAGCTTGTTGTCGACCGTCATCATGTCTGCGGGGGTTGTGCGCCATGCTTCCCAGTCAAAGGGCGGTATATAGAGCATCTTGTGATCTTTGTTACAAAGAAGAGGCTGTAGGTCGTCTTCCATAAGCTTTTTGTAACACCCTGGGCAAAGCTGGACGCAGAGACAGTGCTTACATGCCCAACAGTCGGCTACCATGTCTGTCCATTCAACCCCGCAATAGCCGTCGCAGATGTACCCTAAGACATATGCTTTGGTTGTAGTCGTGGACGAAGTGGCTGCATTTAAAATGTCTTCCGACTTCTTCTCAGATGCCGCTGGCGCACTATCTGTGTGAGGTCCTTCGGGGTTTGACTGTGTAAGCTCTGCAGTACCTGGTGCGTCTACTTTCGCGGCCACAGCGTTCGACGGTTGATACGGTCCTATTGCTTGCCACGCTGCAACAGCATCGGCATCCTTGTCGAGGACACTTAGTGTGGCGGCAAGATTCGAGAAGCGCATCTTGAGTGAGGCATCGTCTGTGGCTTCGGGCCACTTGTCGAAGACACTCGAAAGCCGAGCTTGGGCCTGAGTGGAAGCTGAAATGTGGTCTTCTTTGACACAGTACACCCTGGTTAAACAGAGACGAGGATCAAAATAGCCTTGATGAAGGTCACAGATTATCGCGGTGTTCGAGCTGGCAAGCTTCTTTAATCGGCTGATACAATCTTCAGAAGAGCTGGAAAGAGCTGGTAGGGTTACGGCAATTGCCTTGTCGAGAAGAATCGGAGCTAGCCTGCGGGTCGCATGCCGCGCTGTCATATATAACGCTGGGTTCTCGTCAGATTCCACGATGATGTCTTCCCAGCATTGTATACTCCGGTGGTGATCGTTCTCGGACTTGCTTCCATGAAATATAAGGACGGCTTGAAAGCACTGTAGCTGTTTGGTTGCTTCGGCAGCAATGTCCATCTCCGGCTCGCCCTCGACAGCAGGTTTATCCAGCGGGTTGTAATCGATGGCGTCCTGGTACAGAGAGATAATCTCTTCCGCGGCCCCGACTTGCTTCGCAGCCACCATAATGCATGTATGAATGGCATGTTCGCGTGATGATCTTCGCAGCCAGTAGGTCGATCCATGACCCTTGGTTGTCGCATCGTTCCAGCCCCGAATGAGATCAATGATAGCTTGGTAGCTCTTCGTATCGGTCCAGGTTTTGAAGAGTCCCAAAAGAGCGTGTAAGTGGAGCCAGCTCACACCGGATGCTTCACTGATGTTCTGGCTCAAAAGTTCCTGGTAAGATTGCACGGCCATGTCATAGTCATGACACCCCCGATAGCAGTCTCCTTCCCTCTTGAGCGTATCCCAGTAGGCCCCCTTGTACGACTCGTCCGTCTCAAGGAACATCTCGCTGAGCGATTTGAAGTTCTGTATGTATCCAAGTGCTGTACGGTGGTCTTTTTGGTTCTCATGGGCCCTTGCTAGATTGTAAAAGAGACCCCAATTTGTCGAACAGCGTTGCTCCGCCTTTTCCAATGCAACAATGGCCTCCTTGTAGTGCTGGAAGACGATGTATGTAGCTCCCACACGGTAATCCCAGGTGGAACCGTCGATGTCGACATTCTTGTGCTCCTTCACCCAGCCGATATACTCCTCAACGTCTGCGTTCGGAGGCGGATTCCATTCTTCAAAAGGTTTGTCTGGATTGGATATCTGTTTTCTTGTTGTCAGCCAAGCTTTACCATTGCTCAGAAATACTTGCCTTAGCTACAATGCCCCACGAGATCCAAAGGTAATCTTCGTCTGCCGTTCCAATTGAGCGGCTGAACCAAAGTGTAGCTAGCCGCGCTGCGATGCGCTCGAGAACGGAGTATTTGCTCGTAGCATCTGAAATTACAGACTTGACCCACTCACTCTTCTCTGCGTCTTTTGCATAGCCTTTGGCCACTTGTGAATTCTTCAACAGCGTCACCAAGGGGTCAATGAACTCGTCTTGATAGAGGAAGTCGTACTTCATCGATACCAAATTCTTCTTGGTGAACCATGTATCGATCATGTTGGGATCGTAAAGCAACTCAATCAGCTTGCTTCCAATACTGGCCATAAACCCCCTTTCCGGCTCGAAGTCATCGAGCACCTTGACCAGGGTCTTGATATACTCATAGAACCACAATGAAGCATACTCGCGCATTACTTCGAGGTTTTTGTCTTTCCGACTGTCGAGCAAAGCATCGACGCACAAGTCGATGATGGTAACACATAGGGCGTTTTCGTCGTCGAGGTGAATATGTACCTTTTGTGCCATGGCTTCAAAGAAATTATCGAACCCGAATCTGTCGTAATCCATTGTTGCACATGCATTTTTTATAAACCGCTGACAAAGGCTGACTTCGCCTTCACTGATCTTTTCGTCACGTAACCGGGAGAGTGCAGATTCGGTCCCTGAAGAATCGCTCGTCGACAAGATCTCCCTGAGTCCGTCCTTGAATCTTACTCTATTCTCCTCGTCAATCATGAGCACAGGGGAGTAGGTAGTAGTGATCTGATCGGCGAGGAGAAATTCCTCGCCAATGGTAAAGAAGAGAACGCTCTTGAGCAGCTCGATTGATGGTGGGTAGATGCATCCTGCAACCCACACAAGAAGTCCATTGAGCACCCGAGCCTGACGTGAATTCAGAAGAGCGTCCAGAGTCTTGATTCTGTTTCTTTGGACGGTGTTCATGTCAGCGCCCGTATTACTGATAACGTCCTGGACTTTCCCTTTCGTGTCGCAAGCGTTGATCTCCGTGATCTTGGCCTCCAGATTCCTGTAGTTTCCGCGGATGCCTTCGAGCAGAAGCTCGATGTTCGAGTCATCAAGGATAGCTTTCAGGCCAGGTTTGTTCTTGCAAACCTCCTCAATCCTGGCTCTTGTGACAGCTCTCAAATCGCTCGCGTTTGGCAGCGAGTCCGAAACGATAACTGAATTGGTGCCAGTTCGTTGCGTGGGTTGTGCAGAGACTCTGTGTTTCCCAAGAAGAATAGTGTTGACAACTTTGGATCCTCGCGAAACTTCAGAGAGCGCATCGTCGTTTCCGGATACAAAGAGACGCAGAGAGACCCCATTTGGCTTAGCTGAAGACGCAGCTTCGCCTGCGATAGCGGACATCATGATTTCAACACTGTCCAATTGGCTACGACTATCAAAGCCGTCCACGCATATGAAGTATGTCCCTTTCATGGCATGCTGCAATCCCAAAACGAGCGCGTTCCATCGATCGTTAGCCCGCGCAATGTTTGCGTGTCGCGCACATTCTTCTACTACGGCTTGAGCATATCCAACATCTGCAGATGCAAATTGGTAAATGATGGATCCAATACATCGTTCGAGGGAGTCGTCCTTGTCGTCTCCGTAGTAATAGTACGCCAGAAATGCCGTGTTGGGTCCACGCGCAGTTCGACATTTCTTTTCGAGGTGAGAAACGACGTGGTTAAAGAGATGAGTTTTGCCGAATCCGGAGTCAGCTCTCAGGAAGAGAACTTTTCTGTCGTGCCGATTCAGGTCAGACCACTGCACGAATGCGGGTTCGTCTTGACTGAGCCACTCCCCCGTCCCTTGCACATGCGTCTTACAGAGCTCGCTATGTCGCTTATCCCAAGTCTCCCAGTCTCCAGCCTTCTTCAGACCCAAATTCTTTGCGATCTTTCCCAGATTGCTTTCCTGTTGATCCTTGCTAGCCCGACCATCCAAAGTCGTCTTCATCTGCTGAGTAACACTTAGGATCTGGTCGCTGACTTTGTATACCGTATGAAGATGGTCATTGATCTCATCATGATAGCGAGCTCTCTCCTTATCAGATGCGACAAGGTGCTTTGCAAGCCCTTTGACGTCCAACAGTATATCATCGACCTCGGCTCTGGTGAACTCCTGGATTTGATCCTCCATCATCCTCAACGATTCTGCTACCATGTCATTCGAGTTGAAAAGAACGATTCCAGCCATGGTTTTCCACCGCGCTTTCGTGCTGGTAGCTAGCTCGTATGAAGAACGAAGAATGCCCAGGAATTGAGAGAGGATGCTGTATGCTGGCCTTCGAAGAACAGGCGGTAGGTGGGACCCGCCTTCGCCGACCTTCTGCTTCATGAAATGGACTAGGCGACGGATAAAAGCCGATGAACGTTCCATGAGAACAACGAACCCGTCCATCATGCCGCTGAAGCTCCGAGCTGCTTGAACGACGAAACTGATAGCATTCCAGCATTGCGCAGCAGGCCCGAAGACCACCCCCGCCACTTGTGCGACTATGCAACCAAACTGTTCAAGACAGTTCCCAATATTGTTCAAAACGATCCTGGCATTCTGATGGCTTTTCGTCGTCGACTCTTTTATGTCGGCGTCAATTTGTAGCTGGAAGCTGTTGAACGTCGTGTTTGCATCCAGCTTCCTCTTGGTGGTATCCTCATACTGTCGCACAACTTGTGGCCAAACTTCGCTGAGATCCTCATCTTCATCGAAGACCAGATCGGGTGGGGCCGGCTCGTCTTTCTTATGCCCGAATTTCATGCTGTAGTATACACAAATATCATCCGGAAATTTGAGAAGGTTGACGCTAAGTCTTGAGGAGGTGCATCGCAAGGGCTGAGCAGGGCATGCACCAGTTTTATCGTCGCATAGGCGCTTTCACAGCTGTTACTACCGCGGATATCCTGAGAGCAGGATTACCATGCCGGCCCCCAAACCTCAGCCGTGCCCTGTCACACCTCGTGTGCTTGATTGGCTTGTGAGAGCCATCTTCTCATCCCGATCCATGTATGTTGACCGGTCCGGACAGCTTTGCTCTGCTCATGATACTACTGGACACGCGCAGCTGCACGATATAGGGTGTTGCATGACTGCAGCATTGTGGCTGCTGGTGTTGCCTCCGCGGTTTTTGCAGCTGAATGGCGTCCCATCGCTTGTCGTGTCAAGATCGAAGGGTGCACGTAGGATCCAGGACATTGTAGGTATCGAGCGCGAGACGGAGTTGCGGTGGATATACAAGGAGATGCGATGATAGAATGCTATAAGGATCAGCGGGCGCGACTTTACTCTAGAGGCGCGCAATAGCGTGAGCCGAGGCGCGCGATTGCTGACTCAGCTCCGGCCCCACCTATCATTCTTTAGACCAATCCATCACCACTGCCAGGCACTTCAACCTTGAGACCCTCTCAATATGCTTACCTTTATGCCGCATATGTTGTCATGCCGCGCAAGGCTATCTAATAACACCACTGTGTGTTCATCCTGCCTACCAATCAAGTTCTCTTTCGTTGACACGAGGTCCTCTTGGACAACGCGCTGCATTGTCATCTAACGCGTCAAACTCGTCTCCCTCACTTCCATGCTGCACTGTTCCTGTTGCAATGGGCGCGCAAGGCTGTGCTACCTCCACTGAATGGCACGCGGCGTAGCGGGGTGCTCACCAGATGTCCAGCTTGGTAACGTCACGGATATCATTGTATCTGTCGTTCATTTTGTCTCGTCTTCATACCTAGCCTAATCCCGCAACCCAGTCAAGCGTGATGATGGTGAACGCTCGTCTGTGTTGGCGATGAAATTGTTGTGAGTGCCATGGTGACAACAGTGTGGATAGTGGCGTCGGGTGTGCATACTGCAAACGTCGTTGAGGATGCCACAATTGCAGGGTCTGCGAAAACAACTATAGGGCAAGAAATACTACCTGGGTACCGGATGCTTCATGCCGATGGCAGCACAGTTACTATCAACAGTCCCAAGGTCGTCGTCCGCATGGCTGATCAGGCCGTTCCTTCCTCGTCGTAGGCCTACCCCACCAACAAGCTTCCTCTCAGCGCCCAGCACACGATGGCAACCGTCTCTCCTCTTTCAATCCTGTGCGCAAGAATACCGCCTGTTTGACCGACCTGCCTCTGGGCCCAGACCGTTCGCTAAACTCCTCCTTCACCTCCAGTATCCCCGACTCACTCGTGCGATTTCGAATCACTTTTCGCCATGGATACCTGTTCCTCTATATTGTTGCCTTTTGGCCTTAGCAGCCAGTATCAAGACATATTGAGAGGGAGGAAAGATACGTCGGTGCGATGTGGACTGCCGCAATACCGCACTGCAACGCTGCTAGAAATTTCGAGGCTCAATCCGTTTGATCCGCACCAGTCTCTACCCTCCCTCGGTCGTACACCCAACCCCCATCAAACCATTCGACAGCGCAAGCCTGAATATTCTAGTCAGAAGGAGGATAATATGGGGTTCCAGCGCAATATTAAGAAAATCAATATGGGCCCGGCAACAGGCAAAGAAAAACGCGGTCGGGCGAAGCGAAAACCTCAAATTTCGGTGCGCAAGCTCCCCAAAGCTGGCTCCAAGTTTAGTCCTGGTTTCCGAGTGGGCGCATCACAGGACTTGCCAATTACGCTCGATAGCGATGATGACGCGCCGACAAGCACTCCCCAACGGTAAGTCAAGACAAACAGCTCTCACAATACGCCTGTTCAACGCTAACATCGGTAGTCTTGACCCTCGTCAAACACATGTCTCACTCGCCGAGCCTAACCTACGAGGTTTCCGCTACGATGGCACGAGCGAGAGCCCGCGCGCGTTACCGAATACGTCGCATGCACCCATAGGCTTCGTCCTACGACGCTCCTCACCAACATCTAGCGGGCCCGCAAAGGATCGATCGCATGCTGTACCCCAAGAAACACTACAACGAGATTCTGATGGCGATGAAGAGGCGTCACCGATCCGTAAGCCTGCCACACGACGCACACGTCAAAATCACGCGCTCAATGGATGCCGGAAAGAGAGCAAGCCTGGGACTATCAACATGAGTCTTATGGATATCGACGACTTCGGTCTAAGAAGTAAAGTCGCTCAGCTAATGGCTGTAGCACCCGCGCTACCCATTGTGGACCTCTATCACCTCATCATGGACAGCGAAGGCGATCTACCGTTGGCCAAGAGACAAGCCATCAGGATGAGTGAAGCCCCACCTGCACAGTATCAACCAGGCTTGGATGCAGATGGTGGGGAGGTCATGGTCAAGATAGACCCAAATGATCCCGCTTTTGAGTGGGATGACGATGAACCGCAGCCGGAGTCAGCCGCTACAATCGCATCGAGACCACAGTCCAAGCCGAAGAACAAAGCTACAAAGTCAAAGAGTCTACACCATCATGCAAAGGCTTCCAAAAGCGCAAAGTCAGGTGCGAAACACTGTTCAAACACGAGCGCCAAACGAATGAAGTCGTCTTCAATGAACCCTACACACGCCAGAGAGACGAGCAGCGACCGCGAGTTCGTCGTTCCCGATAATACTGTCTATTACGATCTCAATTCTGATATCTCTAATGGTTCCGATGAGTTTCTTGGTTTTGAGGTACGCAGTAGACGCGCAGACAGCGACGTTGAGATGTTGGATGGCGAGGATCCATTAGATCTGGATATAGACATGCAGCCGCGCTTTGTATACAACGCCAGACTATTGAGGAGAAGGGCTAGAGTTTGAAAGATGTAAAGATTGGTTGGATTGTATTTAGCAATATGTAGATCGAGTGGTATCAATACCCGGCGTTTAGTGTATGTGGAAGAAATGACAGGTCGATTTCGGGTTGCTACATCATTCAGTCCATGCATGCACGCTTCCGCGCAGCGTCTTACAAATTCTAGAGCATTGCAGCCATCTGGTAGCTACGTGATATTCAATCGTACTTTGTGGCATGAGCGCCTTGTCCTGCGATTGCTCCATTCAATACTTGCTCGCTCTTGCTGTCACCTTTCAAACGGGCGCTGAGACATTGAAGTCTCACAGGTAAGACCACAAACAGCAAAAGCATCTTTAGCGCAAACAACATAGATAAACGCCATGCTCTCTTACCTGTGGCAGCGCGCTCTCAGTCACCTCAATTTTCGAAGTGGGATAATTAGCATATCATCCTTCCCATCCTCTACCCTAACATCTTTCCCACCTCTGGTCCCCGACATGGCCGTCGCCTGCCCCCAATTCTCATACACAAAACCAAAACGCCTTCCAAAGCAACGGTACCGCCCATCCAATGCCGCTTTCCGGGTCGCAGCGGCGCAACTCGACCTGATCAATCGCAAAGCGGATGGAATTCGTATACCAGCGATCGTAAATCTGAGTGATGGAGAGCCCAGCCCGGAGGTAGAATACGAGATGGTGGAATTCGCTGTGCAGTAAGTCTAACGCGTAGGAATGACTAGACACAGTATCTGACGAATGCATATAGGAACGCACTGGCAAAAGAACGTGGTCTCCCGAGTGGCAGCACGTTCGAGCGCAAGACCCCGATATCTACGAGTAGTTCCAGATCACCAATCTCACAACGAAAGCGACGCTTCATCGTCGACTCGGATGACGAGGATAGCAGTAAGTTACTATGCTTCCCATTCACGCTCATCTTCTGACCTTGCTTAGCATCTTCAACGTCGTCTCCTTCATCTAGCCAGAAATATCACCAAAAAGAGCGATCTCTTCGTTCCGTTAGTTGCAACACAAAGCGACGAAGAGACAGCTTCCTATCTGACTCCGACACTCCCGGCGATCAGCCAGTCAGAAAGGCGAAGAAGCCGCGACAAGATTTAGCGGCCGAGTTAGACGATCTGGATATCGAAATGGAAGGTTGGAGCGCAGCTGAAGAAACGCCTAGGAGACAGCGGCGTAGAAGGTAGCCGCTGAGGTACATGGGCAGCAAGCGTGAGGTACGCTCATTCTGCGTGCCGCCAGGAGAGACACTACACAATTCTTAGTCTTCACAAACGCGACACACTTAACACAAAAACAGCACGAGAGCAGGGAATGGCAAAGGCATGAAAACGTCTTCTTATCTTCAAACATCTAATTAGATAGACCTATCCCATCATCTAACATCCAAGAAGACACCCATCACATCAACCTTCATATCCTTGTTCTTCCCTATGTGAAACAACTAACCCACCATCATCCGCACTTAATGATGGCACATTTTCACAACAATGAACCCCAAGATGAGCATGCCCACAAGAATACCGCCGATAATGCCGACTACAGCTATAGTTGACAAACCGCCTTCAGCGCCAGAGCTGCTGGACTTGACTTTGAGGTCAAGAGTTGAGGTGGGCTGAGCAGCGGTGTCCGCCTTGGAGATCTCGTGGAGAATGTCTGAGATGGAGGATGGAGAGGCCATGGGCGTGTAGGGAGTCGTCGGGGTGACGATAGTAGCCAGCGCGGAGAGTTGAGTGACAAGCGGCATAGCGGGGATGGAGTAGGTGGAGGTGGCTAGTGGCGCGAGGGCGCTGGGGACGTTTAGTGGGGCCATGGTGTTGTGTTGGTTTGTTGAATTCGGGATGTGAGTTGGAGGTCCGGCTTCGAGACTATCGTGAAATGCGATGATGTAGATGGAGCTTGGTGATAGAAGGTTGTGTGCAGATATGGAAGATCTTTTGTAGAACGTGTGGCGATGTGGTGTGAATGATCGTGAGACATGATGCTTTCACAACAGCTGTTTAGAGTGTTCTGGTAGAATGTCGTAAGCTGACAATGTTGCGAATTGTGATAATACTGTGGACTACTTACTGCTGGTCTCTCCGAGCTGAAGTGGATGCATGGCACGTGATCATGCTTGTCATCCTGCGACCATCTCCATGATACTCGTGTTGAATCCTTCCAGATCACAATCATCTGTAAGCATGATGCCTCAGTGCCCTTGGTGGCGCGCGCATGTTCGCGTTGTTTACGCTCGACCCAATAAACTGCTGCATCTGCGTCTCCACCTCTTTAGTCGCTAAGTGCTGCTGTTCCTGTTGCGCTGCCAATAGCTTCTTGTTCTTGTACCGCGTCACCGTTTGTTGATAGAATACCCAGCATATGAACGAGAGGAAGAAAGGCGCAAAGACACACATGGGAATGAACCATGGCAAAGGAATGGGCCCAATCATGCGCTGTTCGGCGTTGATAGGCTCAGCGCGGTGTGAGAACTTGAGTACAGGCATGTTGTGCGATGAACAGAGAAAAGACTGTATATATGTTATTCGAATTGGAGAGTTGCGATCGAAAGAATGTAGGTAGGTTGTTGAATGAGTGTGTAGGTAAGGAACGAATGGGTAGGTAAGAATGGCAGGTGGGGACGGGGACCTTCACGATAGTTAAACCACCTCAGCACAGCCCCAGCAAATGAAAAGAGGTGAAACCCACCCCAAAATAACCCCGAAAACCAACGATGTTGCCGGCGCAGAACCAATCTCACTGTATCAAGTAACGAGTCTCGGAATTAAAAAAGCAAAATTGCAGGATACCTATGCGAAACTCTAAACTCCACTAGCTGGAAACGCGTCTGACAGCTGTACCTGTTTGATCTTCAACAACCACACCACATCTTCGCCATTCGACCGGACTGACTACCTGCGATTCTCGCGATGCATTGTGGGCGAATGTAGCGGTGATACGTCGCTGTAATCTCGCGTGCGGTTATAATCGTAGGGTGGGCCGTTTGCACTCAACGGCGAAACTGGCTGACCGGCTGGGTACTCCGGATTACGGGCGAGCGCCGGCAGATCGATCACAGGACGGGACTTTGGATTCGAGCTGCGCGTGGGTATAAAGCTGGGTAATTGCAGTCGATATTCAGCATGATCACCAGTTCCATGCGTTGCGACTGACTGGAAGTTATCAGCGGATGTCCTTCGATCTACGGGGTCTCGTGTAGCATATACACCTTTTTCGTCGAAGCCGTCTTGCCAGTTCTGTGCGCGAGCAAGGTCAACCGGATCCATACCGTATCCCTCCGAGATTGGTATGTCAGCAAAATGGGTCGTGGAAGGTGAGCCGTCACGGCGGCGGCGTCGTCCACGGACGACCTCTTTTTCATAATGTGGATAGCGACGGCGGCTATCACCCTTTTCCGGATCATGGGTCGTGGGAATTAGACCCCTACAGTACTTGATTGCTAGGAAGCATACGAGGACAACACCGAGGGCCAGTATGATGACACCGATGATGTGGCCTGGGTTTTTCGCGAAGCGGGGACCGTCTCGCTTGGCGAAGGTTGAATGAGGATCAGACGATGCATCTGTTATTGGCAGTATGGGATCAGTCATTTCGAAAGGTGTGCCGCGATCGAAAGCGACTCCGGTAGCTTGAGGCATCAGGGTGGACACGGTGCCGTAATCGACGTACGATGGTGACGCATCAATTGGCGGTGCTACGTTTGGATTCCAAGGATTGTTCGAGACTGCCCTTAGGAAAGGAGACGCACTTGCGTGAGCACTGGCGGTTGAGGTCGTCTTCGTACAAGCTGTGCAATGGTGGCAGCCGATGCTAGAAACGGGAACGTCCGAAGAGAAGAATGTGCCTCCATCGGATGCAGTGGAAGTAGACGTAGGGACAGCCGACGAGTAAAAGGTACCAGGATTTACTGCTGTTGAAGTGCTTGTAGCGGAGGCAACAGCAGTCGTTGAGACGTCTGAAGAAAAGAACGCTCCTCCGTCTGAAGCAGTAGACGTCGTTGCAGCAACATCCGATGAGTAGAATACACCAGGATCGACTGCAGTCGAAGTGGTAACAGAAGACGAAGTCATCGTACCTGAGAAAGAAGTTCCTTGCGCGGCATTAGGCCAAGTAAAAGCCGCCATAGTATTGTTTTGTGCCATGTTGGATGTTGAACAAGTAATGTTGGTGATTTCGTCTTGTTACGTCTGGTCGTAGTTGGGATGAACGAGGACCTGGGAAGATTGCGGAAGATCAATTGTATACAGTAGCTCAATCGCGGTGTCCGTACAGATTCCACACCATATGGTGACTGCCACTGGACATTAGGCCTGTGAGCTCACAATGTCGGGTTCGATGACGCTGAGCGCTAGTCACATCAACGGCGACATTCTAAAAGGTATACTCCAACACATTGTAGGCTTTCGGATCGATGAGATCGTGAAGGTCCAGCAAACCTGGCGCACAATGCCCGACGAAGTAGAGTCTAGAGTCTTTTCCTCTCCTACTCCAAGTATCAGCACACTGCTAAGAGAGCACACGGACATAGTAGCAACCTTATCATACCTCAGCGCAGATCGGCTTCAGACATGGCGTCTCCTTACACTGTCCCTTACTCCAGCGGCCTCGCCCTCGCGGCTACTAACATCAGCGATGCTTCGCCACTACAAAACAACATGACCTCCGTCTATCCCAGGCCTCTACATCCACCCAACACTTCAAGCGCCGAATACCGTATCTGGCTCGGCTTCTTCATCTTCGGTGTCGTTTCCGCTGCAATCATGGTCATAATGATGCTCTGGCTGTGTGCGTTATCATCTGGGGTCGCTCGTTTAGCTCGTAGAAAACGCGAGGAGAAAGATGAGCAAAAAGGCTTAGCAAGTGAATATGAAATGCATGAGAGGGTTCGGCAGCCGGAGCGCGCCGCACTGCCGCTGAGGAGGGCTAGATAAGATGAACATATGGAGATGAGAAGTAGAGTCAGGAAAGTCAATCGTATGAAAGTCAATTTGATAGTCTTCTGGTACCAGCGAGTGTGATTCTGGTGCGTAAGCACCGTCTGTTGAATGCAAGGTAGCTCTGTGTAGCAGATGGTGCTTCTTCTTTTGGAGACATCCACGGATGAAAGATCAATAGAAAATTCAACTCTGCTACAGGTGATCAAGACTGAGCATCGCGTGGATGCAAAACCACAGTCCAACTATCCGTCGCGATCGCCGTTAAAACACTTCCTAGAGGAAGCTGACTGCTCACTAATGCGAACTTGATATCCTTGCAACCCACAAATTTGGATTCAAAGTTGACTTTCTTCTGCTCCTCAACAGGGATGATGAGGGGCGTGTCCGGTTTATAATCGACCTCCTTTTCGGCTTTGAGCTTGCCATCTGAGCCGAAACACTCGAAGTTGATCTTACATCCGACCAGCACTGAGAAGAGACCGGTGCCTAGTGCGGCTACGCAATGGAGGTAGAGGGAGACTAATTCGATCGACTTGTAAGGTGAATCTGGGTAGTCAACCGTCACAGATGCGGGTTTAAGGTCGGGCAGCGTGCTGCGGAACGCTGTTGAGGCGACTTGCGGTGGGGTTTTTGGCCTGATACCCAGGAAAGTGATGTTTGCCACGCCCAGCGCTCCTGCGGAGATGGAGGTGAACTGAACGCCTTTGTAGATCGTAATCGGAGTGACGACACCTGTAGTGGGGATTTCAATGTCCTCAAACTGGGTTGAAGGAAGTTGTTGTTAGTTCTTGATTACTAATTATTGGGTAATGACAAAATACTCACGTCGAAGAGCTGCGTCGTTCTTCGGTCTAAGTGAGCCGATCCGACAACAACAGGCCATAAAAATACGGCGATGAAAACAAAATCTTGGACCCGCATGATTGCAAAAGAGGTGGAGTGAATATATACGGGTGTCTGGATAGTGCGGTGAGTGTGATCACTGGGGCAGAATGTTTTGAGCTTTATACCTCAGGAGTACGCCCGGTCGTAGCCTTTCTGTACAGCAATCCGTAGTTCTGTGTTGAGGCTACTACGGATATGACTGGGGATGGCGTTGACACAACATAAAACACCGATATAGCGAACTGAGCTGAATGTGAGTTCATGCGCGCATTCTCTGAGAGGATGCTAACGCTAGCCGCGATGGGTAGAGGCTGCATCATGGAGCGATGGACTGGACTGGCGTTCAAAGTGGCTTGTAGTCCAAGAGGGTCTCAGGTGCCGAATGCTGCGAATGCGTTACACGCAGTCTCAGTCTGAGCTACGATATGTAGGAGCATCCTACCAGAGATGAAGAAGTGCCATAGGTAACGGCTCTTAATGGCCGTGTCTTTCTTTCTTTCGGTGGGTGTTGTACACGAAACATACGATGAAAGACACCAGCTGATGGGTGAGAATGCGATCCAAAACGCGCCTTGGTGAACTTGAGTCCTACCAGAGACGTGAGGTCGTGGAGAGTATACGAGAATGACGAGTGTGAAGTAGGATGTCGCGATGTGTCATGTATTGGGTCGCTTTGTCGTGACATGTGACAAGCACTCGGTTCGAGACATTCCGTTGCGCCGAGTGACGTTGGTGTGAAGGTGCAGTATGATGTCGCCTTTTTCCAAGTGAAGATCAGGAGTGAGGCTATTTGAGATATCGCCAGTGCATTCTGACGTTAGTCGAGGGTGCATGGTGAAATGCAGGGCGGTTGCGGGTGGGATGCCATGACGGAGGCGGAATGGACCGGTTTGGCGCACGAAGACATCCCGCGGCCGGTGGAGCTTTCTTTTTCTGTATCCGAGCTTTGCGCAACCCTCCCGCCGCGACCACCCACCTCGACGACCTGCTACCACCACCGTGTAGCTCCAATTGGGTCGTGACAACATTCCCATACCCTCAACATGTTGGCTGCTCGCTCTTTCGCCGCCCCTGCGCGGCAATGCATGCGCCAGGCTACCCGCGCACGATGGACGCCCGCGCTGTCCCAGGTGAGCTTCCCGCGGGACACTCGATTCTTGCGCCTAGAGAAGATGGGCGCAGAGGAAGAGAAAAAATAGCCTGGCATTATACTAACACACTGAAGGTCTCCGCCCGGACATACGCCTCCGAAGTCGCCAAGTTCCACGGACAGAAGGGCAGCGACGGCAAGTACTCCGTCACTCTAATCGAGGGTGATGGTATCGGCCCCGAGATTGCGCAGTCGGTCAAGGACATCTACTCGGCCGCCAACGTCCCAATCAAGTGGGAATCCGTCGACGTCACCCCGCGCCTGAACGAGGACGGCAAGACGGTCATCCCCGACGAGTCCATCGCCAGCGTCAAGAAGAACTTGGTCGCCCTCAAGGGCCCCCTCGCGACCCCCATCGGCAAGGGCCACGTCTCGCTCAACCTTACTCTCCGCCGTACCTTCAACCTCTTCGCCAACGTCCGCCCCTGCAGATCCATCGCCGGCTACAAGACGCCCTACGACGACGTCGACACTGTCCTGATCCGCGAGAACACCGAGGGAGAATACTCTGGCATCGAGCACATTGTAGTCGATGGCGTTGTCCAGAGCATCAAGCTCATCACCCGCGAGGCCTCTGAGCGCGTTCTGCGATACGCCTTCCAGCACGCCCGCGACATTGGCAGGAAGAAGGTCCGCGCTGTGCACAAGGCCACCATCATGAAGATGTCCGACGGTCTCTTCCTCAGCACCGCCCGCGAAATCTCCAAGGAGTTCCCCGACATTGAGTTCGACGCCGAGTTGCTGGACAACACCTGCCTGAAGATGGTTACCGACCCTGTCCCCTACAACGACAAGGTCCTCGTCATGCCCAACTTGTACGGAGACATTCTCTCCGACATGTGCGCTGGTCTCATCGGTGGTCTCGGTCTTACTCCCTCCGGCAACATCGGTGACAACTGCTCCATTTTCGAGGCTGTCCATGGTTCCGCGCCCGACATTGCTGGCAAGCAGCTCGCTAACCCCACCGCGCTTCTTCTCAGCTCCATCATGATGCTGCGACACATGGGTCTCACCCAGGAGGCCGCCAACATTGAGCAGGCTATCTTCAAGGTTCTTGCTGAGGGCAAGGTAAGCGCCAGACATCATCTTTGTGTATGAAAACATGCTAACGATGTTACAGACCATCACTGGTGACCTTGGTGGCAAGGCCAAGACCTTCGAGTACGCCGACGCCGTCATCAAGGCCCTGAAGTAGACTAGGTTATGGATTTGACGAGCATTGAACGACCGAATGGTAGCGATTGCATACTGTGGATATGTATCAGGCCTTGTACTATAGCTGCCATCTAGCTAGATATACCTCTTGAACTTTGCACGTTATGATCGATTCACTATTGCCGGAACTTACGTGAAATACTAGAAACGGTCATTTTGATATGTCTTTGATATCAGCGCCGCCTGAGTTTGTAGTGACATTAGATGTGTGCCATAGATGCGGTCTTGCAGAAGAATAGCAGCACCTCCAACGTCCCACGGCGCAACGCGGGCAAGTATTGCCGAGCAACATCGCGTTACCTTGACCAAGACCCCATCACAACCCCAATCTCCCAATGCCACCCAAACCTCCCGTCCGGCTTCCTGCGAAACCTCCTACTGCACCGAAAGCGTTCGCGAAGCCCTCACTACCGGTTCGACCCGCAAATCCAGCCCCGCGCACTCCGCATCCATCAAAGCCCACCCCAGCAACACCGTCTCGCACCGCTCCCCCACCACCACCACCCCGATGGCATGAAACCGCACGCGCTCGCACAGGCGGCCGCTACCTAAAATGGGGCATCAACGGCATCGTAGCCATCTGCGCGCTCCTCTGGATCCGCGACCACTTCATTGAAATCCAGCATGTGCGTGGCTCCTCCATGGCACCCACGCTCAGTCCGGACGCGCACGAGACGGGTCGGGAAGATTATGTCATTGTGCGGCCGTATCAGGAGCGGAGAGATGGCAAGAAAAGGAATGTGAAAGGAGAGAAGGGTGAGGATGGGAAGGATGGCGCTATATTCTGGGGCGTAAAACGAGGAGACGTAGTAACGTTCTGGAAACCGCATAAACCGGGGGAAATGGGGATAAAACGCGTTGTGGCTGTTGAAGGGGATACCGTATATCCTACACGGGGCTACGCGCTTGATCCTGCTTCGTTCAAGGACAGGTTGAAAGGTGTACCAGACGGACTGCCTGATCACGATGAGGATAGCGTTGCGGGTAGAGATGGGGATGAAGTGGGTAAGGTTGTTGTGCCGTATGGACATGTGTGGATTGAAGGGGATAATTGGCGGAAGAGTTTGGATAGCAATGATTTTGGGCCGATTAGCAAGGCGTTGATACAGGGGAAGGCGGTGAGGGTTTGGAGGGACTGGTTGGGGCTGAGGGAGGTGGGGGATGAGAGGGTGAGGGGGGAGAGGGGGAACAGGAGTAGGGTTGTGGAGGGGAGGAGTGAGGTTCCTGCTGTGTTTTTGGATGGGTGATGGATTTGGTTGTTACCCGTATGGCAAGAAGTAGTGCGGTAGTAGTAGGTACGTAAACATCTACTTTCATCCCAACTATCCTTTCTTGAAGAGAGTCTCAATCTCAGCACAAACCGCATCTGTAACACCCTTGGTGTTCTCGCTCCCACCAAGATCCTTCGTCTTGATTCCCCTCTCCGTAACATTCTCAATCGCCTTCATCAGTCCATCAGCCGCCTTATCCTCCCCAACCCACCGTACCATCTCTGCCGCACTCCAGAACGCACCCACGGGGTTCGCAATGCCCTTGCCCGCGATATCCGGCGCAGAACCATGGATAGGCTCAAACATGCTCGGATTCTTCCTTGTAGGATCGAGATTCGACGACGGCGCAATACCAATCGAGCCACTCAGCGCAGCCGCAAGATCAGACAAGATATCCGCGTGTAGATTTGTCGCAACGATGGTGTCGAGCGAGGAGGGATGCAGCGTCATGCGCACCGTCATGGCGTCCACAAGCATCTTGTCTATCTCCACGTCCTCGTACTCCTTTGCGACTTCGTAGAAGACTTTGTCCCAGAGGACCATGCCGTGGCGCTGTGCGTTGCTCTTGGTCACCATGGTGAGCTTCTTGCGTGGTCGTGAGCGCGCAGTCTCGAATGCATATCGCATTACGCGCTCGATGCCCACGCGTGTGAAGATGCTGACTTCAGTGGCGATGGTGTGCGGGCTGTCTTCGTGAGATGTACCACCTTGGCCGGAGTATTCGCCCTCGCTGTTCTCGCGGATGATCATCCAGTCGAGATCGCCGGGTTTACAGTTTGATAGAGGGGATGTGGTGCCAGGTAGGATGCGTGTAGGTCGGACATTGACGTATTGGTTCAGTGACTTCCGGATTGGCAAGATGAGGGACCAGAGGGATATATGGTCGGGCACGTTGGGCCAGCCGACGGCACCGAAGTAGATGGCATCATAGGCTTTTAGTTGCTCGAGACCATCCGGTGGCATGTACCATCCTCGCTCGAGATAGTTCTTGCTGCTCCAGTCAAAGGTTGTGAAGTCGAATTCGAAGCCGCCGATGGTTTTGCTTAAGACGTTGAGGACTTGGATGGCGGCTTCTGTTATGTCGACGCCGATGCCGTCGCCGGGGATGCAGGCTATACGGTGTATGTTGGTAACAGAGTGGATATGTGACGGCATCTTAGTGGTTGTTGTTGCTGTAGGTTCGGAGATATGTTCAAGCAAGGATTAGAAGGTCCGATTGATAGAGATCGGGATGGCGATATATTACCCTGCATGTGATGGTGTTCTCGCGCGATCTGACAGCAATAGCAAGCCCATGATGTCTTATACCGCAGGCAGGTCACGACTACCGGAGATTCTTTCCCCGCGCAGGACAAATTACTTCCGGACATAATTCTACGTCCCGACGTCGCTCCCCAAGACAGATGCAGCGCCCATGTGCAAGGTGAGCTAGGCGCTCGCAGTTCCCCTCTCGAGACCCTGTGCGTCGCGCCTTCCCCGCGCTAGCTCACTGCAGCCGCATGCCCCACCAGAGCCACGCGTGTCGAACGCACCAGAGCTCACCGCTTAGGCCGAGACCACCTTTGCCATAACAAACGTCTTTCTGCCTTTCTCGCATCTGAACCTCAATTGCTTTTTCCAGCACTACAACAAAACACCACATACTACCCCACAATGGCTGCTGCGTACCCTCCCGGCGGAACCTTCTTCGAGACGGTCAAGAAGAGCTTCGTCGACGTGCCTGTCGATGAGTCCAAGGACAATGCTATCTCGACGAATGAGTTCCTAGAGGCGGCTGAGAGCACGACTACCCTGTTCGATGTCTTGGGCTCGGTGGCGTTCAAGCCAGTCAAGAATGACATGAGCGGCAACATCAAGGTGAGAACTTTAATTGATGCTACAGGAACAGCTATACTAATGCGAGACAGAAAATCCGCGACAGACAGCTCGCAGCACCCGCCCAGTCAGAATCACTTCAAGAGCTTGCCCTGAACGAGCTCAAGGAGAAGAAGCACACCGCCACCGAGGGTCTCGTATGGCTGAACCGGTAAGTCATGCCCTTGAAACCCCAACGTCCTGTCACTGACTTCTGCACAGTGGCCTCGACTTCACTGCCCAAGCCCTACGCCACAACATCTCGAACCCCTCCAAGGAGCTCGCCGACTCCTTCCGCGATGCCTACGGCAACACGCTCAAGCCCCACCACTCCTTCATGGTCAAGCCCATCTTCAGTGCTGCCATGAGCGCCACACCCTACCGCAAGGACTTCTACGGAAAGTTGGGCGACGACGAAAGCAAGGTACAGGCTGAGCTCGAGAAGTGGCTCGCGGCGTTGGAGAAGCTTGTTGCTATCCTGAACACATTCTTGGCGAAGAAGGAGGCCAAGTGGTAGATATGGGAAAATGAACGATGATAGGTACTGGCATGTCCTACGCTATGAATGATGAACATGATCAGCTGTACAATGCTGTATGATGCAAGCTCTATGTCTTGCGGCCGTGATCTTTGTGCCTTCCCTTCTCATTTCACTCTCCTACTTCCTCCTCTCAAACACGAATAGCGCCTCGTCCTTGCCCGCAAAACTTGGCAACGGCATCCTAAGCACCAACTCAAATTGCTTAAGATTCTTCTCCACCCACTCATCAACCACCACATCCTGAAACCCCGTAAACCCATTCCCATTCTGCGTCCCTGCAACTACAATCCTATCCCCAGCGAACGCCTTAAGCAGCGGACCCGTGAACCCCCCTGTCGCCTGCGGATACACAAGCAGCAACACACACCCCTTCCCGCCATCATGCCGTTTAAGATACTCCTTCCCGTCCATGATAATAGTATCTTTGATCCACGTCACCCGATACTCACTAACCTGATTATCAATAGCCCGTACATCAAGTCCCTTCTCCGTACCAATATGCGAAACAGGGAAGTTGCGGAGCATATACGTCCAATACCCATTTCCACTCCCCACATCCAGAATAGGCAATACATCTTCCTTTGCCGGCCGCGCCGGCTGAGCGAGTTTAGCCAAAACATGCAAAGCGGCGTAAGACGGGACGACGCAGCCGAAGTGATGGTAGAAGATGGGGAGGATGTGATGCGAGATTCGGGTGTTTGTTGTTGAGGGTAAAGGTCCCGCCCATTCTAGTTCTTCGCAGGAGTAGGCCCACAGATCGTGGTAGGGGTTTTTGTGTTGGCGGGGGGCTTTTTTGGGGTCTCTTTTCGCTGGGAGCAGGGTTTGGGTTGAGTTGTTGAGGTAGCGGGTTGTTAGGTGGTTTCCTATGCGTTTGCGCAGGGTGTCGGCTTTTGCGGATTTGGTGAAGTTGTTGAGGGCTGTGGGGAGACTGTTTTGGGGGGAGAAGAGGGTGGTGTAGGCTTGGATCTCTTCTGGTGTTGGGTATTGGGGCGGGTCGAAAGGTTTTCCGGAGTCATCGTGGTACCATCCATGGAGACCGTGGGCTCTCTTCGCTTCGATGGCTCTTTGGGTCGCGTGGAGGGTTGTTTCGGCTTGGGCGCGGTAGATGTATTTGTCGGTTGGGGGGATGCCGAAAGATTCTCCTATGCATTGTGCTAATGGCTTGTTGCTGTGGGTTGGAGAGTATTCTTTCTCTGTCCAGGCCTCGAAGAAAGCATCGGGGTTGAAGTTAGTCAAGGCCATGTTGGTGGTTCACGGGTAGATGCCGATCCGCGATTATGTTTGCAAACCTGCACAACCACCAGTACAGTTGGTAATCCACGATTCCAACTCTTCCTCGTGCCGGTACGTCAACTCAGAACGGTAGTAGGTAAACAACGCGCGAATCGCAATAGTGTGGTCGTAGTGCTGTGATCGGACTGGTTCCGCAACGCCTTCGGCAAGCGTCCAATGAGGGCTAGCTGAGAAAGAAGCAGGGGTGATTCCGTCATCCATCGGTAATCCGCCTGGTCAGCAAGCGTCTTCTCTCTTCCCCACAAGAGGCTGTTACTAACCTGGCCGTGCCTTAGTCACTCATTGCAAATGCGATGCGCGAAGTCAATGAAGCTTCGACATGATGCGCGAACTAACCCTCCCCCTACTAAAAGCTATAAAGGCGCCTCGACGCTTTCGATGCCAGGATTCTTCCTTTCGTGATGACAAACACATCTGGTGAACATCGCTCTACTACAACAGACACATCGTATTCGACAACCACAAAGAAACTTACAGTAGTCGTTGGTCTTTTCGCAATCATCCTGGCTTTCTCAAGCACTTTCCGCAGTATCTGGTTCCCTGCTGTTCTTACCAAACCCGCCACACGCGCCATGTCCACAGCAGGCCCAACTTCAATGAAGCTCACCAAGCGCGGTTGGTCGCAACGCGGACATGCCGACCACGACTGGCTGTACACATACCACACTTTCTCCTTCGCGTCGTACTACGACCCCAGACACGAGAGCTTCGGCCCACTGAGGGTCATCAACGAAGACAGAGTAAAGGCCGGCACCGGTTTCGGTACGTACAGCCCGTCCCATATACACGCCTACTCTTTTCTAACACTACCAAACAGGAACACACAGCCACGCCGAGTTCCTCATCTTCAGCTACATCGTCAACGGCGTCCTCGAACACAAAGACAGCATGGGCAATCTCGAAAACCTCAAGCGCGGCGAAGTCCAATTCACCTCCGCTGGCACGGGCATCCGCCACTCGGAATACAACCGCAACACCGACTCCGAAGTCCACTTCCTCCAGATCTGGGCCAAGCCCAACAAGCGCGGTCTGAAGCCGCATTACGAGACGAAGAAGTTCACCGACGAGGAGAAGACGGATAACTTGGTCAGGATAATGGAGTCCACGGACAGGATGGAGAAGAGTAAAGGTGCTATTGGGCTGCAGGCTGATCTTAGCATGGATGCGTCGATTTTGAGCCCGGGCAAGAAGGTTGTTCATGAGCTTGTTGCTGAGGGGCCGAGGAAGCTTTTTGCTCATGTTGTCATGGGTGGACGGTCGCAGCCTAAGCAGGGTGGGGCGCAGATCAAGATTAGGGATCAGGTGTTTGGGGAGGGCGATGGCGCGTATATTGAGGGAGTGAGCGGGCCTGGCAAGATTGAGATTGAGAGTGTGGGTGAGAAACCCGCTGAGTTCTTGCTGTTTGATATGGGGCCTCAAGATGCGTAGATAGGTGTGGGATCATTTTAGCGACTGACATTCCTTATAGTAATACAATTGTAGATCCCAAGTAAAGTTTTGCGTGTCATTTCAGCATGCTGCCGTCCATCCAAAATATTCCGCATCCGACATGGTAGGATTTTCGTCGACCTGGGGGAATCCATAGATTTCGTTCTTGAGCCTTCGCTTGAGCTCTTCCAGCACTCGACGATTCCGCTTACTGAAGGTTCCTGGTCTGATTGATGTCGCTAGTGGGACTGTGGGTATCTTGAGTACACAGCTGGTGACCATCACCATGTATACTCCAATGGCTACGCTAAGCTCAGCTTTTATCTTCATGGCTTTTGGAGTGAGATGGGATCGTCTGCGTGAAGAAGAGGTTGGAGGGTGATTATACGCGAGTTGGTGACCTGGTGGGATCGGAGGTGTAAATCTTCAGTGGTTGGCTTTCACTAACCGTTTGATAACTACGCTGTCTGCCTTCGAAGTCCATGCAATCGGTTTGCTCCCCGTTCGATAGTTGATCAAACGTCAGAGTCGTGACTTCATAGATGCGATGCCAACGCAACCGATTGATCCTCTAACCACCAACTTATTGCCAATGCGCAAATCCACACCTTGGCACGCAAACACTAAGTATCTCATCATCTTCAGGTTCAGTGCCCGGCATCCGACCACCTCACCGGTGTCGTCGCTGTACAATCCGGCTCGATCAACACATGCTGTGTCAATGACGCGTCACTGCCAATCGACTCACTTTCGTCATCAGCGTAATAGCCTGATGAGCTTTCCGAAGGCGTTCTCCCGAAACCAGGTCTTCTATCTCGTGCAAGAACGACACCACAGCCATATATGGCACAGCATAATGATGCGATGAAGACGCCTACTAGGATGCCTATCGCGAAGTAGGGAAAGCATGGGGGCATGCTTGGAGGGTGTTGGTTTGGGTTTTGGATTATACCTGTCATGATGCGTGGTCGGTTGAGTGAATGGATGGTGGTTGTTTTGTGTCTGGATAAAGCTATCGGAGAGGCTAATGTAGCGTAGTAGCAGGGCACTATATATACATATTCCGGCTTGCCCTCCACATCATCTGGATGCGTCAGCTTACGAGACGCGCCTATCATGCGCACCTAACTCCTACCCCCAGCGTTTGTTCCCCTTATCAGCTTTGCTTCAACGATCTCAAGGCTTTTCGTCCCATAGATCGTCTAGTATATCTTTCCTTTTCGTCTTCTTCACCGCGTTGTTCGTAAAAGGGTTTCCACATTCGTATCTTGAGTCACTGTGCGATATTTGCGTTTCCCTACCTTTACCGGGAACGTCTACTCTGTGGGAGAGGATCGGAGACTCTTCGTAATGGGATGACGAATCGCTGATGCCTGATCGAACACTGTATCTGGAGCTCGATGGATATGCCGGCCCTGGTATAGTAAGGCGTTGCGCGTCGCTATGCGGTGGTGGCTGCACTTCTTCCTGTATAGATGTGGCTTGAGGCATAATAGGTATAGTGCGCAGGCCATGCTCCTCATCTCTTTCATGAGATCGATGGTGGAGAGATAAGAGTAGCCGGAAGGTAAATATGATCTGAATGAGGAGAACGAGGAGGATGACTAGGCAGATTACTGCTATGCTTTCGATCTCCATGTCGCAGTTGTTGAAAGATGAGCAATGGGCATGGTGTTCAGATGAAGGAGTGAATGAGAGATGTATCTATCGTGAGCACACGTACGCGCGACGCGTTGTTATGATGATATCGACAGCAGGACAGCCAACGCAGGACGAGACGTTTGGAAAAGAAGTATAGTCCGAATCCAAATCTGGATCACATGATGGCGTCTCAATAGCATAGCGTTAATCACTCCGCCATGTCCCCTAACTCCGCGATTTCCTTGCTTTCTTTCTATCTTAGCTAGCACTTGTCACTGCACACGTCCGTTACACACAGGTTCCAACGACCTCGCTCTTCCTATCAGAAACCACCGTAACCACCAACCCCGTTACTAAGCATAATACACCACCCCCGGATGCGCATTCTCCGCCGTCTGCGTTGGTCTCGGCCGCGTCGTTCTATAGTCGTAGTATAAGTCTGACTGAGGATCTGTTTTCTTGGGTCCAGCGTGGTAGTTGCGCGTTCTGATCTTCATGCGTCGGAGCCACTCTTTGAAGAGGACCCAGCGCCAGATGAGGGGGGTCGGGGAGTTGGGCATTTCGGGTGAGTGAGAATTTACTCTTAGATTGTGTACCGCGAGCTTCAGAGGTTTTTTGGTGGTGCACAAGATTTGGAGAAGACGGTGTCGCGAAAGATGTGCAGAGAGGTAGAAAGTATAACAGAATTAGTGAATTCATTAGTGGATGACACTTATCGTCACGACTGGCTGGGTGCCTATGTCACTCGCCACCCACTTCACATCGCGAGGACGCCCACGTCCACGTTCATGATCATGAAGTAGAAAAGAAGAAGAGAGTGACGAATAGATATTCAATTCCAGGTACACAACCAACTAGCTTTTCTGGTGGCATCATTCATGGCTTGTATACCCGTGTCATTTGGTACACCTGATCGTCTTGTTCCTTTCAACGAGTTGATTGTGTAGCGTCTTGTGCACAACCGCGGATGCGAAATGGGTGCGTATCCCTCGCACGATAGTTGTTCTCAGCTGCGCACTGGCATGGGCTCCTTGACGGTGATAAAGATCAGATAAGATACCAACGGAACGGCGAGGCAAAGGCCGAAGAGCATGAGGATTTCGTATAACTGATTCATTGCAGGCGCTGATAATGGTCTGGGTGTGCTTGATCGAGATACGCTTACGCGTTAGGTATCTAGTACGATGTATGGGGTTTTGCGGAAGGAACAGAAGACGAGGCCGGTTTCCAACGATATAAGCACCAAGGTCGTCATTCCGCCATCACCACTGCCAGCGTATCGCCCCTTCTTAGTGTCGCAAAGCGCTAGCCACATCATTCCTCCAGAAAACATTCTCCTTCTCTTTGTCCCTATCTCTTCCCAGGCCAGCGCTCACCCAACACATAACTATACCGCCCCCTCTTCTCAATCCGCGCATCCTCGTCACATAATTCCCCTCCATCAAACCGCTCATACCGCGGTAGAGCCGAGACTTCACTGCTTCTTCTCGTCACTGCTCGTGACGGCCTCTGTAACATTATCGCACCGTCTTCCAGCCTAACTCGTGTCGACCCTTGTACCAAATCGGCGAATTCATGTTCGTTGTCTCGCTGGACCCGTCGTTGATGCATTCTCATGCAGACTTTGTAAATGATGCGTAGGACGATCAGACCCGCGGCGATTATGACCATAACCCATAGTGCTTTGGCGTTGGGCCAGGTGAAGTCGGAGGCCGAGGCATCGTAGTTGCTATCTGGGGTTGTCATGGCTGTGGCGATGAAGGAGGTAGTATACACGAGTTCCTAGAAGACATCGTGAATGACAAAAGGGCACATTACACTTGAAGAAAGGTAAAGATAGTTTGAAGATATCCGAACAGCAAGCTGCTTCGCTGGCGAGAGACCGGAGGCCGTGCTGGCAAACGCGCAAACGCAGTTTAAGCGTGGGGAACGGCAACTAGCGACACATCGTCGTGACAACATCTTCACGTCTCTCGGTTCGAATAGCAAACATTGTTTCCTAACTTTGCCATACAATACATGTAACCATATCGACGTTACCTCTGCGTGTACTAGGTCAACCCTCCTTCTCATCGGCATCCGGCTGATCCTCGTCGTGATAGTCATTGACTCTCGGTCCCTCAGGTCCTTCAAGCGATTCGTCTACTTCGCGAAATGCATCTACGAAATCTATTTGCGCTAGGACAATGTCTAGATAGAGGGAGAGGGCAAGAAAGCCTGCGATCAGCCAAGTAGAAGTTTCCGTCATGATTAGGTAAAAGACCGTGTATTGAGATGAGTTTTGCGAAATCTTTCCGGAAGCGTGAGAGGTGAGATGACGGGGAATACAAATGCATGAGTAGGAAGAATGATACACTTCCAGTACAGAAAACGACGGGGAGTACTAGCCAAACGACCATACCAGCAGCCGAAATAACAAGAGCAAACACCTGAATCGGGTAAGAGACCGAGGCGTCTACGTGTATACCAAACATGCGCGATTGCGAACGGGATACTACTTCCATCTATCATAGTAATATACAACCGCAAGTGTAGGTACTCAGGACAATGCTTTGCACCAGCATCATCATCAATGAATGGATAGAACACGTCCACGAGAGTGCAGACTTCATTGACACTCGTGGATATATTCTATTCAGTCATTGATGATAGCGCTGATGTAGAGCAGGATGCGTAACAATACCCGGTTATGCTATTCCTTCAGCAGCAGGTCATCTCCGTTTTCCGTTTCCATCATCTCCTGCTATCCTTCAGATACGCATTCCAATCAGTCTTCTCACCCTGAACATCAACCCCCGTCACGCCATCCCCCTCAGTCCAACCTTGCCACTTCTCCAGACCAAACAGATGACGCATAGTAGGCCGACCATGTGGGCAAGCCCACGGCTTATCCATACTGCCCATGTGTCGAACAATCTCCCGCATGCGTGGCGTCTGAAGGGTCTTACCGATCATCACCGAACTTCTGCAGGCGCGGCTTGCGAGTAACTTCCTGACCTTGGAGGGGCGCGGTATATGCGACGATGTGGACATGGACGAAGACTGTGGGCTTTCTACGATGAGTGCGAGGAGTTCCTCTAGATCCGTAGGTGTAAAGGTGACTTCTTTTGACATTGGCAATGAGACCAACTGCGCATGGTTGTCTGCGCCGTTTTCGTCCTCCGTGTCTAGATCGACAACAAAGCCGTTTGCGGTGAGTGAGGGTTTGTTCGCGCGGATAACTTCCTTCTCCACGGCAGTCAGCTCAAGAGGGTGTGGGTGGACTAGTCGCTGTGGCACTAGCGTTGTCGTGGCAGCGAGACGCTCAAAGTTGTACTTCTCGTCACTCGCATGCTGGTCGATGATGAAGAGGTCTGACGTGGGTGATGTGGATGTAGGCGGCCGTACAGCGATGATGAAGCCAAGATTGAACTGACCAATGATGCGCATTTCATTGAAGTCAGCTTTGGTTACTGTAAGGCTGAGACGCTCTTCGGGGTCTTCCTGGTTCAGCTGGGTGCTTGTCGGTAGTGCAGTGGCCTCATCGATCTCCGCCACCGACGCCTCGATGGATACCTGTACATTTTGTAGGTGCCGAGCAATGGCATCCACATCTGTCTCGATGACACGCTCAAGATTGATGGTCCAATACTTCTTCTGAGTAACCTTGAACAGCTTGTTGGCGCGCTTGAGGTTCATTTCGGTGGGCCGGGCTGCAGCTTCTTCAGCGTCAGCAATGAGCTGCGCAATCTTCGCTTCTTCTCTCTCTTTCTTTTCGGAATCTTCTATATACTCATCATCATCTGTGATCTCGGCTTCAGCTTCAGCTTGAGGCTGTGCTTCACCATCAGATGAGGATTCCTCTTCTGGAGCTTCTTCGGAAATGACCGTTGCGCGCGGCGGTGGAGCGCTCGATGAGACAGCGATATCATCCGTCCACGGTTCCTCAAAGCCGCGGGACGGCAGGCGCTTATGCGGAGACGGAGAGCGTACAGGTGCATCAGACATAAGACTGTCATGCGCGACTTCAGTCTCGTCCTCCCCCTCCTCCTCATCATCTTCCTCCTCCTCACTACTTTCAGCTTGGGTACCCGGTGCTGCAAAGCCGCTTAGACCCTTCTTGAATAAACTCCGCTTTGGCGTCTGATTCAGCGGCTTACCGGAGAGAGAAAACTTGGGTGTGTGTATCCTGGAGCGTTTGGCAGCTATCGATTGACTCCCCGTACCGATTGTGGAAACCGTCGTCGTGTCACCAACAGTTATAGTAGCTTGTTGGATTGGCGTGCGCATTGGACGCATACGATCAAAGGCGTTTTGAATGGTACTTTGTGACCAGGACTTCTGCGGTGTCTGCACTATGGCCGGGATTGGCTGTTGATCATCGTCACCGTCATCAGTGGATTCTAGATGCTTCGACGAAATGACTGGCTCCTGCTTGTGAGGACTCTGAGATGCTATGCGAGCATTGAAATCTTGCACGATTTTCGAAGGTTGTGAAAGCCTGACCGGAACCCCTGCTGCTTCGTCTTCTGGTTCAAACAATGGTGACTGTGACCTTGAGCGCGCTAGCTCGACCTGATTCTTCCTCTCTGGTGGAGGGCTGCGTGGCGGGACATGTGAATCGGACATGGGCTCTTCGGGAGACTCTCTGTTCTTGGAGGAGCTGGCTCTTCTAGGTCTTACCATTGGACGGACCGTTCGTTCTTCGGAGTCCCTGCCAGCAAACCGCTCAATGAGACTTGCCTTTACGAAGCCTGGACGGACATTCATATCAGGCGTGTCTTGAGGAGATGGCAATTCACCCCTGTTTGGAGTCCTTTGGGGAGGCTCGACAGCATCTTCCGATTCACTTCGGTCGCCTGCAAATGCCGAGGTAGTGCTTTCCCGGGGTTGTATTGTTGGCGGCTTGAAGGCGGATGTGGGTGTCTTCTTGCCCAAGAGTTGAGCTTGGGGTACGCTCTGATCATGACCCTCAAATAGCTCTAGAAGAGCGTCCTTGAGGTTCTCCAATAGCGTAGTCTGGTCGTGGAGCATGATGGTTCGCTTGTCTGGACTCACATTGACATCGTAGGCATTTGTGTCCAGCTGGATGTCTGCAAATACAAAAGCCGACTGCGTGATGTTATAGGATCTGTAGACCTCATTGATCGCCTTGGCAACTTGTGGCAGAGCGCAAGGCCGCGAGTTCACAAAGAACATCTGTCGGTCTTGTGTCTGGCGACCTTCACCCACAACAGGGCGGGAAATGTGGCCCACTATCTTGACTGTTTTTGGACCTGTTTCCTCTTGTGTGCTCCAGTTCTTTGCGCTTTGTGTGGCACCCAGCCGGCTCGAAGGGTCCATGACGAATTCGAGGCTTAGCGGAATCAGGGCAGCGATCGTCTTTGCGCCGTAGACATTGGAAATGTTGTCTCGCGTACTCGCATTTGCGTTGGTCGAGAAAGCCACCGTCTTCTTTCTTGACTGAGTCAGCACGATGGACGGGTGGATGATTATTGAATCTGCACTCACCCTTTCGGTATCTGATTGCTCACCGAGAACTTGACGCCTACGCTGATGCAAGCATATGCGTTCAGCAGCTGCAGCACTTTGTTGTACTCCCGCTTGATGTTCTTCTCGAGCTCCTTCCGCCGTACAGGTAGGTTATGGAACAGTGTCTCGACCACCACAGTCGTGCCCTGCTTGGCTGCTACCACCGACGTCCCCTTCAGCTTGCCGGACTGCTCGAACTCCAGCTTTGTACCCTTTGGGCCGTCGGAGGGCCGAGCCGTAATGATGTGAAAGTTGGATAGCGCGCATAGCGACGACAAGGCCTCGCCACGGAAGCCGAATGTCTGTAGGGACGAAAGGTCGTCGTAGGTAGCGAGTTTGGACGTGTAGTGCTTGAGCGCGATCGTTTCGTAGTCGTCAGGGGAAATGCCAGAGCCGTTGTCTTGAACCTCTATGGCGTCCAGGCCATAGTTCTTGAAGCGCACTTCTGTTCACCATCAGTCAGCTTATGTCAACCAGAAATCGTGGGGCGAAGACATACCAACTGATGTGGCGCCTGCATCGATGCTGTTCTCGACAAGCTCTTTGCAGACTGACTCCAGACCAACAATGACCTGGCCTGACTGGATCTGATGCACAGAGCGGCCCTCGATGGCCTTGATGGTGGCCATGTCAACCCATGCCGAGGTGACGTCCTGGAGACGGTTGAATGCGGACGGCGTGACTACGCGACGCGTTTCGGGCTAGCCAATGGACGTGACGCGCTAAATGTGGGGGTCAACCGGTCGTACTCCGCACTGATGAGCTTCCCGCTTCACGTTTCAAGCTTCAGAATAAATAAATTGCGCCTTCGACACGTTTAAGTTTTCAAACCCCAGACTTCAATTTTCCTCGCTCTTCGCATGCAAGATGAATGATCCAAATGAGCTTGAACAGCTCCAAGCGGTCGTCCGTCGGATGGCCGTGCAGTCGCAATTCGAACAAGATCTGTGAGTACCAGAAACAACTGCATCCGTGACGTAGGCGCCGCATGTCCTAGCTATGGCAGACTTGTGCAACGATTCGCACCGTTCATTCGAGTAGCTGACGTTCCTGCAGAATCACTAAAAAGAAGCTCGAGCTTGAACAAACCAATAAGGCAGCACGTGCCAATGATGTTGTGTATCAGAAGTATCTACGCTACTACGCAATGAAGGACTGTCTGCGGCTCGTGAATTTGATGCATCAAAAGCTCCCCGTGGAGCTGCGCGACTTGGTGTACGAGTTCCTCTGCGTTGAACCCGATCGTCCTATTCCCGTTGGCCCATACTATCACTTCCGCAGATACGATAAGCCTTTTCACGATCCATTACAGAGGCAACATTACGACGGCTTTGTGGGACCAACCATTTCGTTCAGGGGGGCGGCACCACCAGCTCCTTACCGCGCTATCACCGGTAACAATCCGGACGTCGATGTGAAGACGGGGAAAGCCGATGATGGCAACGATGTGCAATTGAGTCTGGAACTTACAGAACGCATCGCGAACTTGGAGTTGATCCATCGGCTTGATAACGACGACGACGATAATACCACTGTCCTTCCTGACGGCCGAGTCAGAGAAGAACACACACACAAGCCACCAAGGGATATGCCACTTCCATCCAGCCATTTTCTGGACCCCAGATACGTTGGTGCGGAAGCTGCGTATGAGATACAGAAGATATACTACGGGCTCAACACATTCTCCATCTGCAGCGTTGAACGGGCTATATACAACTTTTCCGAGAAACACTCCGGCCACAACATAGTGGGATACGACGACGAAGATGGTACCCCCTGGGAAGTACCGGAGGCCGTTCAGACAAAACCACTGCTGTACCCCAGGAACCACATCAGAAATCTTCAGGTTCGCCTCAAATTTGAGCAGTTCGACGAGTATATGCAAAGAGATCACCTCACGGAGCTTGATAAATACTCCTACGAACGACGCTTCCTACGCTTTACTGAGCAAGACTTGGAAGGTCTCGGCCAATTTCTGAGAGAGCGTTCCAAGCACGATATCAACATCGAGTTTGTCGTCATGTCTGAGCTCCCAGATTTCACAGATGATCAGTTTGGATTGGGCGCTCAATGCAACTACGTGAATTTCCTGCAATCTATCAGGAACTGGTTTTACATCATGAAGTATGACTGTGACAATATCTCTGTCAAGGTCACGCATCATGACCCACCCATGTCGGCTTTTCCGCGTGACATCACTGGGTTATTCGGTTTGACACAAAAGCAATGGGAGCAAGTAAGTATAGCAACCGCCAACGTCAGGCTAAGTGACCAACACTGAGCTAACACTGATACAGGAGAAAGCCGTTCATCAGGACGAACGCGCATGGGTGGCGCAATTTTACCTTGCAATCCCATGGATGGATGCGAACGACATCTCGTTTGGCTATCCCGCTGTTGAAATAGACCACATGCTTCGCGAGCGATGGGGCATGGACTCGATTACAGCTACCGAGGCCACGCTTCCCATCACAGAAGGCAGATATTGGCCCAGCTCTATCAACCCGGTGCCTCTTGACCGCAGGTGGGGCTAGAGGGACTCGAGAAGAGGAAACACCCTCGAGCCTACATCAACGCTAGATCTTCTAATTTATCTCTCTATTCTAGTGTAATCTTTAGACTTGTTCGGGGTTTCCCTTGTATGATGTGCCATCAATGCTATCGGCGCTTCTATGATCGTAGATGACGACTACTACTGTCAGACCAGGTATGGCCTTGTCGCAGTTTGACATTGCAGCGACATACCCTACCGCGACCTTGGGAACATTGATATTGGTAGCATGTAATTGGTTGACCCGAATATTATTACCATAGAATGGGCATACTTCACGGTGGCGTGTGGGACATGCGATGCGCAAGCTTGAATTGGATGCCGTGCTTTGCGGCGCGGGCGAAGATGCCGATTGGCCGCGTGCCTGGAAACCAGGGCAGGAACTGTATGGGGCGGTCCCCGTCCCTCGATCTCGAGATCTGAGACCTACAGTGGATTTCTAAGACAACGCACGACTTAGGCTTAGTCTCCGAACAACGTCACTGCATGTGCCGGCGACACGCATGCGTCGTATGGTCGTATCCGCCGACCACAGGTGCCGCGCTCTATACGGCAGCATCATCCATGGGCGTCCACTCGTCGCGCGCCCGGATGTGCTAAATCCGACTCGCCGGGCAGCGCCAGGCCTATAACGCACTAGAGTCCGAAAGTCGATGTGATTGACATGGCTCCTTTTGCAGTGGCCACCGCTCGCGCCAAGCCCTGCAATTAAACAATCAGAGATCCTCTTTTCGGCTTCGTCCTCGCGCGGGAATATAATACAGCGTCGATTGACTCCCTTTGGCTTCCCTACGTCCTCCCCTCCGCGACCCTCGCGCCTCCCCCGTACACAACACAGCGCGGCGCGATCCTAATTTCTTCGACATGGCGGTCAACGCGAGTTTTGTCTCGCCCACGGCGGATGCAAAAGTTGCGCATGTCCTCCAGCAATTCGATACCAGCGGTCTCCTATCCTCCGTCTTCTCCGGCTTCAATGCCTGGAAGCTCGCTCTGACGCTCATCATAACGGCGGTGGCGTACGACCAGTGTAGGCATTACATATGTCACGTTTGCGCCGGACATTGCTGACACTCGCGCAGTCAAATACATCTGGAACAAAGGCTCAATCGTCGGTCCCTCGTGGAAGATACCCTTCATCGGTCCATTCCTCGAGTCTGTCAACCCCGACTTCAAGAAGTACCACGAAAAATGGATGTCGGGTCCTCTCAGCTGCGTATCCGTCTTCCACAAGTATGCCACCCTGTCACCTGCCCTCAGTCTGTGCCTATGCTGACCGCTCCTAGGTTCGTCGTCATTGCCTCTACCCGCGACATGGCCCGCAAGATCTTCAACTCCCCCGCCTTCGTTAAGCCCTGCGTCGTCGATGTCGCGCAGAAACTCCTCCGCCCCGAGAACTGGGTCTTCCTGGACGGCCGTGCCCATGTCGACTACCGCAAAGGTCTCAACAGCTTGTTTACTCGTCAAGCGCTCGAACAGTACCTACCCGGTCAGGAGGAAGTCTACAACACATACTTCAAGCGCTTTGTGGAGCTTTCGCAAGTAGAGAACAAGGGCAAGCACATTCCCTGGATGCAAGAGTTCCGCCTCATGATCACTGCGTTGAGCTGCCGTACCTTTGTTGGTCACTACACCTCTGACGAGGCCGTCAAGAAGATCGCCGACGACTACTACCTGATCACCGCTGCGCTCGAGCTCGTCAACTTCCCTATCATTATCCCTTTCACCAAGACTTGGTACGGAAAGAAGTGCGCTGACATGGTCCTGGATGAGTTCTCCAAGTGTGCCACAAAGAGCAAGGTCCGCATGGCTGCTGGTGGCAAGAAGGAGTGCATTCTTGACTTCTGGGTAGACAACATGATCGAGTCTGAGAAGTACCGCAAGAGGGTTGAAGCTGGCGAGAAGGTCGATGACGCCGAGAAGCCCGCGACTGTCATCCGCTGGTTCAGCGATCTTGAGATCTCCATGACTATCTTCACATTCCTCTTCGCTTCCCAGGACGCTACCTCTTCTGCCGCCACATGGCTCTTCCAGATCATGGCTGACCGCCCCGAGTACCTCGAAAAGATCCGCGAGGAGAACATCAAGGCCAGAAACGGCGATGTCCACGGTACTCTTTCGCTTGACGCCATCGAGAAGTTGCAATGGACCCGCGCTGTCGTCAAGGAGACTCTCCGCTACCGTCCCCCAGTCATCATGGTTCCTTACCTCGCTAAGAAGGACTTCCCTGTAACACCTGAATACACCGTTCCCAAGGGCTCCATGGTCATTCCTACCACCTACCCGGCACTTCACGACCCTGAAGCATACCCCAACCCAGACTCGTTCGAGCCCGAGCGATGGATCACCGGCAACGCTGATCAACAGACCAAGAACTGGCTCGTATTCGGCACAGGTCCCCACTACTGCCTGGGCCAGACATACGCGCAAGCCAACCTCATGTTGATGATTGGCAAGGCGAGTATGTTGCTTGACTGGGACCACAAGGTCACCGACCAGAGCGAGGTGATCAAGGTGTTTGCCACCATTTTCCCTATGGTAAGTCGTATTGCGCACCATCCACATCTCTTCAGATCATTCGCTAACCTTCTATAGGATGACTGCCTTCTTACATTCAAGGACCGAACAGCGGCATAAACAGTCAATGTTCTTTTCAGCTACGTGATGCGCACATTGAGCGATCTTTTCTTGCATCTGCGTCCGTAGATTTCTGTGTTGAAAATTTGGTTCGTCCAAGGCAGAGGTACACTTGTACTCTGGTCTTGCATCTTTAGACATTAATGATTACGGCCCTTGGCGCTTCTTGAGAAGTAGCCCGTTGGCTTCATGAGTACAGTGTAAGCTGGGATGAATTAATACTGGGACGAGGAGGGGATAAGCTGGGGAGGGGACGGCCTTATATAGGACAGTGATAATGGCATGGAGAATGTATGAAGTCAAGAAAAATGTTCGCGTGCTGTTGCAAAACGTGCTGGGTGGATGGCAAGCTCAGTGGCCCACATGTCTACCGCGGGCAGGAACTAGAGCTATGACCATGACCCTTGAAGTCCACTCCACATGCCGATTGTCTTTCGTGTTTCCACCGCCTGCTTGCCAGCAACAGCATCCTCCCAGCCCCAGAATCTTCCCACGGATTGCTATTTTTCGCTTGGGACGCCATCGTAAAAGCGCGGCAGAGGAGTGAATGCCCGACCGATTGCGCACAGTCACGCTGCTTTCAACCGATACCCCAACACCAACAGTCGCAACGACGCAAGACGTTCAGCACAGGTTCTGAACAAAAGCGCACGTCATGGCGCCCACCGCCTCTCCCTCGGAGCGCGATCCTGAGCGCGTCGGACCACACCCGTCCTACATCGAGATCGCGAAGCCCTACATCCTGCAGTCGCGCATGCAGAAATGTCTCGCGGAGATTCATATGAGCGATGCCAAGGAAGATGCCGTACGCTTGCAAGGCGTTGCCTGGATAGATCAAGTCCGGCGCGCGCTGCAGCTGCCTATCCGTACCTTCAACACAGCTGTGATCTACTACCACAAGTTCAGGCTATTACACGCGGACAATGAGTACAACTGGGCCGACGCGGCAGCTGCTGCACTCTTCACAGCCTGCAAGATTGAGGATACGTTAAAGAAGAGTAGGGAGATTCTTTGCGCCCATTGGAACCTCAAGGTTGGGCCTGGTGAGAGCCTAAGCAGCGATGATCCGGTATGCACCTATTGTGAGCGAGAGTATTCGCGAGTCCAAAGTTAACAAACCAATAGCGCTTCGACAACCACTCCAAGCTTATCATCGGTCTCGAACGGCTCATGCTCGAAAGCGCCGGCTTCGATTTCCGTAACCGATACCCCCAAAAGGTCATGGTCAAGCTTGCTAGAGCTCTGAGATTTGACGCGAAAGACGAGGCCAAGACAACGTGGAATCTGAGCATCGATTCATACAGGACCTTCGCGCCGCTGAAGCAGTCTACGCCGACCTTGGCCATTGCATGCCTAGAGCTTGCCGCACGGTTGCACGGGAAGGATGCCGCCAAGTTCGTGGATGCAGGACCTGTGAGATACCACAAGTGGGCTACCAGCCGGGCAGAGGTTATGGAGACGCTTCTCGATATGCTCGATCTGTACACTCATCACCGCAGCGCCACTTCGGTTGGACCTTCCTACACACTCGAACACTTTATCAACATCCGCATTGGACTCAACCAGGAGGCTTCAGCAGCGCACATCCCACGTTACTCTCAGTACAAGTCTGAGCAAGCCGCCGACGCAGAAGGCACAGCCAACGGTGCCAAGCCTCGCAATGGCATCGACCCTACCAGTCCACTCACCCCAGCCACCCCCGTCGCACTCTCGCCTGGCGCAGACCAAGCACCCAAGTCCGCAATCGGCATTCGTGGTCAGAACGGCACGGTCAGGTTCATGTTGGATGCTGCCCGTGCGCACGGTGAGCGCGCCGAAGTTGAGAAGTTCCACAAGGTCGAAGAAGAGGAGTACGAGGTAGAGGTGCCGAATGACCCTAGGGCAGATGAGAGGGAGAGAGATAGGGCAAGAGTTGGAAGAGTGCGTTGAGTATAAACATGGATTTTACGTTCTTGGATTTTGCTGTTCTATTTTTTGCGCATCGTATTGCGCACGATAGAGGCGAAGCTAAATGTTACTGATAGGACTCTATCGGTAGTGCGGATGACTGGTACAGTGTTCCAGCCGCAGTCGGTGATGCGAGGGATGATGCGGGCAGTGAACGCGAAGGAGGGTATTGGGACAGATTTCGCCAGCGCTCGGAAGAGGCATCACTTGCTCGGCCAGCTGCTCACGTGGAAGAGAACATCCACCCATCGAGAAGGGCCGCCAACTTCGACGACATTGACAAGGGCATCATACAACAAAAGACCAATGACGATGCCGTGGCTTCATTCCACGACAGGAACTCAGAAGATGGAGCACATAGCAAACGATCACGGAAACGCCCTCATGCACAGAAGCGGAAAAAGCTGGCCAAGCGGGGCGATATCAGTGATGATGAAGATGCTCATCGAATGGAGTCAAGCTACGAGCGACATCCGCGAAAGCCGTCAGATTTATCCCACGACGAAGCAGATCACGAGCGGGGCTTTGACCAGACCGATCGGTTTACACCTCCGCATGACCCCCGAGATGGCCGCCTAAATTTTAGCCACCGAAGCCGTGTTGGCACACGTGGAGGCAAGCGCCGCGAAAAGGGAGAACACTACCATGAGGCAGGTCACGGCAGCCGCAACCGGAAAGATTCGACACCTCCCTTCCAAGATGGATACCAGAATCGCTCCTACTGGCGTGAAGCGCAAGTCGCTGAAGCACAAGGCAAGGACGACACGTCACCACAGAAAACTGTGATGCGCAACACTTCCGAGGAGCGTAAGGAACCCGGAAAACTAGCAGCATTCATTCATCCGGATCGCATGGCGCAAGTCCCGCCAGAACCAGAGCACAGTCGGACTACCAGGCCCCAGGCACGCAGCGAGACACTTCCTGCCGTAGATGTCAAGAACAAGCAGCCAACTAGCACGAACAAGGCACTCTCCGCGAATGATGGGCATCAGTGGGCAGGTACCGGCAACGAGGACAGCAATACCAGAGGAAGAGGAAGAGGTAGGGGCAGAGGCAGAGGCAAGGCAAGGGGTGGAAGGGGTGGCTATCGTGGAGGTAGAGGCAGAGGCGGCAGCTCAGACGAATGAGTGCACAGCTTTCTTGCTCCTTGTCTTTGTGATGAAGAGAGATGTCAGGGGCGACGCTCATGTTCTGGTTACCGGAGATTCTGGTGATGTAAGACAGGCTTTTTGAATAGGACAGGCCTTTTGGACAGGACAGCGAATGTACTTCGGCTTTCCAACTTGAGACAATGGTTTCGCGGTCAACGCACATTGTATTTTACTGGTATTCCAAAAGATTTATCGTCGTGCCCTGAGAAAATGAGACGTGGCTATGCAGTGGGCCCAAAGGGCTGCGGAATTACCGGGGATAAGCCCAACGTGGTAGCAGCCTTATGAACATACGCCGCTCGACTGGATTTCAAAGCGTCATCTTGTGAATCGCCTGCTTTTGACCCAATAGATATTTGGCAAAAATGAGAGAGTCATGATGTTGCAATCCCTTGAGGGCGGGAGGGCACTGAAATTGCTTGATTAGATTGCTGAGGTCATCTATTTCCGGACGGATTCCAACCATGGTGCCTCTGAAACCTGTGCCATGGCGCTGTTGGCAAGGAAATCACGAAAGATGGTAACCATTGTACCGGTGCATGATAATTTTGGACTTTTCAAGGCGTAGACTTGCCACAAACACCCAACTGGGGCACATGCAGCCATGCATTTTTCCGCTGCAAGGCCAAATCTAGTAGGTGAAATTACAAGTGACGATATTTCCCCCCGATCATGACCCACACCAGTCGCGGCGCTACCCAATGGTATGTATTGGGCCGCCGCGTTGTAATCCGCAGACGAGTGACTGGCAGTACCGCGAGAGATCAGTGGAGTCATGGCCTCGATTCTGGGGAAATCATAGAATTCAGCACATCGAGTTGTGCGGTACGAAAGCGAAAGGGCGCCGCAGCATGGCCAGTTTGGGCATTACAGGCTACTTCGCGCCACTGGTGGGCCGTGCTTTAGCGAGGAAAGCGCGATTGACCCCACCACTAGCTCTACTAAAAACCTTCGCTCCCCCTCGCAGAACTCTTCTCACCAGACGCACGCCCGCCTCTACGGCTTATAATCAACTCCCGTCTGTCTGACTCTGGTCGACTGCATCGCCAGAGACATCAGCTCAACCCGCGACCTATACACCGAATCCGCGCGCTCAAAGCGGGGTATTCGTCAACTCCCCTCCACTGAATTTTCGTAAAAGAAGAACAGTACCAACACCGCAAAGATGGTCAAGTAAGTTGCCGACGCCATCCACATCTCCCTCCAAGGCTTGACCTTTTCGTCTCTTGTCTGTGGGAACAATTGGACAATTGCTAACATGACGCCAGCTTCACCGTCGAGGAGGTACGTTCCGCGCACACATCACCCCGCACCACACGTCGATATTGGCAACACCGGAAGGATGAATACTGACTGCGCGGCTAGATCCGTGGTCTCATGGACGATCCTAAGAACATTAGGAACATGTCCGTCATTGCCCACGGTAAGCGCTCTCGTGGCAACCCCGCAGCATCGGGCTGGACAGAAAGCTAACATACCCACCACAGTCGATCACGGAAAGTCCACCCTCACCGACTCGCTCGTTCAGCGTGCCGGTATTATCTCGGCTGCCAAGGCTGGTGAGGCTCGTTTCACCGACACCCGAGCTGACGAGCAGGAGCGTGGTGTCACTATCAAGTCGACTGCCATCTCCCTGTACGCCACCCTCAAGGACGAGGACGACCTCAAGGACATCCCCGTTCCCACCACCAAGAACGACTTCTTGATCAACTTGATCGACTCGCCCGGTCACGTTGACTTCTCATCTGAAGTCACTGCTGCTCTCCGTGTCACCGATGGTGCGCTCGTTGTCGTTGACACCATCGAGGGTGTCTGCGTCCAGACCGAGACTGTCCTGCGTCAGGCTCTTGGTGAGCGTATCAAGCCCGTCGTCATCATCAACAAGGTCGACCGTGCTCTTCTCGAGCTCCAGCTCAGCAAGGAGGACCTGTACCAGAACTTCTCCCGTGTCATCGAGTCCGTCAACGTCGTCATCGCCACCTACTACGACAAGGCCCTCGGTGATGTCCAGGTCTACCCCGAGAAGGGTACCATCGCCTTCGGTTCCGGTCTCCACGGCTGGGCTTTCACCATCCGCCAGTTCGCTTCCAGGTACGCCAAGAAGTTCGGTGTCGACAAGAACAAGATGATGGAGCGTCTCTGGGGTGACTCCTTCTTCAACCCCAAGACCAAGAAGTGGACCAAGGTTGGCACACACGAGGGTCAGCCCCTTGAGCGTGCTTTCAACCAGTTCATCTTGGACCCCATCTTCCGCATCTTCCAGGCGGTCATGAACTTCAAGACCGACGAGATCCCCACTCTCCTCGAGAAGCTCGAGATCAAGCTCACTTCCGATGAGAAGGACCTCGAGGGCAAGCAGCTCCTCAAGGTTGTCATGAGGAAGTTCCTTCCCGCCGCTGACGCTCTCCTCGAGATGATGATTCTCCATCTTCCTTCTCCCGTCACCGCTCAGAAGTACCGTATGGAGACTCTTTACGAGGGTCCCCACGACGATGTCAACGCCATCGGTATCCGGGACTGTGACCACAACGGTCCTCTCATGCTGTACGTCTCCAAGATGGTGCCCACTTCCGACAAGGGTCGTTTCTACGCTTTCGGTCGTGTCTTCTCCGGTACCGTCCGCTCCGGTCTTAAGGTCCGCATTCAGGGCCCCAACTACACCCCCGGAAAGAAGGAGGACTTGTTCATCAAGGCCATCCAGCGTACCATTCTCATGATGGGTCGTTTCATCGAGCCCATTGACAACGTCCCCGCCGGTAACATTCTCGGTCTCGTCGGTGTTGACCAGTTCTTGCTCAAGTCTGGTACCCTCACCACCAACGAGACTGCCCACAACCTCAAGGTTATGAAGTTCTCCGTCTCTCCCGTTGTGCAGCGCTCCGTTGAGGTCAAGAACGCCCAGGATCTGCCCAAGCTTGTCGAGGGTCTTAAGCGTCTCTCCAAGTCCGACCCCTGCGTTCTGACCTACATCTCGCCATCTGGTGAGCACGTTGTCGCTGGTGCCGGTGAGTTGCACTTGGAGATCTGCTTGAAGGATCTCGAGGAGGACCACGCCGGTGTTCCTCTCCGTATCTCCGACCCCGTCGTGCAGTACCGTGAGACCGTCAACGCCACTTCCAGTATCACTGCGCTGTCCAAGTCGCCCAACAAGCACAACCGTCTCTACCTCACTGCTCAGCCTTTGGACGAGGAGGTGTCCCGCGCTATCGAGACTGGTGTCATCGCTCCTCGTGATGATATCAAGTCGCGTGCCCGTATCCTTGCTGACGAGCACGGCTGGGACGTCACCGATGCCCGTAAGATCTGGTGCTTCGGTCCCGACACTACCGGTGCCAACTTGCTCGTTGACCAGACCAAGGCCGTCCAGTACCTGAGTGAAATCAAGGACTCTGTAGTCTCTGGTTTCCAGTGGGCTACCAAGGAAGGTCCCATTGCTGAGGAGCCCATGCGCTCCATCCGCTTCAACATCATGGATGTTACCCTCCACGCTGATGCCATTCACCGTGGTGGTGGTCAGATCATCCCCACTGCGCGCCGTGTCCTCTACGCCGCCACTCTCCTTGCCGAGCCCACTCTTCTCGAGCCCGTCTACCTCTGCGAGATTCAGGTTCCCGAGCAGGCTATGGGTGGTATCTACGGTGTCCTCACCCGCAGGAGAGGTCACGTCTTCGAGGAGGCCCAGCGTGTTGGTACTCCTCTCTTCAACGTCAAGGCGTACCTTCCCGTCAACGAGTCCTTCGGTTTCACTGCCGATCTCCGTGCCGCCACTGGTGGACAGGCCTTCCCACAACAAGTCTTCGACCATTGGCAACATCTCACTGGTGGCTCGGCACTTGACCCCTCCACCCTCACCGGAAAGATCGTCTTCGACATGCGCAAGCGCAAGGGTATCAAGACTGAAGTGCCCGACGTTTCCAACGTAAGTTTCCTCCCGCATGGTCTAGAAACAGCATATGCTAACGAATCCTGCAGTACTACGACAAGCTATAAGGGAATGCTCGCAAAAGCGTTAGATTTCCTTTATTCGCGATTCTGGGTCATCCGACAGTCATGGGCAAGCTCGTGGCCGCTGGTCGATGTATGACGCAAACAGCTCCCCCATGGGAGAACCAGAGCTAGTAAATGTCGGTCCGGGCGGTTTCGCCCTTGATATTAGTCAGGTTTTTTGGGGCTTTGCACGAAAGATACGGATGATGACCCTTTTCCTTACATGTTCTCAGTGTAGTATAGTTGGAGAAAATCAAGCTATATCGCACAAACACCTAAGCATCTTTCATGTGTGACGTGTTTTAGTAAAGGTGATGTTGTTGTGAGTGAATGCATGCAGTGTCCAGGCCTGGTAGGTGCACCTCCTTCTGGTTAGATCATCCAGGAGTTCGAGATGGTGAATGTAGCGGGGCATCGGCGTCACGTGCTCACGGGTAAGAGAGCTATGACATTACCGTCGCGCTAGTAGCAACGCGAAAGATGTACGCTCGGCGCAATCCAAGTCACACCAGAAACACCACAGCGCAGTACCAGACTGCAACTCGACATTAACGCGATCGCGCAACCTGGCTATGAATGTAATTTGCTCCTAGGATTCGCCATGTTACTCGAGGAGAAAGATCATGCCGTGTTCAAGAGTTGGTTGCTGCCGAACGTGGAGAACATGTAAGTCGGAGCTACACATTGCTCTCACCAAAGTTGTCGCGCAGGCGCATACTGACCTGCATTGCAGCTCCGGTGTGGAAGGCGGAGTGCTTGCTGACTATGTAGCCGCTCTCGTTACGGTCGACGATACGGATGCAAACGTCCAGCGTACCTTGATCGAGTCACTGCAAGACTTTCTTGGCCCGGAAAGTAAGCGCATGCGAAGGCTACGTAACACTTCGTCGCTAATGGCCCAAAGACACCGAGCCTTTTGCAAAAGACGTTATTGCAGCACTCAAAGCTAAGAGCTATCTTCCGAAGCCGAAAGCGAACGACGCGAAACCACAAGCATCGTCTCAAGCCTCACAATCCGCGCCCATACAGTCCATAGTTGGCAGCACGAACTTCGAATACGAACCGCATCCGTCGAACGTGCCATTTGGGGCCCCGAAAGGTCCTGCTGCCAACAGAAACTCAGCAGCATCACACCTCTTACCCGATCGACCGACCGCTCAGGGCTTATATCAGGATGGTTCGAATCAGTCGAGGAAGCGCAAGGTGTTGGAGAGGGACAACAGCCAGTCGCAAGAGGGTCAGGATCCACACTATACCCGCAGCGGCGCAGGGAATAACAGACCGTCGAAGCAGACAGCTCGCAGAGGCGGTAGGAATGCCGGGACTGGAGATGCGCGAACACAGAACGCGTTCGCGAGTTTGGGTGGTATGCCGAATTTCGCAAACCTTCCGCCGCCACCGCCAGGCCCTTTACCGTTCGATACCTCAGATCCCATGGCTTTCTTTGCCATGGCAGCAGCCTTCGGGGCAAATCTGCCGGGCATGCCTCAACTTCCTTTCTCCAATGCGCAAGACGGTGGCTCAAGCCAAGGACAACCCAAGACAAAGTGTGCTGATTATTACGAGAGGGGTTTCTGCGCGCTGGGTAGCCTATGTCCACACGAACATAGCGACGCCGCCGTAGCTGTTTCGCCTGACGATATCCCCGAATACGATCCGGAGCAGTCATTCCTTGCTGTACAGCCATCCAGAGGATTCAACAAGCAAGGAGTGTCCGGTAGTCAGCCTCGTGCAACTAAGGGTAGAAGGGCACGTGCATCGTTCTCTTTGCCGGGCTACTCGCGTGACAAGTTGAATAGGACTCTTGTTGTCGAACAGATTCCAGCGGAGCATTTTAACGAGGACAGCATACGGAGCTACTTCTCAGAGTTTGGCGATATCGATGAGCTCGAGCTACACTCTAGGAGACAGTTAGCAGTGATCAAGTTTGCTGATCGCCAGACCGCTAGGCGTGCTTATCATAGTCCCAAGGCCGTCTTTGAGAACCGGTTCGTCAAGGTCTACTGGTACGCACCAGAAACAAAGGAAAAGTTGGCCCAAGAGAAGCAAGAAGACGAAGAAGAGAAGCTCGACCTAGAAGCGATCGCTATTAGGCAAGCAGAAGCACAAAAGGCGTTTGAAGAGCGTCGTCGCAAGGCTGCGGAAGCAGATGCGAGAGCTGCTGACATTGAGAGACAGCTGGAAGAAAAGAACAAGGAGATAGAAGAGATCAAGCGACAACTTGCTGAACTATCGGGGGACCCGAATGATGACTTCGCTCAGACTCTTGCAACGCTACAAGCCGAAGCAGCGGAACTTTTCGATCAACATGGTCCTGGTGAGCAGGAGACACATGGCCGTGGTGCCTTCAATCCAGCTTACCGGGGTCGAGGATACGCTCCCTTTGCACCTCGGGGCAGGGGCTTCGCACCTTACCGGGGTGCGTACAGGGGCCGTGCAGGTGGTTATGCTGGTCGAAGTGTAGTGCATAAGAAGCTCGACAACCGGCCTAGGCGTCTGGCAGTCACTCAGATCCAGCCAGATACACCGAGGGATGAGTCTCTACGGCAACACCTTCTTGTGAGTAGAACTGAGCCGTGTATTCAATCGTCTCTGCTAACGATATGTACAGAACATACCCGAATGCACACATATTGAGCGTCACCCCGAGCAAGCGGACACCCTCATCCTAACCTTCAAAGAGCGCTACCAAGCAGAAACTTTCCTTGACCAATCCCTCAATATCCCCGACGTTGGCAAACTCGATCTCGCATGGGTTCCGAACGACGCCTTTGGTGGTCTCAAATCCGTGACGACGACGGATGATGCACCCACAGCTCTCCACGACGATGATGGTGATGACTCTTCCGCTACTATCGGAGAGCAGGAGATCAAGGTCGAAGAGGATGAGGATCGGCAGATGGGGGGTGTGGATGCGGACATGGATGTTGCGGATGATGTAGATGAGTGGCTGTAAGTGATACCCTTGGCATGTGATGTGCAGTGACAGACTCTGCAACGTCTTTCTTTTCTTTATCATTACTATCAAACATCACGTGGCGTCATGCTTTTAGGTCATGGAGCATGGTGTGTTCCCGAGATAGTCTCTTCGCATGAATGGAATGCATCAATATACCATATCCTAAGCCTCACAACGTCACCTTGGCGCAGATATTCAAGAGGCTTCAACGCGCCACCTCACATATAATATTACACTCCAGCCCTCCTATCTAATCATTACCAGTTGAGCCTACCCCTATCCCTCCAACTCCGTACACCAGCTCTAACAACATGTTCACTTGCCACGTCGCTCCGTACAGCATCCTCCCCCGTTATCAAACTCCTTCCTCCAGGCCTTTGGAAACCCACACCATGTTCACAACATAGCCTGAAAACTTTTCACCTCATCCCCCTTCACACCATCAAACCAACTCACGCGATCCTTGACAAACAGCTCGCGCGTCGGCTTCAACTTCGTCTCGACCAGATTGAAATCATCCACGGTCCCAAGCCGCAAGATGGAACAATCAGGGAAAGCAGCGCCAACGCGATACATGAGCGTCCCGCACGTCTTGCAAAAGTAGTTCGTCATAGTATGGCCCGAAGCTATCGTCGAGGCCTGACCATACGACGATAAGTTCGCACGACCACGGAGGTGGCGCAGGTGTCTGTTATATCTCTGTCAGTCACTGCCCTACGCATCTCCCCCACACCCCCAGAACCATTTAAATAGAACAAAAAGACTTACGAATCCCTAACCGTAAAATTACTAGCAAACATACTCGCAGTAATCTTCCTGCAATCCGCACAGTTACACACAAACGACGATACCAGACCGGGGCCCTCGACCGGAAAAGCGAGCTGAACCGTGCCGCAGAAACACGTCGCAGTCGCTTCTTCGTTGTTGGAAAACCCGTCTTTGGCCTGCCCCGCGAGCGGGAAGTAAGGCAGGGATTTATCGGATGTGCTGACGGACATGGCCATGGATGATGCTATTGGCGCGGGATCTCTTAGTGAGGGCGTCGCTGGTACTACAGGCGTGGGCGTTTGAGTGGTCCTGGTTGATGTTCTGGTAGACGTGCGGGTCGAGGGTTGCCTTGAGGTTTGCGTGGAAGGCTGAGTCGTCCTTTGAGAGTTCTGCGTCGATGGTCGCGGTGTCGAAAGCGGGGATGGGGATAGCGCGTAGGCGTTTCCTGGCGCTCGTACTGGCGTTCTTGGTAGCGGCGGGGGAAGACTAGTTGTTGATGTTGTTGCCTCGGTAGGCGTGCCACTACTTTGGATTGGTGTATCTCCCCAGTTTGCAAAATCTTGGATGTTAGACCCGCGGCCTAGGAACATGGAACTTGCTTTCTTGCGCAGCGAGGAGTGCGATGGTGGCGTGGAGAGTTCTTTTCGTTTCTCTGTTACTAGTAGTGTTGTTGAACTCTTTGACTTGCGCAGCACGGCTGGCGGTGGGTTGTCGGTGCCGGGGATGTGTAAGTCGGGATTCAAGCGCTGGGCGATTTGCTTGATGAACTTCATGATTGCGACTGGCTTTCCTTCTCTTTTTTATGTTCCTCTCCCTCCCTTGCCTGCCTCGCGATATGCTGTGTACCCAGGATTTGTAATGGTGAGCACTAAAACCCTCGCGGGAGCTGCTAAGTTGGCTGACAGATCCAGATAATGCAGGTCGTATTTTCCCTTGCGTTCGTTCAGTGGCTATACCGGCTATTGTTGTGGTTGTTGTTATCGATGGTGTTGCTCAGTAAGCCAATATATCATTTCGTCATCGATGTATTACACACATGGAAAACCGTCGTTTTAACCCCGACTCCGCATTTCCTACACTTCCAGCCCCACAAGGTAAGGATTCAAGAACACAACGACCCCCGGTTCTGGGATCGAATGGATCGAAACAAACGACGAAAGGGGAGGGTTCGTTGCTACGGACTTGTTTTGGTCTTTCCAAGCCAGAAAAACAATTATGGCACGCGTCGCGTACTTTCCGTTGGGACGGCTTCACGCTTGAGGCCTGATCTGCGGTGTTAGTGGCCGATTGGTGGTTCCTGACGATATGCAGGGATCGGTTGCATGCGATTTGGAGGATATCGGTGATTTGGTAAGCATGTCCGTTGGGTCGTGTTCATGGGAACTGCATAAGCTTTTACTGTTCACCCTCATTTTTGTTGAGCAGGTGCGACATCAAGCTAGGACACCAATGAACCTTGTATCTGAGACAGTACTGTAAAGTGAACTTTCCCCATGTTGCAGCCATGGTAATTGTTCATTTTCCCAGTTCTGGTTTTCAATAGCTACTCCATGATCTCACTCTGCCTCGCTCCTTCCACTCCATGGACCCAACTCACCCTGTCCTTGACGTAAACCTCTCGCTTGGGTCTCAGTAAGCCCTCCATCAGATTCAGATCGTCGACGGTGCCTGCTGCGTTTAGTACACATTTCGCTTGACCGGAGAACATCACATACCAAGCCTCATTAAAATAAATTCGGGATGCCGCTCAGTCAGTCGGTACATGAGCGTTCCACATGTATCGCAGAAACAGTTCGTCATCGCCTGGCCAGAAGCAGTCGTCTGAGACTGTGAGAACTTCTTCAGGTTGTCCTGGCCGCGAATGTGCTTGACAGCTGAAGCTGTGACAATGAAGGCTGACGTAAAAGCTGACGCTGTGATCTTTCGGCAATCGGTGCAGTGGCAGACGAAGGTGTCTATGAGGCCTGGGGCGGTGGTTGGCTGCGTTGAGCATTAGATCTGTGTGATAGAGGAAGACTGGAGCTACTGGACCGCGAACTTACGAATGATAGTTGTACGGCTCCGCAATAGCATGTAGCTGTCGCCTCGCCTTCTTTGGAGTAGCCATCTTGCTTTAGACTGTTATGGGGTATGTACGGTGTGTCCTTATCCGAGTCTCGTGTAGACATGGTCGTGATGTCCTTGCTTGACTATGACGTAACTGTTGCAGAAGAGGAGTGAATGTGGATGATGCAAGAAGAAGCTTTTGGGGGGCTCAAAAGCGATGCTATGTAGTCATGCTTATCTGTGTAACCCAACCTCTATCTCCGATGTATTGCCGGAGGGAGTGCATGTCCGACCCTCCTCTCACTCACTCCGCTCACTCCGTTAGTTTCATACAGGCCCCGGACAAAGAAACACGGGCGGCCCATATGCGCTCGTCGGGCGCCAGCATAATCCTCATGGTAGCTTTACTGAGCTGTAAAGGGTGGAATTCTCGGACAAAGACTTAGGTATCTGAAGAGAGACGCATCGAAGTAATCGATAGGCCCTTACAACTTACTCGCCTTACCCTGCCCCAGCGTAACAACCAACTTACCGAACTGACTCGCACTCTTCATATCCTCAAACAGGGTATCAATCGTCTCCACATCCAAACCATGCACACTGCGACTGACCACAGGCTTCATCTTCTTCTCCTTGACAAAGCGCACCATATCAGCAAACTCCTTCCTCGAACCCATGGTGGAGCCACGGACTTCGATGTTGCGCAGCACGGCGGACATGAGGAAGTCCATCTTGGGAGAGATGGTCATACCGTATATGGAGATGACGCCGCCGGCCTATACGATAAATCAGCTTGTTGTTGCAAGAAATGCAGAGAGGGAGGGGAAAACGTACCTTGAGTATCTTACTCCCCACTTTAACAACATCACCGCCCGCGCCATCAACAATAGCATCAAGGTACTTCCTCTCCTTGGGCAGCATGGCCTGAAGTTTCTTATCCCAATCCTTCTCCTTGTAGATAACGCCTCCCTTCGCACCCAACTTGACCGCCTTGTCAATCTTCTCCTGGTTCCCGCTCGTCACGTAGACATTGCAACCTTGTGCCACAGCGAACAACAGCACCATAAGCGCAACACCGCCTCCAATACCCGTAACGAGAATATTCCGTCCTGGCATCGCATTCCCGCTCTTAACCCAGAACGCGCGCCACGCCGTCAGCCCGGTAAGGGGCAGCGCAGCAGCCTCCTCGTCGTTGAGGTGGTCGGGACATTCCTCCAGCTCACCGGCGTCAAGCGCGCAGACATCTTGTAGTGTGCCCACGGGATTGCTCTTCGTGCCGCCCATTATCGCATACCCCTTGGGGTGTTCGGGACCGTCCATGCTGTCCTTCCAGCCCGTACCGGGGTTGAGCAAGACGCGCTTGTTGAGCCATGATTGTGCCGAGGGGGATGCGCCGGCGGAGGTGACGATGCCGACGCCGTCTGCGAGGAGGGGCACGCCGAAGGTTGTGCCGGGGTAGAGGTGTTGGCGGATGAAGAGGTCGCGGTGGTTGAGCGCGGCGGCGGTGAGGGTTATGAGGGCCTGGGTCATGGGGATTAGATTGTGCGCGAGTGTCAGGTGGTGGTAGAGGGAGCTTACTTCATTTTCTTTGGGCTTGGGTTCGGGAACGGTTATCTTCTCGAGTGGGTAGTAGACTTTGCCTGGCTTGCCTTCGACTTGTCTGATCACGATGGCGGAAGGCATTGTTGTTGATGTCGATTGAGACGTGATGTGATGACGCGTAGCAGTTCAATGTCGGGTGAACAGGCTAGGGAGGATGTGTGATTAGATATGTGCAGCTTCGATGCGCGGAGCGATGACCCGAATAGCTCATCATGGTTGTCGTGCTCGGATGCATGACGAACGAAAGAGTCGCTGGACCGAGGTCGCGTTCGGGGCGGAGGGTATGCTTATCGATCGATGCGGGGAATCCGGATGACGGGGATTACTCGGTCTTTGCAATACAACACACATTGAGATTCATCGAGAGCATCATGCACTGCAGTTGGTATTTCTTCATACAAGAGTCATGGTTGGCATTCGTTTCGTACAATACATCAGTGATGCAGGTCCCTTTAGGGCCTCCACCTGAACGACGGATGCCGCCAGTCCAGATCCTCAATCTCACCCTGCGACTTGCCAGCCAGCTCCTGGTCAACATCAATAGCCTCACGCTGCTTGTTGCTCCTGTTGATCCAGAGCAACAACAGAATACTCGATATCAAGATCGTGCTGCTGGTCGCCAGGTTGAGCCCATTACCGATGGGATAATTAGGCGCATCTGTGGGAAGGAAGCTCCATGTCGAGATCAGGCCGCCTACGTTGCCAAACATGACAACAGTACCTAACATCCAGTCAGACTTTGCTTTGTTATGACGTACAAATTCTGGTACTTACCGATAGCAGATGCACGCGCTGTGTCGGACACAACGTTGGCGGAGCCCTGCGCGTTGCACAGCGCGCCAAACGAAAATGCTCCCGATGCGATGAGGAAGGTAGCACCATATCGAACTTGCCCATCTGTACTGGCTAAGAACATAATGTATCCAATCATCATAAGCGGTGCTCCTAGGATGAAGAAAATCATGCGCCTGTCGAATCTCCAGCTTAGGAATGGTAGGAGAAGTGTAAAGAAGGCGCCCACGATGTATGGTGGCACGGTGTGAAGTTGCTGCGAAACGACCGTATCGTTTGGGTATATCGTCTTGACAATCGTGGGCGCGAAGAAAGCCAGACCCTGCACCGTGATGTTGTCGAGAAGGAAGATGAATGAAGTCCCCAGTACCACAGGATTGAAGATACCGCGGAGCGTCTTCTTCCTGTCCAGCTTATCCAGGACCTCGTTCTGGCCGACACGTTCGGACTGGATCAAAAGTCAGCAGTTGTACTATACGTACCAAGTTGTCTCGCCGTATCCACGATTTCTTGTGCTATGTATCTTCGAGAGTAGATGGTGACATACCTTGACACGAGCAATCGCCAAATCTTTCTCTTCTTGCGTCAACCAGCGCGCGGTCTCCGGACGATCTGTGAGCGTCATGAAGGAGATAAGGGCCAAGCAGCATGTGACAATGCCCTCGATAGCAAAGATCATCCTCCAGCGTGTGAGCGAGCCGAAGGAATCGAGCGTGAGAATCGCTGAAGCCAACAAACCTCCGAAAGCGCCAGCTAGGGGAGACATGACAATGTACAGCGACAGTCTGAACGCGAGCTCAGAGCGTCTATACCACCGAGACATGTAGTATGCAATGCCTGGTAGCATACCAGCTTCAAAGATACCCAGCAGAAAGCGTACACCACAAATGGCATGAATGTTGTGAACAAAAGCCGTGCCAATCGATACGATACCGAAGCATAGTGAGATGATAGGGATGAACCATCCCGGACCGAGCCATTTACAGCAGATATTGGACGGGATCTCGAAGACAATGTAGCTGACGTAGAACACGGAGAGAACGGTATTGTAGTCGTAACCACTGAGTCCAAGGTCCTTTTCGAGGCCCGCTAGACGAGCGTTTCCGATGTTGGCACGGTCGATGAAGCAGAACAGATAGAGAAGGGCCACGGTCGGGATAATGTACAAATCGATCTTCAGGCGGAGACGTGACTCTGCCTTTTTATCAAATTGCATTAAAGCATGGCCGTAGCTGTCGACATTGTCAGCAAAGAAGATTGAAGAGAGAGGCTAGACTCGCATGTCGGTAGCAGTATGGCCGTGTCCCGCAATCTGGTGCGCGTCCTCTGGCTTGAAGTCTTCATGTTGGCTGCTCGGCGTGTCTTTTTCAGCCGCGTAATCCGTCTGGGCTTGGGCCATGGTGAAGCGGCGTCCTGAGCGCGTTCAGGTACAGAGAGAAAGAAGGAGGGAACGGCCTATTTCTTAACAACGGCAAGTCGTAACGTCGCAGCCGCACCTCTGCTTTATTTGTACTCCACACCCCCCGGAAGGTCCTCCTTCACGCCGGATCGCAGCTGGGTCTGGCCGGTGTCCTTGTCAGCGCCGTTTTTGATGGAGCGCGCGCGCGCGCCAAGGTAGATGGCTGTCATTACTAGCTCTCGAAGTGGTGAAGCGCCTGGGGCACGGTCGCCAGCGGAGCCTTTCGGCGTGGAGACGGCTCTTCCCCGGACTCCACGATGATCGCCGACCCATCTATCTGAAGGCAAACAGCCGTCGCAATCCTTTCATGTGCCGTCGGGTGTCAGCGTCGGTATATGGCCGTTATTCGGTTGTAGATAGGGCGTAGGGCTCACTTGCTTGCATCGTCATGGCGAGATCTCTACCCGGGTACCCCGCTACGCCACGACTCTTGCCACGACTCTTGGGACTGGGACCGATCAAACATTACCATGTGTCAAGCGGCTGATAGGCTGACGGGCCATTGCATATCCGAAATCGACGGGAGAGTGAGTAAGGGGACGTGTGGGTTTTGCGCAAACGTAAAACGAGTCAACGAATTGCACTGCACGGCCCTTACTAAGCTTTGGAACGCTTGTGGAAGAGCGTCCATCCATTCCATTGGTACATTCAATTTCTATCAGAAGAAGTCTCATAGAAACAGATGCTATGCACTTTGGAGAAGGCGATGACCAAAGTTTTCGACCGTCTCACCGGTCTACAAGTGCTTGTAGAGTCTTGGGGTGATGTGAAGCTTATCGCCTAATCTCGATTTTCGGAGAGATAGCGTACCAGGGTACCAGGTGGTGGAAATGACTGCTCGTAATTGGACGCAAATACGTTAAACGCTGCCGATCCTGATAGATATTATACATATAGCGGCCCTTAGAGTAAGCGGTGTATACTCGAGGTTTTAACTTTCAGTCGACACGCTTCTGTATCAAAGTCACCGCCGCTGCCAGCGCACCGATAATGTTACATCGTTACCCTGACTGAACATGCAACGCACTACGGGCATTGCTCAAACTCTCTGTTCATCTTCAATCTGACTGTTCTGCCCCTATTGAACTTCTGATTCTTCTTCCATCCAGGGTAGAGCATATCGCACCTTCCAACGACGCAACAGTAGCTCACGGAAGCCTTCCATGTCAGCAAGGGCTGCTGCAGGAATACAATGGTACATCGCAGCTTGCGGATGCCCGAAGTAGGCGGTCTCCCTGTCTCGCGCTTCGATTTGATCTTTCTCCTTCTACAAGTCAGCCTTGATCGTTCTCACTGTCGATTATGTACGTACACTGCGCCACTCCTCTGCGTCTAGGACAAAGCGAGATGTAATGTCCCACGTGTCAGGGTCCACAGACATTTCGTCATAGTCGAGGTTGCTCAATACGACCGTGACACGGACGCCGGAGTCCATCAGATCGCACACAGTTTGCCGAATGCTCTCCATGATATTGACGAAGTGACGCTCGGATTGTTCAACATCAGGGCCGTCCTTGGCGAACGTGGTGTGTATCTCGATCTCGATATGAAGCTCTTCTCGGCCTTTCAGTCGGGTGAGAGGATAAAGCTGAGCCTCTTGTTTAGACACAGCAGCCTGCGCGAACGTGGAGTCGTCACCGAGGCCGTATGCTGGTTTGTAGTAGTCACTCATCTTGTCTTGCCCGTAGCGCGTATCAGATTCCCAATGTTCGCATGCCAGTTCTATCTTCAGATGACGGATTTTCTGCCACGGGCGCACAAACACCCTCCAAAACGGCTTGTCACTAGGCACTGTTCCGTGCAACAGAAAAGTGCCCAAACTGTCATCTCGCATGCCAGTACATAAACCGACTGTGATCACGAAACGATTCTTCGACCAATATGTCTCGGACAGCTCGGTAGGTACGACCTCCGAATTTGACAGGTAGGACACATCCATTAGTTGGCCACCCGATCCAACAACCGATGGGTCTGTCCTAGAACCAGGCTGTCCAGGAAGAGCAACCTGTATGGTGTCTGGATGGACGCAGACATACTCATAGACAAGGTCACGTAACTCTCGAGGCAGCCGAGTGAGGAAAGGCTCCATGAGAGCCGGCGCTTCTTTCAGGATGATGTGTGTCGACGTAGCATCCATTCCCCTAGTGATGTCACTATAGATCCCGGTTGGTAGTTTCGCGCAAGGTTCCTGGGATTAGGAACAACCTCATCATACCTTTCCAAGTTCCCTACTGCTCTCTTGATGGTGTCTTGCTTTTTCTTCAGCTCTTTCATCTCTTGACTGAGCCTCTGCAGATCATCTGAATGAGTTTTCTACACAAGAAGCATATGGGTTTAGCGACTACACAATCCAACGTCTGCATGTTTGCGTGCTTACCAGCTTTGCATGGGTCTGGCGCAGGGTAGACCACATTGCATCGGTGTCAGACGCGTCGGTAGAGCGGCCATTCTGACCGCTGGGGCACATCACGGCTTCCGGAGGTCTTTGCGATGGTTTGTTGAGTGTTTGAGCGTGTTGGGGAGTAGATGCGGTTGCCTAAGGGTTACGTGAGGCATTTGGAGCTAAGCCACGCTAGCGCGCATGTTTCATCTCGACATGGGAGGAACGTCCTAGACAAAGCATCGTGCGGGTCGCAAATCCCGTCTCGTTTTCATTCTCTTCTTGAACCTTAACTATTCATCCTAGAAAGATTCGGGTACTTTGAGATTGGCTTTCTGATGACGGTGGATTGCCAGGCTGTTAAATGTGATCACGCCTGGAGAAGAATGCTGTGTCGAACATTAGCCCAAGCGCATGCAAGCGAAGAGTGAGGAAACGACGATCTTCATTTGAGACTTCAAACATGGATGGCTGCTATTCTTAGGTCAAAAGCGCCTCAATGCCTACTCAGTAACGACCGAGATACCATGGTTCTCCACCGCCATCTCCTCAAGCACCTCATCAACCCTCTTCTCAGCAGCCAGGACCTCCTTCTTCTCCCCGCCCTCCGCAAGCTCCATCATGGGCTTCGTAAGAGCATGGAACCCCGCTTCTCCATATTCCATTTCCACAAATTTGCCCAGCGCGCTGTACACTAGCTCTCCATGACGCTCCTTATCTGCCATCAACACACCCACAGAACGAGCAACAACATCGGCCGACTGCACGTTGCTATCGCCTAGCGCAGCGATCATGGCACGGGGCACAATCGCTGTGTCGGTCCAGGACGGAGCGACGGCGTTGATGCGGATGGGCAGTCTAGGGTGGAGTTGGGGCTGTAAAGCTCGCAGGAGGCCGAGGACGCCATGTTTGGCTGTGGCTTTGGGGTGTGTCAGCACTCAGTTCTGAAATGGTTTGACGAGACGTACTATAGTCTTCAGTCGGGAGCCGCGCGAAGCTTGAACCCGATGCTGTCATGACGATGCTGCCGCCATCGGGGTTCTTCTTGAGGTAGTGTATGGCCAGCTTCACGGTGTACATTACACCGACTAAGTTGACGTTGATCGTGTTCATCTTCGGCGGTAACAAGTCGCCATTCTCGTCCACATCTTCTTCCAGAAAGCTTGTCGATTTTCCTATCCCTGCGTTTGCAAAGGCATGGTCGATCTTCCCGTACTTCTTTTCTGCTGCTTTGAAGACGTCGAGTTGCTCTTTCCAGGACGTGACGTCGGCTTTCAAGAAGGGGACGGATGATGCTTCGGGCTCGGGAAGGGGAGTGAGGTCGCTAGCAAAGACCTTGCCGCCGTGCTTGATGATCCTTCGGAGTGTCGCAAGTCCTATGCCCGATGATGCTCCTGGTGCGCGTAAGTAGTCGGTAAAGGATAGCCGGTCATGTTATCCTACCAGTGATGACAGCTACCTGATCCTTCAATCCATCAAGTTGGCCATCGGAGATAGTGAAGCTCGTCATTGTGTTGAGTGGGACAGTGTATTTGTGATGAAATGTTAAAGTACCGAGATTGGAAAGGGCGACTTGAATACAGGTAAACAAACAATGTCTTGGCTGATGCAGAGATGGGTGAATAGGAAAGAACAGAACAACTTCTTGAGGGACTCGAGAGGAGGCATATCAGGCAGGGGCAGATGTACTATAATTAGCGCAGATGCTCAGGTGAAGAGTCGCTAAAGCAGACGCCTACGCCGCATTGTAGCTCGGGACCACGGCAGACCCCGCATCAACGTACGACTACGCTAATCACCAAGGCGTTCGGTACCTAGGTAACTTGTGTCACTGGGAGGCACAGAGATAATACCAACAATTATGTGCCCTTTGTGACAAGGGTTCCTTTTGGCTAATTCGCTGGCGCCTATTCGTGTCAGGCAGCTAACTTTGGAACTGTGCCCCAAACAGCGGACGTTCTGTTGTGCTCACCTCGCAGAGGAGCCTCAGATGCTCAGTATGAACGTACGACCGGACCAAGAGGGTTGCGCCGCTCTCGCGAAGGTCGACATTTGGGTAGGTTATGCTCCAATGCAGCCTTCAAAGAAGCCTGCCCAACTTGACAATCCGCAGTAGTGCTCTTTCGTTCCTCTGTATTCTTGCTTCATAGTCAACGACCGCATATGAACCCGCCATGATTTGTACAAGCGACGCGCGCGCTGACTGCCGTTGCATTTGGGTATATGTCCGTCTCTCAAGCACCACCACCGCCTCCTCCTCTTCCGCGACCGCGTCCTCGGCCCCTCATGCCTCTGCCTCCACCACGATCGCCCCGGTGGTCTCCTCTTCCATGCATGCCTCCTCCTCGGCCGCCCCGGTTCGCTTGGTCCTTGGCTTGCTGTTCCTTTACAACGTCGACGATCTCGTCCGGCACTCGAAGGTACTTTATCTGGATACGGGTCAGTAGAGTGTATTGAGAGGAACAAGCTGATCGCTTACTGTGCTTCCGCGAACGTAAATCTCTGGTAACCTCATGAACTTGTCACCGTCGGCGCTCGTTTGCACAACCTCTTTCAGGGTAAGGTTCATCCATGTGTCGCAGTTGACGAGCAGTCCGTTTAGGGTTTCGCCGCTCTTCAGTTCAACGAGCATAGGGTGGCCGGTCGCGGCCGTTAGAAGGCCCAATGGCAGCTGTGTCGAGAGTCAGTAAAAAGGCGTGAGCTGCTGGTGAGTGAAGTGACGTACCATATTGGCGACCGGGGTGGCTCGCGGATAGACCGGACGTTATGTATTGGATATTATAGATCCAGCGAGAATGTCGCGACGCAGTAAGAAAGGTTCCTAGGACTGAGTGGAATCGAGGGCGGGATACGTAGTAGGGTTAGTGATGATCTCCCTCATTGCATCGCAGGCCGCGAGAGCTCGGACCACAGTGCCTTGGCGAGCCAGCCCTACGAGATGCGATCGAACACCATCCCTCTACTCCGTATATCCACTCCTCTAGGACACGACCAATGTATTCGACTTACTTCCGAGGCCACCAATAACAGACGGCCGGTCCGAATGGGGTTTGCACCATCTACTCACCGAGTCCTCTAACCTGCACCTGCACGTGTGGCAGCTGTGCGCAGACCATGCATGTTCTTCAACTGCTTTGATTATCATGATACTAGATACATGTAATACTATCATAGAGCGAATGCGTAAGGCAAGAAATTGTCATGGGCGCAAGTCAGCAGGTGCGCAGTCGCATGGACGAGGACCGCACCAAGGATGCTGCCACATGGCCTCTCAGATCATACCTAGGTAGATTTCATCGCAACTACATTTGCATTTACAAAAGTACATACATTCGCATCCTCCCGTATCCCAGTGTTTCATCACACTGCATTATGCATAGTGCTGCCAGCTGAATCGTGAGCCGACGTCTAAGCCACGCTCACGCTGACGGCAGCCACTAGCAGCTCTGCACCGAAACGCCCTTCGACTGGTGCCTGATCGAACCTCTGGGAACATCTATCCCATAACCCGCCAAACCTCGCTCTCTTTGCGGGTCGGTGTTCGTGTGCGCTGTTTGCACACTCGCTCTGCTGTTCAACTCGTGTTCTTTTTTGCTTCCAATATGCGTTCCTTCAAGTCCAAAGTGCTGTCAGCCTGCGCCTGGGCGGCACCTGTACTCGCCGGCGTCATACCTCAACACGAGCGTTACGCTGCTCGCGCCGACGGAAATCTTTTGCAGCTAGGTACGCGCCCCTCTTATACTATTCCACATTCGCCATCCATAGGCAGCTGCTGAACTTTTGCTAGACCTTCAACAGAACTACGCGCAAGCTACCTTCAGTGTTCCCTGCACTGGCTGTCTTGGCCGCGATCACACGGACCAGGATGACGAGTCTTTGGTAAGGCCCACCCTCAGGCACCTAAATACCATGCCACCTGCTCACCATCCTTAGACCTTGAGCTTCACCAGTCATGCCCAGGATCAAGCTTGTGGCTCTTCCAACATTACCCTGAACGGACTTCATCTTCCCCAAGAGTGGAACGGCGACTTCGCATCTGGTTCCGGTTCCTACCAAGGCGTTACCGACCTCACACAGAATGAATGGTTTCTGCAGCACGACTTGGATCTCGAATGGCAGACAGCCTGTCTTCGTGATAACTTGGAAACGGAAGAAGCAGCCCAAGTAGTAACGGTCAACATCAAGGCCATCGACGGCAAGCAAGTCACCAAACCTGCCGGATTTACGATCTCGTTCAAACCGCAGACATCACCGCCTTCCCTACTCAGACTTGAGTCTGTCCCCAACCCTTCGGCGAGCAACAAAGACGTAGCTGAATCCTGGCGCAAACCTCCTCGGTTGTTGCGTCTGGCCTTCCACAACGTCACCGAAACTTCAAAAGCGAAGGGCAGAATCCCGTCTCTTAAGGACGACATCCGCGAATTGAAAGTTCTCCAGAGGGAACTCAAAGAGCTCGAATCCCTTATCGCCGAGAAGAAGAAGCAGATTCATTCAGTTCTAAGGCAAGAAGCGAAGGAACTATCGCATCAATTGGGTGAATGTGACGGCGTCTCCTGCATCGTACAGACTATCGCCCATGAAGCAAAGTGTGCTTGGGAAATTGTATCCTTCCATTTCAAACCCGATCAACGATTGAAAGAGATGAACAGCCCCGAGCAAGTGTTCGCACAGGCACACGGTCATGCTGCACAGGTGGCACAGATCTCTGGAAGTCACATGAAAGTCGTGACTTCAACACCCCAGGTATACGAGGCTCAAGCAGTATGTGCCTCCATTCAACACCCCACCAGTTGAAGCAGAGACTCTGATGCTGACCCCACATAGAACGAACTGCCACCTCGTCCACCTAAGCCATCACCCTACCTTCTCGCCCTCGAGATCACACTGGGTGTTCTGTGCTGCGGCTGCCTCGTCGCCGTCATTCGCCACAAGTGCAGCAGCCTACGAACAAGGACCGAGCGTGCCGCAGCCCGAGAAGAACGTCTCAACGCCCGCGCCTACCGCCGAGCAGCCCGCCAACACGCATGGCGCAGCTGGTGGCGTGGTAACTGGGCACGGCGCGACAACCAACGTATCGCCGACTACGAAGAGAAACGGGCGCTGATCTCAGAGCAAGAGGGTGTGCTCGAAGACGCGATGCAAGAAGAGATCAGGCAGCTAAGGGATGCTCATGACGTCGTCAGCGATCTTGTTCGAGACGCCGAAGAAGGCAGGGCAATCAACCATACCCCCTGCGATTGTCAACGTCAACGGCCCCGCGCACCATACTCGCCCCTCTCCACAGCATCGACCTACCCCCCAACCTCCCTTCCGGAGATCCCCTCAAGGCCGCTCTCCCGCACAGACAGCCTACCAAGTTACCGTTCCGAGCCCACCGAGCCTCCAAGCTACGAGTCTGATCTTGAGGCCTCGGAGGTCGTAGCGAACGGCTTCAGGCAATACACGACGGCGTCTACTACGTCCGAACGCAGCTCGCATTGGACGCCCGACAGTAGTGTTGTTGATGTGAGCCCCAGGCCGAGCGCGGAGACGCTCAGGTATCCTGTCAGCATATTGACGCTTGATGAAGAATCAGATGCAGACTGAGCGCCTGCGTCTTTGTGTCTGAGAAGATACATTATCCCGTCTTTGGCTACTCATACCCGGTACTTACCACGTAGAGGTTTCGAACCTTTACACATCCATACCTCGCCCGTCTGCGCACTTCGGAGATCACATCTGCTGCCCCTGCAGTACATCTGGGGCGGGCACATGCAGCACAGCCGCCCCATGCTTCCACACCATTTCTGTTTTCATCGTCGGATCTTCTGCGACTTGTAAACACATTCTTCGCCCGCGATTCTTCCACGCATGCAGCTTTTCTGTTAGTTTGGAGTAAGGAGCTACACTGGGTTGTTTATACCAGCGTCATTCCTACCGATGTTGATACATGGCAATGTCCGATCAACGGGTGATCAGAGGACACCACCCACTAATACCTCGACGTCCTCATGTATAATAATAAGCAGTGAGAAAGCATACACAACCGCGAGACGCGATTCTCGTAGTTCGGAGTCATGGTCCGAGACTTGCATTACTAGCAAGCCCATAATACCAATCCATCAAACACATCAAGTCGTCATGCTTGCAAAAACGTAAATCATGTTATACAATTGCAATTCTCCGCGTTAAGCGATCTATCTACATAATGTACACACATCACCATCCTTCCCATCACCTACTCTACCGATTCCGCAGGTACCAGTTGAACGCCAACTGTCCCGTCTCAATATGGAACGGCGTGGGCACCTCCGCCAACCCTTGTCTCGCAACGGGATGCCTCAGATAGACAGCCGCGCAGATATTCTGATTAACCTCCAGATACCGCGGTATAAACGCAAACGCACTCATATAGTCCCTCGGCCGCCAGGGCGTCGCATACGGCGCCCTCGCATCGCGCCTGTTCCACGCAGACGTATGCTCGGTTTCTAACCGTAGTTTCTCAAATGCGGACCGTAGACGCGCTTGGTCTTCTTCGGAGATGAGGGGTTCGGCGGCGGAAGCGTCTTTGGGGGAGGAGGGGGTCGTGGCAGCAGCGCGCTCGGCGATTTGCGTCTTGAGGAAGTCGAATTGCGTGTCGAGGGTGGAGATGGTCTCTGGGTTTGCGGTGCGCCAGAGACTTATGGCTTTCTTGACGGATTGGCGGAAGGAGCGGAACTTTTGCTTGTCTTTTGCTTTGACGTCTTCGGCGAGCACGCCGTCGACTTGCTCCATTAGGTCTTGGAGTTGCTTCTTCAGCTCGGTGGGTGTGGGCTCTTCGCGTGTGGATGGAGTGATTACGAAGTCGTCTTGGTTGGGTTGCTTGGGTGTTTGTCCGCCGTTTTGCTCCCGCTCTGCGGCGCGGGCAGCTGCCTTTTCTTTGGCAATGCGACGAGCCGTTGATGAGCGTTCTTTCGGCGCGCCGGTTGCGAACATGACGGAGGAGGGGTCGACTTGGAACATGTCGCCTGGGTTGAGAGCGTAGCCGGGGTAGACCATCTGTTTCAGTCAGTGGTGGTGATGTGCAGTATGCGAAAATTGACGCACCTTCTTGCCATTGACCTTCACCAGGCCGTGGACAACAAATTGCCTCGCCTGTCGGACACTACTCGCGAACAACGAGCGGAAGATGGCTGTGTCCAATCTCCTCTCCAGCGGGTAGTATGCCATCTGCATGTACGGTGTCATTGGCCCTGTCCGGGCTTTGTCCATTGAATCCGCACCCTGTCCTCGACCAGCTGCCTGCTCTGAACCATCGTGTTGGGCGAGATATCTATGGTCCATGGCCACTACGGCTGGCAGGTTCCGCCGGAACATGTGCTTCCACTTCTTCTCCCGTATGTGTTCGCCATGGTATGCTCGCGTCGACGCCTTGGCAGTCCATTTCTGCTGGAAGTATGTTCGAGTGGTGACGTTGGGCGCCTTTAGCTGTGATAGGGCGTATAATGACCACCGCGACCAATTCTGGCGGACATTCTGCAGCGTGTCAGCCTACGGCCATTGTCCGCCTATTGGAACAATAGCAAGCATACCAGCTTCTTCAGCGAATGGAACCTCGGCTTCTTCCTCGGCATGGTGAAGGCGGATCAGAATTGGTGATATTGTTACAATAGCGGCCCACGCGGCGAACGTAAATCTGGATAGCGGTCCGTGCCCGCCTGCATCGAAAATTCCCCACTAAGAACCATAGCTATCTCTCACCTTTGAGCCTTTTCTCTTCAACGCCCGCCAACCTCTTTGTCGCACCCTCCAAACCGCCTTTTGCAGCTTCTACACACTTACGCGACTCAAGCTGCACACATATTGACCATGGCAGACTCACAGACCACTGCTGCGCCTGCCGCAAACCCCGCTGAAGTCTCCAAGACTCAGAACACCGTCGACGCCAACACGACTGAGTCAAAGACTGAGTCTACCCCCTCCAAGTCCGACGACAAAGCCGCCAAGGCCGAGGGCGAGGAGAAGTGGGAAATCAACGGCAAGTCCGACAACAAGAACGACCGTCGCAACGATCGCGAAGACCGCGGTGACCGTCGCAATGACCGTCGCGATGGCGGTCGCGGAGGTCGAGGTGGTCGTGGTGGCCGCGGAGGAGGTCGCGGCGGATTCAGCAACCACAACAAGAAGTACGCTCACATCTTGAAGTTTGCCTCTCTCAGTACTAACTTTGCGCAGGACCAACAACATTGACACATTCGACAATCTCCCAGATTCCGACGACCCCAACGAGATCCGCCAACAGGTATGACTCGCACTCTCAGAACCATGGCCCACATTACTAACAGCCCCAAGGTCGAGTTTTACTTCTCTACCCAAAATTTGGCCACCGATGAGCACATGTTCGTGTCTCTTGAGGGCCCCAAGAATACCCCCGTTTCTATTCACCACGTCTGCACCTTCAAGCGCATGCGTCGCTTCAAGCCCTACAGCGCCGTTGTAGCAGCACTTCGCGAGAGCAAGGACCTCGAGGTCGTCGACGATGGCGAGTACAGCAAGGCCGGCAGCGAAGCTGTCAAGCGCAAGGAGCCCATTACCGTTCCCGTCAAGGAGGGTGACGACAAGAACCCGCCTACCACAGAAGAGCTCTTCTACCGCCTGAAGCACAACTCCTCCAACAACATGGACAGGAGCGCCTACGTCAAGGGCTTCGGTAACGAGGAGGACGCCGGCCAAATCGCCTTGGAGAAGTTCTTCCGCCCTTACGGCGCAGTCATGATCCGCAAGCGTCGCGAGGATGACGGCGCCTGGAAGGGCAGCGTCTTCGTCGAGTTCGATTCCGAGGACTCCCGCAAGCAGTTCCTCGAACTTGACCCCGCTCCCAAGTACAACGGCAATGAGCTCACCGTCATGGGCAAGAAGGAGTACATTGAGATGAAGTGCAAGGAGAAGGGTATCAAGCCCGACTGGGAGTTGACCGAACAGGAGAAGCACGAGCAGCGCAAGAGGCTCCGCGGTACCAACGGAGATGGCGGCCGAGGCCGAGGCCGTGGAGGGGGTCGTGGTCAGCGCGGTGGACGTGGTAACGACCGTCGCGACAACCGCCGTGACGGCAACCGCAACCGTTCTCGTTCTCCCCGTGGACGTCGCGACCGCAGCGGCTCCGTCGACAGCAACGACTGGAACAAGCGTCGCGATCGCTTCAGGGACGGCAAGGACGACCGCTCCAGCCGCAAGGAGGAGAAGAAGGAGATTGAGCGCGACGCCCACGGCGTTCCCGTCATCAAGGACTCTAGCAACGACAACGCCTCCAACAAGCGCAAGGCCGACGACGGTGAGCGCACCGAGAGCCCCAAGAAGAACAAGCTTGAGATCAAGCAGGACGAGTAGGGACCTGTCCTCTCGTTTCTCATGCTTTCAGGACATTTTCGTCGCTCACCCGAGTTGACTTAACTACACACCTTACGGAATGTTATTGCATACTATGGCGTTGAAGGATTACCACATTTCTACGGTCATCGCTATGATACCTATTCATGTTCCGGGCTTTTATTGGGGTTTCGGGCAAAAGTTTCTCTTCTCTCTATCTCATGCATGGATAAATGCATCCGCCTGTATATGGTATTCCTGCATACAGTGTCTTCACTGCGCATACATGTAGCTTCACGACGCATGAGTTCGGTAGCATGAACGATGAATGGAGATACTATCACTGAAACGACTCTCATGCTTGATATCTGTCAGATCGGGAAATATGTCCACCGACTAACAAGATGACCAGCCTCAGTACCATACTCGATCCCTCACACAAAAAAAACTTTCACGCCAAACTCATGATCTTCCCTCCTCCCCCCGGCAACTTAACCCTCAGAACCGCCCCCGGAAAAACCCTCCCATCAACCCCCTCATTCCAATTCGGCTGCCGTGGCAACTGATTAATATTCATATACAAATACCCATCCTCGCCCACACTCGCTCCATCTGGCCAAATAATGCGCGGATCCCTCACAAAAGGCTCCGTCATCTTCGTCTGTGGATCATACACGTAAATCGCATTATGCTCAGGCATACACTGGTACACCAACCCATTGCTATCGCCCTCGAAGCCATTCGCATTACCGCCGCGCTGACCAAGGTTGGTCACGTTGTTTGCGGCTGTGAGTTCAGCGAGGGGGTCCGAGGGTGGAGTTAGGAGGTTCGCGGTGGGGATCGAGTAGAGGTAGTCCGACGTGAGCGGACTGTAATATATCGTCTCCCCATCCGGAGATATCTGTATCCCATCCAACCCCTCCCTCAGCGTCTGAACCGGCTGGCCGATCGTGCGTTGGTAGAACGGGACGCCTTGGTAGGACGGTACGTCGCGGTCCACCCGTAAAGTGGAGGGATGCTGCGTTAGTCGCCGCCAACTCTCGCCCGTACCCAGGTCCAAGACGATGAAGCCGGGCCGGCCCTCGTCGCTGCTGTCTACGATGTATGCGACGCCGGCGCCGGAGGAGGTGGTGGTGGGGCGCAGGTCGAACCGGATGTCGTTCATGTAGGAGTCTGGGAAATGGACGGAGGAGGGAAAGGTGTAGGTTGCGTAGATGGTGTCGTTGGATAGACTGATACCGAGGATCTTGGGTCCGCCCGGTTGCGCGTAGGGCATACTGGGTGCGCCGCTGCCGTCTGTGATGGTAGGTCGACCGGTGTCTACAACCCAGAGGGTCTCTGGTCTGCGTGCATTTTCAGGCGTGATGTACAGTGCTTGTACGCTGATTAGACCCGTGCTGTTGTTGCTGCCGAATGAGATTCCGTTCCAGCTTGTGTTTAGTTGGGAGACGGGCAGGTTAAGAGATGCGGATGGATAGGGGACTTCGGCTGTTTTGTTGACGACTTCGCCGAGCGTGTAGGGGTAGGAGCCGCGGGTGTAGGTTGCGAAGAAACGGCCCGTGGAGGAAACGGCGAGGCCGATGGGCCATTGCGTGTAGTAGTAGTGGTATTCTTCTATTTCGGGACCATAGGTTCCGGGGTCTGTTTGCAGGATCGTGGTGCTGCTGTTTTGGAAGGTGATTTGTGCTGCGGCACTTGCTGTTAACGCGATAGTTGATAGAAGTGAGGACCGCATTTTGATCGTAACAGCCTAAGGGTGGCTTGTGTTGTTTGTTTCGTTGAGTGGGCTTGAGGCCCTTTTAAGAGACGTTGTAGCTTCCTCCCGCTTCTGCATCGTGATGTCAGTCGCCAATAAACGTCATACACTTACACGTTCCTTACGTGCATGTTGTGTGGTACATGCTACCAGCAACGGCAGTTAGCTTCCATGACGTTGAGCATTTCCGGGTTTAAGCTTCCCTGGTCGTACCTGCATGAAGCGGCTCTGTCGATCACGTTGATCTCGCGGACCACCATCACCAGAACCAAGAGATCGCAGAAGACTCGTAATCTATGTATTCTTCTCTAACCGTCTTGTTCAAAAGGGAAGTCATAGAAAGTATCGATAAGATGATGCAGATTTTGACATCGTACTACTGTACAAAACAACCAAGCTTCGAGCCCAGAAACGCCTTCTGGAGACACCCAGACCTCAGTGGCAATGCTTTAGATCCAAAAGAAGAACAGAAAGGTGCTGAGCTGACAAGGTGACAAAGCTCGCCGAATCAGACCTGAAGAACAAAATACACATCAGCAAGTGCTGAGCCTGGAAACCTTGAATGAAGATGTGGGACAGAGAATCACTCTACCGTCCACCTTTGCTGACTCTCCTTTGGGATGGACTACCCACAAAGCTACCTCGTGGACTCCGACTGATGGCCGGCATGAGTGGCACCTTCTCCATGCCCAGCTTTGTTTCGAAGATGCGCCCAACGAGCGCCTGTACGCTTCTCTGCACATCGGGTGCCATCTCCGTGCCGAGAAGCCCAACAACAAGCGGCGCAAAAAGGTCCACGTTCTTCTCAAAATCCGTAGTGGGCAGGCCAGTGTATCCATCCAATACGGTCACAACGACAGGACGCCACGTAACAATGTTGCGTTGTTGGGTCTCTTCGTCGAGATCGACGTATGAGGCAATAATGTCTTCGCACAGAGGGATCAGGGCAGCTTCGGTATCGGCGCGTGATGCGGCGCGATCGTTGGATGTGTCGTGGTACATTCGGAATAGGATGCTGACGTACACCGACGCAGATCCGCTTTCTTGCTTCAACAAGTTTGGTGGTTGCTTCATGAAGCCTTCCCTGAATAGGCGTGACCTCAAGTCACGGTTGGCATTGAAGCGCTTGGCGAAGTGGTATGACTTCTTGAGTACAGCCATGAGGCGGAGCAGTTCGCCAGACGGGATCTTCTCGTAGACGGCTTCGTTTGTGAAGAGCTCTTGAACCGTCTCGATCATGAGGAGTTGTAGAACACACTTGGTGATGATCTGGTTAAAGAAACGACGGCGAGCAGCAGTTACGACAACAGGTGGTTGCTGAAGATCCTGGTTCTCGGGACGGTAGTCTTCTAGCTCTTGGGTCTGACGCTTGGGTAGTGGGGATGGCATACGCTGCTCCACTCCGCCACTAATGCTAGCGGAGTCCGACGTCACCAGCGACGGTCGCCTTGCGCCTGAAAGACCGTTGATACCGAGCGCATTGTCCAACTTTGGTTCTTCAGCAGGTGTTTGAAGCGACAATTCGCCGGGAGGCCCTTCTCCTGTAGGTGTCGTCAAGTCTGATGAGGTGCCTGTACCGTTCGTCGAACTACTTTGTGCCGAAGAGCCGCTCGTCGCAGCAGAGAATAGTGCTGTTGCTTCGGTCCTTTGGAAGAGATCGACGAATGCCTTGACAATCTGACTCCAGTGATCTGCTTGGAATTTCTGGACGTTTTGCAGAATCAACTGCTGCAGACAATTACTGCCGATGCGTGCTAGGGTGTCATTCTCTTGACATATGCAGAGGGCGAGGAGATCTAAGAACCGGTCGAGCATATACTCTAGTGAATCGAAGAAGTGGGTGAACAGTTTGATCATGTTGCGCAGAGCCTGGATCATCGTTGTCGATAGCCAAACGGAAAGCTCTTCGTGGTTCAGGACCTTTGTCATCTCGGACTTTGACTTCAAAACCATGAAGATGGGGTATAGAAGCTGTCGCCAAAGCATGTCCCAAAAATCCCTTGGGAAGTCGCCTCCATAGCTGATCAGGGTATCAAAGAGATAGCTCAAGGCTCTTGATCGAACCTCCAGATCCTCCCCAGTCATGAGGACGTCGTGGAAGGCGAATAGAACTGGGAACCAGAATTGCTCCTCTTGGGTTTGTCGACTGGGCTGCTTCGGTATCGAAGAGCCCTTTTCAGAATCCTTTAAGTACCCAGCACGGGCGGATAGAGAGCACTCGGGCGTCCGTAACATCTTCGGTACAGATGATTTGAGCAGTTCTATTGCTTGTAGCGACTTCTTTTGGAACTTGAAGTTCTTCGAGAATTCAGTCAGACAGACAATGAGATCTGCAAATGCGCCTTGGGAAATGACTACACCGAAACGGGTATTGTACACTTGGGTGACGTTCTCAAACGCAAGGTTCACGATGCCCTCTGCTGCTTATTAGTAATTGTACAAGTGAACTTCAGGAAAGGCATACCATAGGGCTCTCTGGCGGCCACGGTGAAAACACCAAACATGGTTTTCCAACCAGACCGAATGTTCTCGCCGCGCGCTTGGATCATCTGAATCAAGCAGCGTAGCACCATGTCCTTGACCGAGACAACGTTGGCGTTGTTGATAATGTGCTCGAAGGGTTTGAGGAAGTCCTTCTGGAATTTGAAACCGGGCAGTTCCTCAATCTCCATGAACTTCATGGAGAGTTGCCGTAATGAGTTGAGAGCGAAAAATACGACGTTAGTGTTGGTGTGACATCCGACCTCGTTGAAGTGAGCGCCAAGCACCTGCCAGATGTTGGTCCACTCAAAGCGCACACGCGTCATGTTGTAGCCACTGATTTCCACGAGCTTCTGCAGACTGTAGGTACGCGGAGACTCGCTCTGCCCAGAAGACTGGATCTCTTGCCAGCTGACCTGAACAAGGGCTTTGACAAAGTCCACAATAGCTTCACCAGAGAGGTTCGCACTGTTGGTGAAGATGCGGTCTACTCCTCGAACAATATCAGTGGATCGGCTCTCCTCGGCTACTTCGGATTGGAAGCTCATGGTGCTGGACTGTGATGTTGGCCTTCGACGGTTGGCTGGAATATTGAGATTCTTACGCGACTGCGTAGTGCCTGAACTTGACTTGAGCACATCCGGTACGGCGCGTTCATCGATACCGGCTGAGATGAGTTGGAAACGATCCAACTGAGAAACACATGTGAGGACCTCGCGCCAAGATTCACGAAGAAGGTTTCCCTCCGTCTGTGCAATCTCGATCAAGGCTTTCAATGCCTCCATGTTCCGAGCCTTCATTTCGCTTACGTTGTAGAGGTTTGTGAAGCGCGAGAGGAAAGCTACGAAAGCCTGTCGCGAGCTGTCTAGATCAAACAGGCACGATATCCGAATTGCTAGTTTGATGCCCTCGATACAGAGGCGAACAATCTCAATGTTGTGGTCTTGAGCTTGGCCGGAGAGAGCAGTCAAAATCGGCATCCAGCTGACTTCGAACATGGGTCCGACGTGCTTGGATGAGGATGCAGGGATGAACTTGGAAACTGGAAGAGCTGTTGCTGTTCTTCGTTGAGCTCGGAGGAGCTGCTTGTACAATTGCTCGGTCTTGTTAGCCATTGCTTCCGACGCTTGTACGATTGCTTCTCGTTGTAGGTCGCGAGCACCACCCGTAAGTACCTGTCCTATACTAGACAGCCCTCCTGTGGGTTGTTGATTGAGCAGACCCTTGTCTGCAGCGGCTTCTTGCTCTGTGTTCAACACGATCTCATTCTGTGAGATCTCATCGTATATACCTTGTAGGTACTCATCCGGCAGATCGGCATTGTCGTTGATGCCGCGGTTGTTTTTGATGAAGTCTTGTGGTGTCATACGTGGACCCTTCATCTTTTTGCTATGTTGATCGACGTTTAACATAATGACGGAATATGACAGAACGTATGCAGTGTCAGCGTTGGCGTATGCGTTGGGATTGCCGGTGATGTATCGTTCAGCAAACTTGAGCATGAAACGATCGATCTTCTGCGCCTCACCAGGCAGTCGAAAGCTTTGGAGGAAGCGCCGCAGGGCATCCGTAAAGCGAGTCTTGGTAAAGTCCATCAAATCCACGAATGCATGCATGATAGCAATGTTCTCGGGATCTCCCTCACCGAGGAACTCTCCCAGTGCCGTCTTGTCGATCTGATCATTGTCGAGAAAGAAGCGAGCAATGTCCTCAGGTTTATTTGAGGGGATGAAGCCTTCTGCGATCAAAGTCTTGAGTCCACGCTTCGGCTTGTAGTTGAACTGACGCAAGGCGCTTGTCAGGGCCGTTTTCCTCTGCTTTGCTTTTTCGAGCTGACTGTAATCGTCCTCGGCAAGCGGCGTGACGGTTCCAGAATCTGCTCCGACCATTGGTGACTCTGAAGCAAGCCTAATATCGGTTGATACGCGAAGATTGTCGAGCGACGGTCGTAGGTCAGGGTGGTTCGGTTTGGTGTTGTCAGGCAGGGCTTGCTGAGCCCAGTTGACGAGAGATCGGAGGATTTCAACCAGAGCCTCGAGAGACTCCTGCTTCATTGCGTATTCTTGAGGGTAGCCATGTTCCGTGTCGTGTGATGAGTTCATGGAGACGGTTGTCAGTGATGGTGGTAATGTGCCTCGGCTCTGCCAATCCATCTGTCTTGATTGCTTCTCTCGTTGGTCCTGGTACGCTTGCTGCTGCACAGGTGTGATGGTGACGGGGTTGCTGGAGATCTTGGACAAGTGTTCGACGACGCGTTGGAACATGTTGTCAAGTGCGGTGCGATCGCAATCATAGTTGAGATAGATCTCTACCAGTGCTCGGGGGTCTGCAGCCAACCTTCCGAATATTGTCAAAATGTATTGCTTCTGGAATGCAGGAGCACTCCGTTTGTCTAGAGTTGCAAGGTAGATTTCCTTTAGGAACACCTCGACTTCTTTCTTGAGTGATATGCGCAGGTATTTAAGCATCTGCCAGAAAATCTCGCAGGCAACTTCGAAGACGTGCTTCACGGAACTTGCACCGTTCCGGCTCAGGCTCAAACAAAGATACTGTTTGACTGCCTGTATGAAGCTCGTTGGCTCGTCGCTGCCACTGCGAATAGTGGCATATGGCGACACGAATACAGCAATATTATTGAAAAGTATAGTGTGGATCATGTGCAGGGAGAGAAGCTTTGAGCGCATGCCTTGGGATTTCACATCGTGGGCATGATCCACTGACAGACCTTTGGTGCTCAGACGGCACATGGCTCTGAAGACGAGGTACGCGTCCTTGACGAATATCTCATCTTCTTCTTCCTCTTCGGTGTTCACATGAGGCGAACCCTCTTGACCGGACACATGTCGTGACCCAGCTTTGCCTTTGATGCGAGTCACCAGCGTTGGCGCATTGTCGTGTATACGGTCGTCGTTGAAGCTCATGTTGTTTTCGAAGCTTTGCAGCGTGATCTTGGGTCCAGTGTGCCGATCGACTGCCTTGTCGCTCGGTTCGGCGTTTTCGGCATCGTGCTCGTCCTCTGCATCGTCGCCGTTGGCCTCGGATCCGGTGATGTCTTCTGCGCTGCCCTCCTCGGGCTGTACACTCTCACTCGATTGCCCCTTGTCGTTCAAAGATGAGCGCGACAGGTTCATGCGAGCTTCCTTGATAGAAAGTCTCGTCTTGACCCTTTCGAAGACTGTGCCAACCATTTGTGTCAGTGCACCCTGTGCTACTTGTTGGTTCGCGCTTGACTTGGAAAGGAGGAAGATGTTGTACGTGAGTCGCACAGCCTTCAACAATCCTGCTCCGTGTACAACGATCTTGTCGTTCAAGATGGCTGCCAGCAGCGACTTGACGATTTGGAGTTGGACTTCGGGCGCAGTGGCCTCGCCTTGGAAGCAATCGCATATCGTGTCTATGGCTCGTTCGATCAGAGGAGGGGCCTCGCTGTTGTCGGCTCGCGGCTCGGCCGGCACGGAGAAGTAGGAGTAGCTGATGAGCTTGCCGATGCAGTCGAGCGCGGTGATGGACACGGGGACGTTGGGAGCCTCGGAGGCAAGTTGGAGGGGTTCAAACAGTACCTCGGGGTTGATGCGCGCCGGGTCGCCCTCGTTCTTGATTGCCGACAAGGCGGCATTGGTGCTGTCGCCAAGTTTCTTGTTCTTCCTGGCATCTTTGGAAGCGGCGATTGTCTCGAGCGCGGTGACGACGAAGACTAGGGAGCTTTTTGTGGATGGTCGCGTGGCCGTAGTGGCTGCTGTGGACTGCGAGTCGGTTCGCGGGCGGTTCTCGATAGGCAGGCGGTGGTCGAAGATCTGCTCGGATGATCGCGGCGCGTCTCCTCCGTTGGGGACGTGGAGGACTGGTGTTCCGGGCGCAGGTGTCGATGTTTCCGCCTCTTCCCGTGGAGCTTCGGGCGCTGGGGACGACGTATCCTCGGCGTGCTCTGATGCCTGCTCTGACGCTTGCTCCGACTCGGCGTCTGAGGAGTCGCTCTCTTCCTCTTCATGTTCTCGTGTGTCTGCGGCAGGTGCGTCTTGCTCCTCCATGTCGGGATTCTCCATGTCCTCACGGGGCGCTGGCGGGGGTTCGGTGTCGGCCATAGTTGTTCACGTCCGGGATGTTTGTAGGAATGCAACTTCCTCAGCAACCATGGCGGAGAAGGAGCGATTGAAAAAAGTGAGGGCGCGGCAGTGGTGACTCGGACTGGCGCAGTGCAGTGCAGAGCAGCGGACAGCGGGCGAGTCTGTGCAGGCGTTGAGCGAGTCGTGCTCTGAGATGACACTTTGTGTCTTTCCTCCTGGCTAGTTACGTACCTGGGACCAGCCGCGCGGTAGGCTAGGGTGGCGCCGGGCTGTGGCTGATGCTGGTGCTGGTGCTGGTCAGCCACACTTTGCGTGCTGCCGGGAAATGTCGCATCCAGCATAGACCCTCATCGGGAGAGAACGCTAGTCGCCGGGTCTCCAACCAGCTGCACTAAACTTTTCGTTGAACAGTCTTCCATCTCCTCCAGCCCTGACCGCTAAGCGCCTGAGCCTCCAGCTCGCTCACCTCTGTCTGCCTGTCGCCCTCGCCCGACAAGCCCGTCTTCCCCCATTTCACGTCGCTTGGAGTAAAATCTCAGCGCCCGGCATCCCAACACAATGCCCGCAACCACAACTCTGCTGTCCCGGGCTGGGAGCCAATTGAGCTCGCGGGGGTCAATTGCCCTGCGCGGCGCCCTGCCCACCTCGAGATGCTCCGCGTACGTTAGCTTCGCTCCCGCGTGGCATTGTCCAGAATCCTCCGACGAGCATAGCTGACACGCCGTATACAGACGCACACCAGCCCTGTCCGCGCTCGCACGCTACTATGCCTCCAAGTGTGAGCACTCCCACCGCGTCCCTCGCGACGAGATACTCCGCTGGCCATCGCATTGCTAACGCAGCCCGCAGCCTACCCCTCGCACAGCGTTATCAGCATGCCCGCCCTCTCCCCAACCATGACCGCCGGAAACATTGGCGCATGGCAGAAGAAGGTTGGCGACTCAATAGCGCCCGGTGACGTCCTCGTCGAGATCGAGACGGACAAGGCACAGATGGACTTTGAGTTCCAGGAGGAGGGCACCATCGCCAAGATCCTCCGCGACGCTGGCGAGAAGGACGTCGCTGTTGGAAGCGTAAGTCGAGGTACACAAGCTTTCGAGACTGCCATGCTGACTTCCACAGCCCATCGCTGTTATGGTCGAGGAGGGCGAGGACGTATCCGCGTTCGAGAGCTTCTCCATCGAGGACGCCGGTGGTGACAAGAAGGCCGACACTCCCTCCAAGGAGGGCAACGCCGCCGAAGCCAGCGAGCCCCCGAACACTGGCTCCAAGACCGCTCCCCCCGCCAAGGAGGAGTCTGCGCCCGCCGCCATCGAGTCTGAGTCCACCGGCGACCGCCTAGAGACCGCTCTCCAGCGCCAGCCCGCCGTCTCCCCCGCCGCGAAGAAGCTCGCGCTCGAGAAGGGCGTCCCGATCGGTTCCATCAAGGGCACTGGAAAGGGCGGCCAGGTCACCAAGGAGGACATTGAGAAGTACAAGCCCGCTGCCGGTGCTGCCCCCGCTGCTGGCGCCTCCGCTGCCGCCTACGAGGACGTCGAGGCTACCAGCATGCGCAAGGTCATTGCTACCCGTCTCCGCGAGAGCATGCAGCAGAACCCCCACTACTTCGTCGCCTCCAACATCTCCGTCTCCAAGCTCCTCAAGCTCCGCGAAGCTCTCAACGCCTCAGCTAACGGCGAGTACAAGCTCTCGGTCAACGACTTGCTTGTCAAGGCTCTCGCCGTTGCCGCCCGCAAGGTCCCCGCTGCCAACTCATCCTGGCGCGAGGATGGCGGTAAGGTCATTATCCGCCAGCACAACACTGTCGACGTTTCCGTCGCTGTCTCTACCCCCGTCGGTCTCATGACCCCCATTGTCAAGAACGTCAACGGACTCGGCCTTCAATCCATCTCATCCCAGATCAAGGACCTTGGCAAGCGCGCACGCGACGGCAAGCTCAAGCCCGAGGAATACCAGGGCGGAACCATCACCATCTCCAACATGGGAATGAACCCCGCTGTTGAGCGATTCACCGCCGTCATCAACCCCCCACAAGCTTGCATCGTCGCAATCGGCACAACAAGGAAGGTCGCAGTACCAGGCCAGGCTGAGGATGGCACAGCGAGCGTCGAGTGGGACGACCAGATTGTCATCACTGGCAGCTTCGACCACAAGGTTGTCGACGGTGCCGTCGGTGGCGAGTTCATGCGCGAGCTCAAGAAGGCCATTGAGAGCCCTCTCGAGCTTATGCTATAATCTGATTCTATTTTCGGTGCATTTGGGACGACTGTGTAACTTTACTATTGGGCTAGATGAGATTGGATCTCAGGGACAGACGATCTTATGTACAGCGGATGGCGCGTTTTCTATCCCCCATGATCATTTGTCCAACTGTCGTATTGCATGATAACCCCTTGTATGAAAAGATATCTCCCTTCTTCGAATCGTTTTGCGTCTGTTGTTGCGTAGTTGATCACCCTGCACGCCCGGACTAATGGTAAATCTAGACCCGGATTCTCGCCTGGAAACATTTCTGCGAACCGGGACGGTGGTAAGCTATATAGCCGGCACGTATATGCAGGACAATAGGTGAACACCACAGCTCAGTCATCCCACACCTGCGGCGACCACATGCTCGTATGGCCCCACAGACGAGGCATTGGAAGGGTGTGTGGGGAGCAAACAGGCTGGCTTCACAGCGAGTGAGAGCGATAACGTTATCTGTACGTCGTCGTGATGGCGGTGGTTTCCTATATTGACTTCGTTCGCGCCTGCCTGCAACGACTCTACGTCCTTCCCTCAATACATTGTCACTCACGACCTCACCAAGATGCTCTATACTACTCTCGTCTTTTACCTCTTCTCAGCGGCAGCAATTGCCCTCAATTTTGATTGGGAGCGCGAACAGCTCACTGACGAGGATGCAGCTCCCAATGACGCAGTGCGCTTTGGTAGTGCATCACAAGCTGCGGCGCCTGCTGATTGCAAGATCATCCCGGGCGGCGCTGAGTGGCCGGGCGAGGATGTCTGGACCGCTTTTAACGATACGCTCGGTGGTGTGCTACTGAAGCCTAGGCCGCTTGCCAGCGTCTGCTATACTGGTCAGGGCTACAATGCAGCGAGATGCGAACAGTACAAGAGTAACTGGGCGGGCATGAACCTACAGTGAGCTCACTCGTAATGCAACGTCACCCTTATTGTGTCATTCTAACGACGAAAGTACCGATGATCCCACCAGTATCATGTCCCAATGGGCATCCGGGAACGCATGCACGCCAACCTCACAGCCAAACTCAAATTGCACTCAAGGCGGTTGGCCAGAGTACGTCGTCAGAGCCACTACGATGAGACACATCCAACTCGCAGTCAACTTTGCTAGGAACCAGAATATCCGACTCGTGATCAAGAATTCGGGCCATGACTTCAACGGAAAGTCCATTGGTGGTTACTCCCTTAGCGTTTGGACACACAACCTCAAAGGAATGACGTATGATCCCAACTACACCTCACCCACTGGATCTTATACCGGAAAGGCTGTTACTTATGCCGCGGGCACCCAGGCTTCTGAGGGATCTACACTAATGCGGCAGAAGAATGTAGTCATGATTGTTGCAGGCGGTTCAACCGTAGGTATTGCAGGCGGATTTCTTCAAGGTGGTGGACACAGTGCCTATACCAGCTACTATGGTCTAGCGGCAGACCAAGTGCTCGCCATCACTGCTGTTACAGCTGATGGAAGGGTAGTTGAAGCACATGAAGGCGAAAACGCAGACCTGTTCTGGGCTTTCAGAGGAGGAGGTGGAGGTAATCATTACCGTCGAAAAAGGGATCCGACTGTCACTGACCAAAGACCAGGCACGTTCGGCATCATCACATCCGTTGTCGTCAAAGCATTCCCGGCCACTTCGATCACGTCAGGCAGTGTTCGTTTCTCAACGACACCAGACCGCGGATCAAATGCGCCTCCAATCTCTGCAGAAACCTTCTGGGCCGGCATGCGCGCGTACTGGGAGTTCTCGGTCGCCATCTGTGACGCAGGCGGCTTGGGTTACAGCTTCATCTACCCAAGTAGCAGTAGCACAGGTCTTACCTTTACTGTCAGTATCTCGGTTCCCAACAAAACTACCACTCAATATCGGCAATTTGTCCGCCCATTGCTTCAGAAGCTCAATGATCTCGGTATCCAGCAACCTATGCCGACACTCAAACGCTCTCTCACGCCATCCTTCTCGTATGAAGACGACTCCACAAACGAAGCATCGCCTCTTTCCAAAAGAGTAATAGGCGAAACAACAGGCCACACGCTCATAGCATCCCGCTTCTTCCCCCGCACCACCTTCTCCACCCCCTCCACACTAAAAACCTCCCACCTCGCCATCCGTCACGTCGTCGAAAACGGCTCCCTGACCTTCCACGGCATGAACTACGCGCCCACGCTCTCCGTCTCCGGAAACCCAAACAACAGCGTAAACCCCGCGTTCCGCACCACAGTCCTCCACGCACAAGCCTACGAACCCAACGCGCACTGGGACGGCAAAGCACCCATCCTGTCGCACGAGGCACTGACAGAAAGACACCAGAGACTGCAGGGGTATATGCAGGGCTGGCGAGATGTTACGCCCGGGAGTGGGAGTTATATCAATGAGGGGGATGCGCAGGATTGGGAGTGGAAGAATGCGTTCTTTGGGAGTAATTATGAGAGGCTGGCTAGGGTGAAGAGGGAATATGATCCTGAAGGTGTGTTTTGGGCGCTTGGAGGCGTGGGGAGCGATGAGTGGGAGATCAGGGATGTGGATGGGGGGAAGAGGGAGGGGATTGTTACGCAGGATGGGAGGTTGTGTAGGGTGGGTTGATGGTGAGGAGGGGACAGGTACATGTCTGTGGGAGGGCATGATCTTCAGCTATGCTATCTCGATGGATGGTGGATAGAACTGCCAAAGCCACTTTATTCAAGAACAGCTGGAACTCATTCCTCATTAAGCATCATGGGAAGCTCATTGTCGCTCCCGGAGGATGTTGTACCGCTACATCGGAGTCTCGGTGCCTTTGCCCCTCCGCAGTCTCACACCCGGGACGCCTGAATCACGGAGAACCTTAGCGAATCATACGCATTATGGAAATGCACAAGAACTGTTTTGGAGAACAAAGAGGGATAAGTCGGAAACTCGAAAATAGGAGCAATAGATAAATGGAGGGTAATACACCATATGGCTCATGCGCCTTCCAACTCTTTGGCCCCAATACTCCGACTCCTACTTTCTTACACTTCTCCGCCTTGATCCACGCAACCATGTCGTCTACCCCATCCCTCTCCTCCAAAGTCATCCTCATAACCGGCGCAAACAGCGGCATAGGAAAAGCCACCGCCCTCTCCCTCGCCACCCTAAACCCAGCCCAACTCTGGGTCGCCGCACGTAACGTCGCAAGCGGCCATGCTACCGTCTCTGAAATAAAAGCCACAGCGCCAACCGTCGATGTTCGATTCGTAGAATGCGATCTAGCGAGTTTTGACTCGGTAGCAAGAGCGGCGAGGGAAGTGGTGGAGGGTTGTGGAGGGCGATTGGATGTTTTGATGTTGAATGCGGGGATTGTATGTCCTAACTCTTTTCTCCCTGAAGCGTTGCTTATCTGTTCTTGTTCGGGTTTCCTGTGTGCACATGTGTCGATATATGCGATGACTAATCTTCGCCTTCTGCGACGATAGATGGGCGGTCACCCTGGCACTACACCCCAAGGCCACGAACTGCAATTCGGGACGAACCACGTAGGCCACGCCCTCCTGCTTAAACTCCTCACTCCACTTCTGCTCTCCACTGCGGAAGAAACTGGATCAACACCCCGCGTCATCTCCGTCAGCTCGCGGGGCCACGCTCACACCGCTGCTCTACCAGCCGACGGCATCGCGTTCGACACGTTGAAATCCTCGCAACCTAATCTGTCAGGCGTGAAAAAGTACACGCAGTCCAAACTGGCCAACGTAGTCTACGCGCGCCAATACGCATTGCACTACCCGCAGATCATCAGTGTAGCGATCCACCCTGGTGACGTTTTGACGGAGATCTTCAATAAAGGCGCCGAGGGGGGTGATGAGCAGATTAAGTATCTGGCGAGGGAGGTGGCGCCTAAGAGTTGTGGGTCGCTGGAGGATGGGATCAAAAACGGGGTTTGGGTGACGACTGCGGAGGGCGTGCTGAGTGGACGATATTATGAACCTGTTGGTGTTTTGGGTATGGGGAGTGAGTTGTCCAAAGATACGGGATTGGGAGAGAAATTGTGGGCCTGGACGCAGCGGGAGATAGAAGGGTGGGAGCTTCAAGACGTGGGAGAATAATGCCCTGGACCGGCTGGTTTTAGTTGTGTATTAGATGGTCTTGAGCTGTATTGGTCTCTTCAGGTATAAGAATGTCTTTTGTTGTCGGTGTTGTGCCTAGGTTTGGGATTGGCGTGAAAGGTGATGACTTCCGGGCTGCCGTCCAGCCGCCATCTTCTGCATGTGACGACGACTTCGTTCGTGAGGTCTCCTCTGGTCGTTGCTTCCACATCGTAGAACATGTTATGTTCCGGCATCAAAGACCAGCTATACGAATCTTCCAAATTCGGTATCTCTGAGAGAGAGAAGCCGTCTTCGGCGTTATCCCCATACTTAGTATCTTGTTCTTCAAGCTCCATAACCGTTTCCGCGATATTCGCTGCCGTGAAAGAATCCCACGTCCCTTCCTTCAGCGGGATCACCCGCAGGAGCCGAATAGCATGGAGGCGGATGCGATGGTATCGACACTTGATAGCCGTGTAATACAAAGGCGCGATAAAGCCGTACTCGCCAATCGAGTCGTTGAGATTGACGTTATCGGGTATAGATTTTGCCAAGGAGTACTCTTCAAAGATGTGTATGGCATGCACAAGTATCGTGAGAAACGTTGGCGCATACGCTTCGTAGTGCTGCTCAGAGTGCACTTGCAGACAGCCGCACATTATGCGCGCCATGGCATGATACATGAGTAGCAATTTGAGGACCGATGGTTCGCGGCCCATCGGAAGCTTTGCTGGCGGCGTCTTCCCGCCGAACGCCCACAGTTCATCTGGTTTCCTCCCAGCAGCTAGGGCTAGTCTGTCGACCGAGGGAAGTGTACTCAGATACGTATCGTACCACATCGCAAGAGAGGTCGTGATATCTTCTTGTCCTGCTGTAACCGCAGCAATTTCGTCTTTAGTGCCTGGCCCCATCTTTCGATATTGTTGTGCTATGAGAACAATGCCGTGCAATAGCACATCAAGAGCGTCTTTCGCCTCCTCGATAGTCGTAAAATTAGGGTATGGTATGTTGTTTTCTATCGGCTGAAGGAATATGTCGAGATCTTCCAGACCGGAACCGAACAGATTATTTTGCATATGTAGGGTCGCGAAGCTGCGCACGATGCCTTGGTCGATGGTCTTCTCATATGATGCCGGCTTGATTACGAGGACACCATCGTGCGAGCGATCTTTCTTCGTGGTCATGTTCATCAGGACCTTTAGACCGTTCCGTAAGTGTGATTCGGCCAATTGGTATTGCCCGCGGAGGTATTCAAGCAAGGTAAATAACTGACAGGTGACCAATATGATTGTGACTGAGGCTTTGTCTCCACATCGCAACAGCGGCTGTAGCGACTGGATTGCTTTGCCATATTGTTGAAGCATGAACTTTTCCCTCTCATCCGGAGCTTGTGCCGAATCGAAACTGCATCTGTGCGCAGCGCTCAGCGCAACAGCAGCATGAAGAACCGCCGGTTCTGACGACGCTGCTGGCAGCACGATCGAGTTCCAGAACTTCGAAGCAAACCAACCGGAAGTTGTGTGAACGATGCGGATCCTGTATAACTGTAGATACCTGAGTTCCTCAACACCCAGGACTTTGGTTGGAGGTTTCTGGATCGATGTTGACACCAGGCCGTATCTTTCAACGTAGGTGTTCCCTCCGCCACCCCACAGTCCGTAACCCTCGCATGTCCGGCCAGTGGAGCGACAACGAGAGCATACAGGCTTGGTTTCGTCGCACTTGACTCTTCGCGCTCTAGTTGATGTCGGTAAGCGTCCATAGGAACAGATCTCTACCCAGATCGCTGCAAAACAAACAGCCAATCGGTTGAGTACCGTGTCATTGAACAGGGGAGTCCACTTACTTGCAGGTTCCGCACCCTAATTTAGACTTCCTCCGTACAACACCTCTTACAGGTTGGTACGCAGCTTTTGCAGTTACGTGCTGATTCGGTGTGTTGGCTTCTGGCTGCATAGCGAGAGCGACGTCTAGCTAGAGTGACGAACATGAAGACGTCGCTCCAACTCGTTTTGCGAAGATTCTTAGCGGCTTGAATAGCATGTTTCAAAGAAGACGCAGGGAATGTTGCGAGACAGTTTGGAGGACGAACGGACAGTCTGTCAGCCCTAAGCTCGCTAAACTTCGGGGAAGGTAGGCCGGACCCCTGCACACGTCGTGTCCCTCTCATTGGCCCGCTCGGTACAGCTAGATCTTGATTGCTCAGGCCCACTGATGGTGGACAAGAATCTGAACACCTAGGAACGCTTGATAGCCGTGTATATCGTGTTGAGATCCTGCCAATTTTCGTCGTAATACCGACGTGCTATGTAGGGTACTACATAGCCGTGCACCAGACCTTACCATGCTCCCGCTCCTTCTCATCCATAAGCGCCACTAGGGCCTTAGCTCTCCCAGACCCAAAGACAAAATTGAAGATGTCATGATCCGTTGTTTGCGATCCAGCCTCGATCTCATAGGTGTTTTTCCGGGCACCGTGTTCAATAAGTAGTTCACAGCTCTGGTACCAAGCGCTCATGAGACCTGCTGAAGGCTTCGGGCCCCTACTACGCACTTGAGCATGGTACGCAGTCTCATGCATTGAGAGTAAAAAGAGGTGCCAAACTGATTTGCTGTCGTTCAGATGGACAGGCTGATTTGGATTTGCCCCGCGTTCTAGGAGTAGCCGTACCACTACAAAGGCGATGACACGTTATTAGTGTATGTCTCATATGGATTCGTGCAGCCATGACTTACTATCCACATTCACACTCGGATCATCGCGCTTGGAGTGGTGTTTCATGTTGATGTGTGTGTTTCGGCGTGGGCGAAGCGCGTAGTCCAGTAGTGGTCGCCCACACTTTCGCGCATTGTTTGGGTTGGCGTCTAACTTCGCACGAACGTACTTGACGAGGCGGGTTTGTACAGCCAGTGCAAGAAAGTTGTCGTTGTCTCCTTCACAATACAAATCATACTTGCGATCGATGACTGGATCACGGGCATACGTCCAATGATTTTCTGCACCACGTGCGTGGTGAGTATTGACGTGATCCACCTCATCGAGAACCTCTACTAGGGATGAGGTCGGGCTTGGGTCGGTTATCTCGGCTTCGTAGGCGTAATATAGTAGCTCGTCCGTTATACCTATTCCTTTGTCGATCGACGGGTAATTCCAGCGGTCAGTATCCGGTAGTGATTTAAGCATGACAAGGCATATTTTGCTTAGGGTAGACTTAGAGCTAAACTCGGTCTTCAGATTGGCCCGTAGTGGGTGGTAGTAGTTGTCCTGCAAGAATTCGGCAACGGTCCGGTGGAGGAAGTCGACCGTAGGACCCGGGAAGCAGGGATGTCTGGAGTGACACGGTTAGAAAGTTACAAATACGCGTTCCTTTGCTTGAGAAAAGTCCGAAGCACTGCATGTGTCTTCGTTCAACGGCTAGAAACGGGCGCTTCTTGAGAATTGCTTTCCAGTCGTCTAGCACTTGAGTAGATGGCCAGAAGCTCCACTTACTCTTCATCATTAACAACGAGAAGATCGCTACATCTGTTCCGAATGAGCGACTTCCACTTAGGATACTCACTTGTCAAATCGTCTTCGCGGATGGGCCGTATGGGGAGGTTGGTGGCATAGGCGGGGTTCTTGCGTTGGTGTTCCAGCAGAGAGAACGCGTGTAACGGTAGCGGTTGCAGCTCATCGACCGTGATCAAGAAGATTTGTGACATCTCTTCAAGATACTGAGGCTTAACAGCCTTGACCATGCGCTCGAAGTACGCCTCTAGATCTGCTGGGAAGACATTGACGATATTCCACAGCATGTCCACACCTTCATCCCGATTGACGGCTTGTACAAGGTCACGAGTAATGAGGAAAACCCATAACCATACGCCCTGCGCAAGGTCTGCAATCACCTTCATTATTGATTCGCACGTGAAGTCGTCATTTTCCAGACGTTGGAAGTTCTCATTATTCCCGAGGAGACGCTGAACATGGCGTCCCATGTCTTCTTTGGTAAAGCTCTTAATGTCGAACTTGCGAGATGTGTTGTTGAAAAACCTCTCGAACACCGAGCGAGGCCGTGTCGAGGCACATATCTTGATGTCTTTCGATATAGAGAGGAATTTCAGAGCGCTGACAACGTCTTCCTCGATCCCGTTGTATTCGTCTAAACCGTCGATGAAGAAGCAGAACTTGACTTCCAAATCTTTCTGGGTAGCGATGCGCGCGAAAGTAGCTTTCAGATCTTCCACGTCCCACTCTTCGTGCTCTAGACGGTTTGGGCACACTACGTCGATCAGTCTGGGTAAAGATTTGAGTATCTGGTACAGAAGCGATTGAAAGAGGCCCAGTTGACTCTTTTGCATTTCGTAGCCTTGATTCCAGAAGTAGTAGCTTGCCGTGCAGAGTTTGGTCGTGCCAGCCCACCTTCTAAGATGCTCGAATGTGCGGGGGTCTTCAGTTATGGATTTCATCAGAGTGGATTTGCCGCTGCCTGCCTGCAATGGCTACGTCAGCATGAGTACCAACATAATGTACTCTAGTGAAAAGAACTTATTTACCCTGCCTTCGATGCAAAATAGCCCATCATCTTCCTTAGTACTGTCTAGCCAGACTATGAAAGGAGTTAACGATGTGTCGAATATCCACGTATTGGACGCTTTGTCAGCTTTCGGGATTTGAGACCATCGCCTGTGCAGTGTTTGGAAGTAGAGACTCTTTAGAAGAGTGGTCTGCTTGGTGCAAGCCGTGTGCTCTTTCCCAAGTGCGTCAAACTTTGTGATCAAACTGGCTAATTGCGCCATCTATATAGCGTGTTCGCTCCTGTGGTCCTGCGGTACAAGGGCCAGTATCTCATCTCGGATTTGATCTAACTTGGCGTCGTAATCCATCGCCAATGATTTTTGGGCCTTCTTTACTTCTTCTAGTCCGGTTGATAGTGCAGACTGATAATCACTGGAAGATGAGTATATTAGCATGCGTGATGCCTGATCTTCATTATGTGAAGCTCCAGAAAGCTTCAACACTCTTATTAAACATACCTTCGGATGATGCGTTCGATGCTCTGTCGGATGTGCATGTCTAGCGCTTGGAGCCTGGTTTGTAGGAGGAGTATGTCGCGTTGTCTCCAAAAACTTTGGAAAAAGACGCGACTACTCTCAAGGGTCTTCGAACGACCTTGCCGCACATGTAAACGATCGATAGCCTTGTGCAATTCTGCAGATATCGCACGGCATTGTCGCACCATTTCCAAGATGCGTTTTTCGTGCCCAGACAGCTTTTGACCGGATGCTTGCTGCTTCTCAACTTGTTCATGATACTTTTCGACATCCTCCACAATGAGTTCAAGTTCTCGAAGTTCCGCTGTTGTGCCGTGGAGAGAATCGCGTACACTTCGAGCCCCAGAGACGAATTTGATGCCGAAGTCGATAAACGATAAGATGTTGGATACCAGCCCGATGATAGCGAGTGCCTCGGCCATTCTCGACGCCAAAGCGAGCGTACACTTCCTGCGGGTGCGAGCTGATGAAGAGTGATGCTGCTAGGGAGCTGAGCGACAACACAGCCCCACAGGGCTTACGGTCGCTGTTGTCCTATTGGATGAACCGCAGAGGACCCCATGGCTGAGCGCTTACCCCTGCGGCGTGTTTGGGGGCGGTAACAATGCCTTGCAGACAGCCTGCCATCGTCAGCTATCCGACCTGAGCCGAAAGCTCTCTTCGTCTTTTGGCAATACGGTTGTGACGGGAATTCCAAAATCATCAGTCAAGAAGGCACCCAATGTGCGAATTGCACGCACTTCGGCCACCACCAGAAGATTTGTTTGGGAAGTCGTTCGGCGAGGCTGCGAAACTGTAGCGTTATTAGTGTCCCGGAACTGTTCAGTAAAGTTGAAACACTTCAAAGCTCCACGACGCATCGATGGATACTGAGCGTTCACAGGATGGGAACAGCCAGTCGGTTGACCATTGCGCAGCTCATGTTTATAGCAGGCTGATGAATGGTAGATCCAAACCTGCACATACAACTCCGCAAGACTCTGCATCTCAACGCTCGTCATCCGATCTATCCTCCCACAACGTCTCAGCGGCCCGCCCCGAAAATGTAGAGGGCAACGGCTTGAAACCGCTCGTCGGTTGGAACCTGAACAGCCAGACTCCAATTTGGCAGCACGATAATGGCTGCATTCGAATGCCTGCTCGATTTATCCGCTGGCTTCCAGAGGCCCTACTCAACATGGTCGGAGGCCTGGTGTCTGCTATCGCCAACATGATGAACACCGTCTTCGAGTGCATGCCATATCCTGTCAGGGTAATGATTTGGTTCTGCTTACTCGCGACATTGGTTGTGAATGGGATCTTCCTTGGTATCGCGCTGAGTCGCAGGGAGTCTGCGTTTGTGCCATTTGTTGTTGAGGCTGCATCGATATCCGTGTGGGCGGTTCTCAATCGCAGTGTCATGGGAAGGAGTTTCTCTCAGGATAGAGGCGAGGCGGTGTAATTGAGTGCACTCTCCATCATGTTCCGTTGATTGCATAGTCGGACAGTTTTGAGAGGAAGGAGGTATCCAGAACATCGCGCAGAGGCAGCTGGCGACGGGTTCCACCGCCCCACTTTAATGACGGAGCCCAGTTCGAGAAGGAAAGCACAACCAGGCAGACCAGAAGGATGGAAGCAGCGGGACATATCATTGTAGTTCCAAAACTGGATATCGTGTCCGTTCGTCTATGGACTAGTCTATCATAAGCATCGCATTACCATGATCGTCATCACAGAGAAAACAAGAAGAAAAGTCGAACAGAGAAAACTTTCCCCTCGGCGCCAAACGTAGCCCTTTAGTATACCACGCCGACCAAATGCTTTTCACTTTGCCGTTACGCCTTCGCAGATGCCTCTCCGCTTAAGAAGCCTCCTCAACGCCGTCTGGCTTTTGTGCCTCGGCGTCCGTCATCTCCGCGTCTTTTGGCTCTTCCGCCGGCGGCGCCTCAGCCTGCTTCTTGGACTCGGCTTCCCGCTTTGCGCGCTCAAGCTCGGCTTGCTTGGCGGCGTGCTCCTTTTGGTGCTTCTCCATGGCTGCTTGTCGCTCGCCCTCGATCTTGTCGTTGTAGCGCTGGATGATGGGACCGGCGATGGAGCGGATGTCCTCCTTCTTGGAGACGTACTGTGCCTTCGACGCGTCGTCACCCTCGTCGTATAACCATTCCTGTTTAAATGTCAGCGCAGTTCATATATCGTACTATTGATGGATCTTACCTCGATGGTCTCGAGCTTGGTGTTGAGCTTGGCCTTCTCTTCGTCGCTGGCGAATTCGGCGTAGACGTCGAGAATCTTGTCCTTGAGCTCGTAGATGAAGCTCTCGAGGTTGTTCTTCTCGTTCTCAGTGTCTTGAACGAGCTTGTCCTCCATGATCATGGAGTTCTCCTTCTCGGCCAGGGTCTGCTTGCTCTCTTCGTCAAGCGAAGCAGTTCCGGCTGATAGTGGCAGGTCACCCTTGCGTTGCTGCTTCTTGACCTTGCGCATCTTCGGTGGCTCCTTGGCGGCGTCCTTGTCAACGTCCATTGCCTGCGCATAATTTGTTAGCTCATTTGTTACGTGCGCAGAAGCAGGACGCGCAAGTACAGGATCAGCGTCAGGCTTGTGTCGTTTCGCGGCAGGCTCGGGCGGGCTTTGCCGCCCGTTACTAGGATCAGAAGGAAATTCGGAACGTACATCACCCTCTTTCTTCTCTGCTGACGGAGACTCGGGAATTGGCTCCTCAACTTCGGTTTCCTCGACGTAGTATCCGGATTCGACGTTGAGCACACCGTGCACGTTGAGGCGTGCCTTGAGCTTGCAAATCATGAAGTCGCCCTTGGGGTCCTCCTTGACACCCTTGACGGAGAAACGGCCGATCCAGGGGTTCATCTTGCCTGGCAGTTGCTCGGGCTTGGCGTATCTGGCCTCGAGGTCGAATGGGTGTTTCCGGTAGAATGTGAGGATCTTGGTTGAGGGCATGACGTTGCCCTTGTTGAAGACAGTCAGGTTGGTGTCCTCATCCGGAATGTCCTCTGACTTCTCCCATGTGAATTCAACGGGGTAGTTGACCATGTCGTGGACGGAGAAGTCACGGACACGGAATACTGGAGAGAGGATGGCGCAGCAGAAAGCGCAGCCACGAGCGACAGCCTCGTCCTGGTTGAGAGTGAAGGAGAGCGGCTTGCCGAAGTAGTCCTGGATCTTGGCCTTGAGGACGGGTACACGTGTGCAGCCACCAACCATCTCGATGGCGTCGATGTCGGCAGTGGTGAGCTTGGCCTCGGCGAGAGCCTGCTCGATAGGGGCGGTAGCACGGTCGATGAGGGGCTTGATTAGCTCCTCAAGCTCCTCGCGCTTGAGCATACCGCGGACATCAACGTCGTTCATGATGGACTCGACGTTGATGGGGGCCTGGTTGTTTGCGGAAAGGACCTTCTTGAGCTTCTCGACACCGGCGGACAGACGGAGGCGTGCCTTGCCGTTCTCCATGACATCGATCTTGTACTTCTCCTTGAACTCCTTGGCGAAGTGCTCGACAAGGGCCTTGTCGATGTAGCGTCCACCGTAGTGGCGGTCCCAGGCGCTCGACTTGACGGCGAGCTCGCCCTTCTTGAACTCAACAACGGTAGCGGTGTAGTTGCTGTGGCCGATGTTGACGAAGACGACTCTCCGTGGCTTCTCCTCGGGCGCTGGGAGGTCCAGCTTTGTGATGCCCCAGCCGAGGGCGACTGCGGTGTTGTCGTTGATGAGCCTCAGGCACTTGAGGCCGGCGATGTCGGCGGCGTCGAGGATGGCGCGGCGCTGGGCATCGGTGTACCAGACAGGACAGCTGAGGACGACGTCGTTGACGGGGAGTTTGAGTTCGGCAGATGCTGTGGCGCGCATCTTGGTGAGGAACATGGCGGTGATCTGGGTGGCAGTGAACTGCTCCTTCTTGCCCAGATATGTCACCTCGGCGCCGACCTGGCCGCCCATGTCGATGAGCGGCGCGGATATAAAGTCTTGCTCGACCTGGACATCGGGGTCTGTGAGGTTGCGGCCGGCGAGGCGGACGAAGGAGGAGACGGTGTTCTTGAGGTTGGAGATTTCCTGGTTCTTGGCCGTCTCGCCGACGTATCTGCTCTTGGGGCCGAAGCCTACTAGCGACCTGGGAAATTGTTAGTGGATGCTCGTTGTGTGCGCTGCGTGCGCTGCGGGTTGACTTACGGTGTCGCGCGGTTGGAAACCTCATTTGCAATCTACTGGCGTCAGTATTATGATATACGCTATGCGCCCGGGGCTACTCACCACATCGACACCGCGATTCCGCGCAACAGCAATGACGCTGTTGAGCGTTCCCAAATCAACACCTACTACAGACATGTTTATCTCTGATGGCGGGGTATGTGTGGGCAAACGTGGAGGGAGTGTGTGCGGTGAAAGTCGTGTTTGGGGGGTCGTGTAAAAGATGGACAGACACGGGATCGCAAATTTCAAGTGACCGCTGCGTGATGACTTGCTGGCAATACGTCGAAGAAAAGAGAACCTTCTCGACAGGCCCTGTTTTAGCGGGGTCACTAAAGAAAGTGTTGCGGAAGGCACGGACCATGCAAATCGTCCAACAACACGCTGCGTCATATCCGCTCGCACTCGCTCCTGCAGTCTCCGCCGACGCGTCTCGATGCCGCCAGCGTCTTCCAACCCCCATGGACGCCTACACGCCCGCCTCTGAGCACCTGCACGCGTCGACCCTCTGCGCGATAAGATAGCTGACATCAGCATGGCCCAAATCCCCCCGTACCCACTCTACAACCGCACGTACAACCTGTACCGCCTGTCCCCGCTCCACTGCCACGACACCCCCCTCCTAGTCGACGCCTCACTTCGCACCCATGCCAAGCGCCTCAAGGAACAGCTCAAAGGCGACAGCGTGCGCGGCGTGCAGGTCGACTTTGCCGCTGCCGACGACACCGCGAAACTGGGCCCCCTGGACGAGTGCACCTGGGAGCTGATTGGCGACGAGGATGCCTGGATTGACCGACATCGCCAGTCGATGGACCCCGATGCCTCACAGCTGTCCTCCGTCTCCCAGCTCACGCCAGAGCGCGCGCGGGGACTGGAAGTGAGCCTCGAGTACGAGAAGCAGTCGTACAATGCGCTCCTGCTGCGCGACCCGGGCGTCACTTCCTCGCAAAAGGGCTTCACGTCACTGCCCCTACTACTCGTGAAGATGCCAGGTCCAATACGCGACATCTTCCTCAACTACCTCCGAACCACCTTCGATGCCCACGTTGCGCCCTTGAAGCTGCCCTCGCCTTTCATCACCTCGAGTCTCGAGACCTACTTCAAGCACCTCGCAGCGAGGTACTCGACCCAGTCCATACAAGACATCATAAGGCAGCTACATATTCAATTGGCATTTCCCAATACCACAACTATCCTCAAACACATAGAGATCACAGTCGCAGGCGGCGACATCTCTGGTTTCGTCGACAGGGGCAGACTGCTCAAGGACACCCATGACAAACCCTTTACAGCTGCCCTGGCCGCGTATCTTCAACAGCACCTCGCCCTCGACATATCCCACCCCAAAGTCCAGATATCCCGAATAACCTGCAACAGCTTTCACCTCGGCACCGAGCGCCTTAAACTCGTCGCACCCGATCCGCTAGCGGACACGTCCTTCTCCGATGAAGGCGGCGCATCACAAGACGCAAGTGCGAGCGAACTCGCCGTACAAGAGCTCTATACATCGTTAGTGCGAGAGGCTGCTGGCAGCGGGAAGTTTCTGGCCGAAGATATGACCAGCGCATTGAGAGAAGAAACGCCGTCCTCCATCGCAAGCGGTAAAGCGGGGCGCAGGAAGAGAGCCATCAGCAGCACTGCTATTACCGATGGCAACAATAAGAAAACCAAAGGCAGAGGGAAGGAGAACACCCGGAAGCTCAATGGCGATGCCGGCACAGCCCATATCTAAGCCCACCTAATCCTGGGTAGCGAAACGTTTGTCTAAAGCGCGTTGAATATTTCCTAAGATACCCATTATCAATTTCTAGCAACGAAACCATTGCATCTCACTTCATCTTCTTCGCGCTTCAAGCCGACACGTGCCACGCTCCCATGCCACGTCTCTCTCACTGCGATGTCGCCACCGGACCACGATCGGCTACATCAAGTCACACACTGTCAAACCTCTGTCCGGCCACTTCCAACACTCTCACCCCCGCTACATCGCAATGAAGGCTTTTCCCATGATACTCGTCCGCGAGTTCAACGGACGAGACACTAGCTACCGTGTTGCAGCTCGTCGAGCTCGCAACTACTGGGTACGTCTACTGAGCTACTATTCCAGCATGCGTCGCATCTCACTCCCATACATGCCTTCGACTTAGTCACTTGGTCGTACCAATAACACACCAATCACATGCTAAAGCCCACAGGAACTCCTTGCGAACGTACACAACATCTTCGTCAAGCCCTGGGAACGCTACAATGCTCATATTCATTTCGACGGTCATGCTTGCGACGACCGGATAAGCCCCAGCGAATGGGATGCTGGAGGCTACTTCGATCCCGAATTCGTAGTGGACGGCAGACTGGTACTATATGTACACTTCGAACAGGTGGAACCACCATCAGAATCTAGCATGGATGCACACAATCCTTTTGAGACGGAGGAAGAGGATAAGCTATGGTACCGGGGAACATATGGCGATCAGGGACTTCGAACAAAGGTAAAATCGTTAGACGCTTATTGAGAACTTGGTTGACACGATGCAGAGAAAGTTCACGGAAGACATCGAAGATTACCTTGGAGAATCGAAGAAAGATTCGTCTAAGCCCTTTCCAAAGGAACTGCCACACAATTGTTTCAATACAGTGCCGGTCCTCAAGTCAACCTATACACTCAAGAGCATACTCGCGTTACCGGTTGCTGCCAACGAGGTGGTGACCGTAGATGACTCGAGCAGCAGTTATCATCTCGACACTGGCGTCGTGATTGGGCGCGCCCTCCCACAAAGCTGTCTCGATCCTAATGTTCGCCCTGTCGTTCGCGCCGTGATCAGCAAAGTTGGCGCTGTAGTCGCTTACATTCCCGCGAAGTACTCAAAACGGAGCGCAATCAAAGGAGATATACAGATCGCGATGACGCACGTGGAATATACACCCGAGCTGGTCAAGTTTACCTTCGGCGAAAAGAGAACGCGAGCCATAAAAGCTATGATTGAAGAGCGAAATGCACCTCACGACACGGGTACACCTCCAGATTCTGATCTCTCTACCGTGAGTCCGTCACCACCGATCGTCCCTGAAGCTACCGCATCTGAAGTGTCATTCATCATCGTCGATGATACGAAGCATCCAGGCCTGCGCAAAGAAGGAGTCGTCATCGGCCATGCGAAGGAACACTGGTGTCTTACGCCACACAAACGTCCTACTGTTCGTGCAATGCTGAATAAGAAGAACAACGTCATCGCGTATATTCCCGCACGACACACTGGACATACGGACAGAAACGGTGAGATACAGATTCCATTAAAGGACGTAAATCTCTCGAAGTTGCTCGTAGCGTTGCCGCTGTGGAAGCTCTCTGACGCGATCAGAGCAATGATCAGGGCGAAGAGGGAGACAAGCGAGAAGTCTGCGGTGCATGGGTCAGGTGACCAAGAGGGAGGCGTGATGAAAAGGAGGAGAGAAACAAAGACCAAGCAAGCTATCGGGACTGCCGCGAACGATGACGAAACGGACTCTTTTTCGGATTCTACAGACGTTCCCGAAGGCGGTGCTCAACACTGAGCGAAAGCCGCTTGACCCTATTTGGGTGCTTGGTATATACAAAAGTCGGTCATTACTAGGTACACAATCAGGTCACGGACTTCTGATGTCATTCTACCTCCTCTCTTTCCCGTTTGTCGTTGCCTTTGCGTCCGTGTGACTTCCACTAGCAGTCGCTACACGCACGCGCACAATAAATATCTCTCAAAGAAACTCTAACTGCCCGCGATATCTCTCCTTCGTCACTCAGCTTCTTATATATACTCTGCCATCTTCAAGTTCACACCCCAATACTCACTACCGCGATTCGAGATGTCGACCATCAGCCCTACCTTGATCGAAGTCAGAGACTTTGCAATTGGTCCTGACTTATACCGCCGACGCGCGTCTGACTTGAGCGACTGGGATGATCTCATCGAATACACGTTCAACGCGTTCAACCGCGATGAACGCTACTTCAGACTGCACTTCCATTTCTCTCGGGAAACACATTGTGTGGAGGACGAACTATTGACGAAGGAGGACTGGAATGACGGTATCTATTTCGTCGGCGCCAACAGACTGTTCTTTGCCCATTTCGTCACGAGGGCTCGACATGAACCTCGAGGTTACTACAAGAGGAAGCAACCTTCACCTTCACCAGCCAGCCCTACACCTGAGCCTGGTTCGCCGGTGGTACCTTGGACTATGCCGCCGCTGCCGCCAATGAACGAGCAAGGAGTATACGAGTACCCTCCAGCGAACGATACCCCAACTCCATCTGCTCCTGCGCCTACACGTCGTCCAGCAATACGTCCTGGCGGTGGACCTCGACGTGGACTTGCTCGTGGACGCGGACGTGGACGCGCATCACAACCCGCTCAACGTCCAGCACCTCGCCCTGTACCACCACCAGCTCAACCCGTTCCAGCCGTCCGTCGACCCGCTTCTCAGCGACCAAACACCAACGCAACCAATGTATACACCATTGGTCCACCAATACCGGCTGACCGATACCCAAACTCAAGGTACTTTTCCTCACCCTTTACCTTCATTCCCTTACAGCCTGCTCCGCCTCGACCACGAACACATGCTCAACAGTACAGGGCCCCTCTTCCAAGCTCAGACGCACCGGCAGCTAGACCTGCGGCTGCGACATCAGCACCAGCAGTACCCGTTCGTGCACCTGTCGCCCCGATGTTGCCTCCTCGACCAGCTGTTCGTCAACCAGCTGGTGGATCTACATCTCGTCTGCCGACTACAGGCAGTACGAGCGGTCAGCCAATCGAGATTTCGTCTGCAGAGTCATCGTCGTCAAGTGACGATTCCTCCATGGATATAGACTCTGATCAGCGTCCGGGCTTCCATCAGCCCACCGCACCCTTACCGCCACCACCGACGCAGGACGAGGATAAGATGGAACTCTCCGACGACCCCATATCCGACTCCGACGCGCAAAACACACCTCTCCCCGCACCAACATTCGATGAGTACGCGGACCTCCAGTACCCCGTCGTCCGGCCATCCCCACAACCACGATACGAAGGCCAAACCGACGATGAAGAACAAGATCTCACTCTCCAATCACCACTATACCCAATCCCAGAATTCGAAGAGAGACCAGATGATGAGTACGAAGACCTCACCCTCCAATCTCCGCTATACCCAGGCTCAGAGTTTGAGCAACCACCAGATGAGGAAGAGGAAGAGGATCTCACCCTCCAATCCCCACTCTACTCCAATTCAGAGTTCGAACAAGCACCAGACAATCAGATCGAAGACGAGCAAATGTCCATCGCCCCCACATCACCAGGATCAGGCGGCCTCTTCGTGCGCGACGAGACAGAAGCACAGAACTTTGAGGCGGCGTTGGCGTGGGAGGACGATGGTACGCAGCAGTCGGTCGTCGAATCTGAGCTTGGACAAGAAGAGGAAAGGCCGGACAGTGAAGACGAGGATGCGATGACATTTATTGCGTCTCCTTCTGCTGCACCTTCGTCGGCTGTGCCTACTTCGGCGGGTACGGGTCTGTTTGTGTCTGATGGGAGTGAGACGAGGAATTTTGCTGGGGCTTTGGAGTGGGAAGAAGAAGAGGATGATGACGACGATGAGGAGATGGTGGATGAAGGGGAGGGGGATGTGGAGGTTAGGAGGCGATAAGGGTAGAAGAAGTTACGTTTGGTGGTTGAAGAAGTCGGTTGAGGACTACAAAAGGTGTTTGCTTGTACAATTGAAATGTTATACTGGGCCTTCAAGACTTCGTATACTCGTTATCTGTTTCTGTGTTATTGTGTGTTGAGTTGACGACCTCCGCGGTAATGTGAGTCGGCTACTACGAACTTGTTAGTACCTATGTGGTCTTCAACAGAGTTTTACCTGTCTCGGTGTCATCACATGTATCGCATAGCAAAAGGAGCACAGCCAGATCGTCATAAGAAGAAGATGCATTCATTCAGGTCATAAAGACGTCGAGGATACGTAATAGGGAATCATAAAGAAAAGACAACCGACGAGAACAATACACCAACGCGACTCGTCCAATCGCCCAGCGCCAACAGCCAGTCACCTCCCATAGCCACCTCTTCCTACCACCATGTATCCACCTCAAGTATACACACTCTCAGTAAAAGAGTTAACCTGCAGCCCCCTCTCAGCCATATCCGCATTCTCCAAAAACTTCAACTGCATCCACACCAAATGCCCCTTGACACGATCCAACTCCGCCCTAATCTCCTTTACAGGCCTAACCATGTCATACAGATGACCCTGCTTATGTTCCTTATCACCCGACGGGTTCGGCGTAAACTTGTCGTAGTCCTCAAACGTAAGGATATTGTCATCAGGATCAGCGTGGAACAGCGATCTGAACACCTCGGTGTTGGTAGTCGCGCGCTCGGTCCATTCGTCCCAGAGTTTGGACGAGAGAGGGTCAGAGACAAAGTCTGCTTCGGCGCCGGGCATGGGGTCGTTTGGTGAGTTTTCGCCGGGGGGTTGCGCGTTGGGGTCGTCGGCGGCGTTGAGGGATTGGGGCGGGAGGAGGCCGAGATGTTCGCGCCATAAGCTGCTGCGGAGTTCGTGGGCGAGTTTTGCGGCTTTGTAGGGCTTGCCGTCCATTTCGATGTCGATCTCTGCGGTGTCTTGTAGGACGATGGAGAGTTCGGAATCGTGGAAGCCCAATTGGGAGCGGTCGTTGATGTTGGAGGATCCGCAGATCACGGTTTTGTCGTCGACGATGCAGATTTTGGCGTGGATGTAAAGTTCCTCTTGGAAGAAGTGCTCTTTCTCCTCTTCTTCTTCGCCTTCCCAGGCTTCCTCGCTGGGCTTCTTTTCCGTAAGCATCGCGTCGTCGGCAATCGAGTCTGGGTCAATAACACCACCCTGGTCGCCTTTGCCCACATCTTCCTCCTCATCCATGTACGCTTTCCTCATCTCAGCGGCTTTGCGTCGTGCCTCATCTCCTCCCTCTTCCGGTGGTGCTTCCAGCTCGTCAATCTCAGCTGCTTCCAGATCCATGTACGACTTCCCGGACTTCTTCTCGCGCTCCTTAAGCGTGGGTGTGACATTGATACGGTCGTATGAACGAAGGTTGAAGAAGAAAATGTACTTTTCTGGATCGACACCAGCCTTTTTGATCTGTCCGTAGATGCTTTCTTCTCCTCGGCAGATACTCTTGAATTGATAGTCCATGATAGCTCGTGTTCCAGCAGCGGCCTGATCTCGAAGATCTCCCGCGAATCCCGGGATTGCTGGAATGACAATGACAATTTTGAAGTTGCGCTGCTCTTTAGCTGCCGAAACGATGGCGTCAACCATTGCAGCTCCGATCTGGTTGTGGACAGGGCTCTGGTCGTGTTTACCCGTTGCCGTGATGAAAAATTGATTCTCAATGTAGACGTAGTGTTGCGCGTTACGGATGACCTCGCAGTATGCGTTCTGGATACTCTGCTCATGAGGATCAATACCCATACTCCAGTCGCCGCTACTTCTGACTAATTGCGCATGTACAGTTCCACGGTTGTCGAGGTTCTTGCTGTTCAGCTGCGTGAGGGGATGATGTACATATTGGCCAACAGGGAACTTGGGCCGTTGCACTCCGATCAGATCTTCGTCGGCGCCTTCACGTCCTTCCATGGTGAGCCAGTCGTATCTCTCGTCCCGCTTGTACTTTTCTCGCTTCACGAAGTTCCATCGCAAGACGAAATGCTCAGCGATGTCGTAAACCGCTGGGCCAATGACACCCATTGCGACATCGTGCCATGGCATGCGACCGAACTCGAGCTTGTTCAGCTTGTTCGATTTCCAATCATCAACGCTCTCAAAGTCCATGATACGGTTATTGTTGTAGTCCTGACCCGGGAAGATTTGGTTTTGAACACCAGAAGGGTGGGCATCGGCAAGCGGGTGCTGCTTGTCGTCCCATCGGCCGTAACACAAATCCAGTCCACCGATGAAGGCCATGGCATAGTCAATGACGATGAACTTTTCGTGATGCGCCCAGTAGAACGTCATATCCGAAGCATTCTCGAAGACATTGTGGTCAGGATGTCTCATCACCTTGATGTTTCCATACCCAGGCTCGCCTTCTTCAAACAGGCCCATGAGTGCCTTCTTGGTGTGTTGGCTGTTGCATGTGAGAGCCGCAGAAACCTGAGTAAGTATAAGCTGCTGTTTATTCGACGCAGATTGATGACCTCACCTCCTTGTACACGGAAACATAGATTTTCACACCAGCCGCCGCACGGCGCTTGAGTACTTGGTCCAGTCGAAATTGCTGGTTATAGTAGGGTGGTCGCTTCAGGAAGAGCTCAGGGCTGAGCCACCAGTCCGCAATGTAGATGGTCTCTTTGGCTTGCTCCAATGCCTCGGCAACGGCCCAGAAGTAATCCCTACCATCGACATACCACTTCACCAAGTTGTTGTCGCGCTCTGGCGCAAAGCTATGGAAGCGGTGGTTCTCCGCGATCTTGCTCCTCTTGGCGTCCGTCTCCTTCTCATGCTCCTCGTCGTGGCGATGGTTGGCATTGAAGAGGTTGGTGAACTTGCCGATCTTATGCTTGATGTGCACAGCCTTAATATGCGCACCTCGTAACTTGGTGTGCTCGAGCTTTTGCTCAATCTCCTCAATCTTCTCAGAAGCGCGATGGTTGAAGGGATGGAAGAGCTTCTTGAGGCCCTTCTCTTGGGAAGGCATGTTGGCGACCGTGCGCAGCGATCAGCAATCGCGCGGGGTAGCGATGGTAGAGATGGTGAGGCTGGAGAGGGAGGCTGAGGAGTGAGGCGTAGGCGACGGAGAGGCGATCGGTCGCGTGCACTGGTCTTGTACTGACCCACAAGGATGGAATAACCTGTATTCACTGTGCTGCACTTGGCAGGTAAATAGGCATGGCGCGATCTCAGCCGCCGGAGGGACCGATTGGTGACGTCATTGGCGGCTAGCCTTTCCGAGCAATAGCCATCATGCACCTCCCTCAAGCGTCCATCGCGGTTGAGGCTACAATCAGCCCGGGGGCTGGGATTAAGAACCCGAAAGCGATTCAGCACCGGGTTCATGATGCCACTACTATAGCACTACAAGAAGCTTGTCTCCTCGGTAAAACTAATTGATCAGATTCAGCATGCGCGACATCATGACCATGGGAGTTATTTTTACCCCGCGTAATCGGCCCTCCGGCTGCTTCATCCCACCACTTCCGAAACTAAGCGCGTCCGCGCGGCAGAAAAGACTAGTACACAGCGCATGAGCTGAGAGAAAAGTCTGATGATCTGGGAGCTTTGACAAAGAGGAACGAGTGGGTTAAAGTGCATCTTCAAGACATCGTGAGATGGATCCCATGAGCTGCCCATGGCACTGCAAGACACGTTATCTGAAAGCTGGACTCAATAATACTACAAACTAGTATTTACGATAAAGGGTCAGAACTATATCCATAGCCATGGTCCAACAGTAATCTCATCAGTTCGCCGAAAGCCTCCGGCAAACCACATCCTACATCAACACACACCAAACATTGCGTCTAGTACAGTCTTAGTCGTAAGGTCGTTAGTCGTAAATCGTGGATCCTGAAATGGCCATCCCAGAGACCGTTACCGACGCGGCGCTCCAAGAATTCAGGAAAATGGGAAGAGAACAGGCGTTAGTTGTGGCAGGATGGCAGTCAATCAGGCAACAACAACGACCGGCCAGCCGTCTTCCCAATCAAGATAGTTGTATCCAAAGAAGAACTGATCAGCCGCATAGCCGACACTCGGACGAACTGCATCAACGTTAGCTTGGTTTCAAAGCATCGTATCCAGTCTTTTCCTTACCATAGTGATAGTACAACACAGTCCTCCCATCCTCAGGGTTGACCATAACGCCCTGTCCACCAGGTGCATAGATATCGCCATGGCTAGCCAGAATCGTCGTACCACCGTTCTCCTCGAGACAACTCTTTCCTTCCTGATCATAGAAAGGCCCAGTAGGAACTTCCGAGCGACAGACAACAACGTGGTATACCTGACCCTCAGGAGCAAGACCTCCTGGAGTTTCTGGCGTATTGCAACACATACCCACGCTGTAGAACATGTAGTAAAAGTCCTCTTCTTTCCACATTATAGCGCCCTCAGCGACGGTAGCCCCGTAAGTACTATTCCGCACCATGTTATTGATGCGGTTATTCTGCTCGGCCCACCCGCCAAAAGCCATGAGGTCGTCGTGCGGGAAAAGCTCGACCTGGAAGATGTCGTCCCAGAAGGAGCCGAAGGTGAAGTAGATGGGGTCTTTGGGCGTCTCTTGAAAGACAAAGGGGTCGATGAGGTTGTACTTGTCGGATAGGGGGAGGCCGATGTCGCCGTGGTCTTGCCAGCTACCGGGCTCGAGGGACTGCGATGTTGCGACGCCGATGGAGGAGTTTTGGAGACCGATTCGCGAGACGGAGTAGTGGCAGTAGAAGGTATCGCCTCGCTTCATTACTGATGGTGCCTGTAGTGTTGGTCAGGATGATGCGTGGCAAATTAAGATCTAGTAGAGGGAGAATGAACATACCCAGATGTCTTGATCTGGATGGACCTGGATGCTGGTACCGTTTTGTAACAACGCGCCTTCATATTCCCATGGCCCTCCCAGGGATGGCGCACTAGCAATGGCAATGTTGCCGCTAGTCGAGAAACGCCAGTACTTATTGTTCTCATATATGACACTAGGGTCATGAATCCAAGAGCAGTTGCCGCGACATGGCTCTGGGTCGGGATAGTACCCATCAGTTGTAGGACTGCCAGCTTGAGGGTCCTGAGGATTAGGATTAGGATCAGGATTTGGCTGAGGACGCGGTACAGGGACTGGGTTTGCGACTGCGCCCTGTGTAAAGAATGGAATGAAGGTAGCGCTGGTGATCAGGAGCGCAGTAAGCAGTGCAGTCGTAAACCTTGCCGGTCCCGAGTCCCGGATGGTGTTTCCAAAATGCCTCATGATCGGAGATGGGTAGTAGTAACAAGTATTGAATTCAATGGGTGTTGAAGGAATAGATGCTCAATCGCAGATTTTATACAAGAAGGGTGAAGTACGTCAGGGGTCACGAAGCGACCCTTGGAGTTGAAGGCAGCTTCGTTTGCAGCCACAATAGAGGGCTGATGGAGCTGCCTGTTTCTGACGCTCACGATGTAAACGGCGGTGGGATTGGCTTCGAAAAGTGTGGTTCTCGTGACCAGGGTACATGTAAAGGTTGTATAATGTGAGCGGGGATTGGTCGGCGGAAGTCTGGTGCGAGCCCCCGCGACCACCTTTCATTGTGTGAAGAGCGCATAATTCCATCATGGGACACATTTTCTCGAACTAGGAAAGTCAGATGTGCTCTTCAAGCCCCCAAACTTCGGCCTCGTATATACAGCGGTGAGGGAGTGGTGGCAAGCAAAGCCTAGGCCGGTAGCAGTACCCCGTCCGCGATGGAGCGCATGAAGAGAGTCGTGTGACATCGTCGAGCGTGCTTTCTTTCGAGCATCGTGGACCTATGGTCTGTAAGCACGCAATACTTGGAGGTCGTGTACGTATTCGGATGCGTGAAGTGCCGATACTATCACGATCTCTGCGACACCGTTGGCCGATGTACCGCATGAGTAGTACCAGTGATGTCAGGGGCTGTTCCCTCAGGCTTTGTGCGCTGGAGATGCGATCTTCGTGGACTAGTTTCGATTCGTTGCCTTCTTTGGTACCGGGACTTGAGTGGAACGTTGCTCCACCAGATCCAGTGGCCGCCATTACAGCTGAATGAACGCCAAACGTTTCATTTGTTCCGCGATGCTGGTATTGCCACATGGGAGTCCTTAGTTCTCGATAATGACACCACTGATCGTCGTTAGTATGCTATGTGGTCGTATTGACACGTACCGGATTTGAGTCAAACCCTCTGGTCGGGCGCAACGTGGCAACAGCCACAACATCGTCGCCGTGTGACGATACATACTCTTGCAGCCAATCCTTTACAATTGGTATTCCGAAGTAAGCATATCGAGGTATACTGCCGTCACATATTGTAGTGCCGAGAGTATCAGTATTAGTGGAAGGTAGCCATCCTTACTGCAGTGTCAATGAGCAAGACTTGTATCGACATGAAGATCTAAATGCAGTGTAGTGTTGGAACGAATCTTGTTATTCGGCATTGGTCGTGCAAGGGCTCCGCACGAGAACCACACATTTGTCTACCTGCCTCTTTCGGTTTTGCGTTCTTATTTTACCTGCTCATTTCCGGTACCTAGTTGGGCGCCTTGTAGCCTTCGACGTCGGTGCTGTTACTCCATTTCTCAAACTTCTTGACACTTTCGTTGTAAGTCTCAAGCTTCTTGTTGAGAAGGCTGTACGCGTCGGTTCCAACTACGCATCGGATAGGCGGGTCGTCCATGACGGCCAAGTCGTAGAACACCTTGGCAGCCTTAGCCGGGTCTATGAGGAGTTTGTTAGCGGTCGTCCGGTATGTAACAATTTGACCATGACGTACCTCCTGCTTGAGAGCCATGGCGCCCTTCAGCTTGCTTCTTGGGATCGACGTGTGCGTAGGCTGGGTTCGATATCTCGCCGAAGTCCATACTGCGGCCTGACCAGTCGGTTCGGAAACCACCGGGCTCAATGCAAGTGAACTTGATTCCCCACTCAGGCTTCACTTCTTTTGAAATGGCCTCCGTGAATCCTTCAACAGCCCATTTGCTGGCACAGTAGATGGAAAAGTTAGGAACACCTAGTGAGCATCAGCAGTGAACACAAGAATAGATTAGATTCAAACTCACCAATCTGACCGCCGATTGACGTCACCTGTTGGATGACACCTCCAGACTTCAAATCTCGCATGGTCTCCATAGCCTTTCTTGTTACATCAATCAGGCCAAAGAAGTTGATCTCCATCTGTTGCCTGATTTGCTTTTCCGACAAGGTCTCAAAGGGCCCGTTCAGACCGTATCCGGCATTGTTGCAAACCACGTCGATTTTCTTGAACTTCTTGATAGCCGCATCGAATGCGTTGTCGATGGATTCTTTCTTGGTCACGTCGAGATCCACGAGCAGACTGTTCGAATCGTTGGCACCCTCAAAAGATAACTTGGAAGAGTTGCGTGCAGTAGCGACAACATAATCACCCTTTTGCAAAACAACTTTGACGAACTCCTCGCCAAAGCCAGTGGAGCAGCCGGTGATGAGGAAAACGCGGGGTGCCATAGTGATATGATAAGGTGAGACTTTAAGAAGTGGGGACTTTGAATGATATGAAAACGTTGCAGTAAGCCTCCCGACTGTTGCACTGGCCCTTCATATACCTTGAGAATAGACGACGTCAAGTGCGGCCAGCATCATTACGTCAGAATCCATCAAAGGTAAGCGTACGGTGTTAGCGGAGTTGAACCGACAGCGACTAAGGATGGGCGAGTCGCTTTAGATCTGCCATACACCATGTTGGCAACATCTGCAGACCCGCGACGGTAGCTTGTTCGGGAACATAGTGGGTGACGTCGGCCTACATGGCAACGGTATCTCCGGCTAGGACCGTCGTGCATCTGATCCACATGCCGTATTCGTGATGCTTCGAGATAGCATTGCCGGAAGAAGATATTCAGAGCCTTGAAAAGCGCTGAAGAGAGTTCAGGGAGATGAAGCGGCGAAGTCGATGTGAAGCTGTTGTTGGCACGACCGCACCTTCTCACTGCGGGGCGTCTTGCATGAGGCGGCAAAACGCGCTCAACTCAAACAGACAAATAAGTGAGATGAGTCGCCAACATACAGTACAATTGAAATATCGAGCGCTCGCGCGTGGAGGTTGGAGATGACTGACTGGTGCCAGGCTGAAAGAGGATGTTTAATGGGAAGGAACGCGTGACGGAAGGAGACTAGCGCGACGCGAATTGGTGTCGCGAAACTGGTGCCCCTCGAAGCCCTCACCGCAGCAACAGCCCAAACAATACACCTCCATATACCCACTTCGAATACCCCCTCTTACGCTGCATTGGAGTTCTTTTTGCGACGATTGGTCACTCTCTGCCCCGAAAGTCATATAATACACCATGGCCGAGGTCATCAGAGACGAGGAGGTGCGCAGGCGCGTGCGTCTTGCGCAAGAGTTCCTCGACCCAGGTATGTCAAGCCGACAGTGGGGAAGATAGGAATACTAATTTTGGTGCAGATGATGTCTCCAGGCGAAGGTATGCAGCAGCCATCTACCCCATAGAGCGCGCACTGACCGCTTCAGCTACCGCGCAGACATTCTGGTGATGCTCAACCGAGGACTACGAAGACTCACAGTAAGTGTTGTATGCTACAAGCGTCTACGCATACTTACTATATTCAGGTCAGCATAGACGAGATCCGCTCACATAACCGCGAACTCGCCGACGGCCTCCTCAACTCGCCCTTCGAATTCACAGAAGCCTTCGACCGCGCCCTCAAAGACGTCGTCCGCACATTCACCGACCGACCCAAGTCCGAGACAGGCGACGATGTGGTATACTATTGCGCGTACATCGGCAGCTTCGGCGAGTACTCGTGCAACCCGCGCACCCTGGGCTCAAACCAGCTGAACCACATGGTGTCGCTCGAGGGAATCGTCACCAAGACGTCTCTTGTGCGGCCCAAGGTGGTCAAGAGCGTGCACTATAACGAGAACAAGCAAAAGTTTCATTCCCGAGAGTACAGAGATCAGACCATGACTACCGGCGCTGCGAGTACGAGCGTCTACCCGACCGACGATGGCGAGGGCAACCCACTCGTCACTGAGTACGGCTACTGCATCTACCGCGACCACCAGACCATTTCCATCCAAGAAATGCCTGAGCGTGCCCCTGCTGGTCAGCTACCGCGCTCCGTCGATGTCATCTTGGACGATGACTTGGTAGATCGTGTGAAGCCGGGAGACCGCATACAGATGGTCGGCATATACCGCTCACTCGGTAATCGCAACGCTGGTGCCGGGAGCTCGACTTTCCGCACCCTGATCCTAGCGAACAACGTTATCCTCCTCTCTTCCAAGTCCGGCGGTGGCATTGCCCAGGTTTCTATCACCGATACCGATATCCGCAACATCAACAAAATATCCAAGAACAGGCGCGTCTTCGAACTGCTGTCACAATCACTGGCTCCATCTATCTACGGACATGACTATATCAAGAAGGCGATTCTGCTGCTCCTCCTGGGAGGACAAGAGAAGAACCTTGAAAACGGCACTCACTTGAGGGGAGACATCAATATTCTCATGGTCGGTGATCCCTCAACTGCCAAGTCGCAACTGTTGCGTTTCGTTCTGAATACCGCCCCGCTTGCCATCGCTACAACGGGTCGCGGTTCGTCTGGTGTCGGTCTCACGGCAGCTGTCACCTCGGACAAGGAGACGGGCGAGCGACGTCTCGAGGCTGGTGCCATGGTTCTCGCTGACCGTGGTGTCGTCTGTATTGATGAATTCGACAAAATGTCCGATGTCGACCGCGTAGCTATCCACGAAGTCATGGAGCAACAGACCGTAACCATCGCCAAAGCCGGCATCCATACATCGCTCAATGCTCGTTGCAGTGTCATCGCAGCTGCCAACCCCATCTTCGGTCAGTACGATATCCACAAGGATCCGCATCGCAACATTGCTCTTCCGGATTCTCTACTATCGCGTTTCGATTTGCTGTTCGTTGTAACAGATGACATCGAAGATGCACGCGACCGTCAAATCTCTGAGCATGTCCTACGCATGCACCGTTACCGCCAGCCTGGTACTGAGGAGGGTGCACCGGTCCGCGAGGAGGGCTCTCAGCTGCTTGGTGTTGGTCTTGAGACCGACGCTGATGCAAATCGTCCGACGGAAGTCTACGAGAAATTCAACCCCATGTTACATTCCGGCGTTACAATCACCGTCGGACGTGGCTCGAACCGAAGGACTGAAGTCCTCAGCATACCCTTCATCAAGAAATACATTCAATATGCTAAGCGCGAGAAGCCAATCCTTACGAAAGGCGCTGCGGATCATATTGTGGCAACGTACTCTGCACTACGAAACGACGAGCTAGACGCCGGTACCCGCCGTACTTCCCCCATCACCGCACGTACTCTCGAAACACTCATCCGTCTTTCCACCGCCCATGCAAAGGCACGTTTGTCGAAGCGGGTTGAGCAGAAAGATGCAGACGTCGCAGAGCAGATCCTCCGTTTTGCCTTGTTCAAAGAGGTCGTCGAGGACGACCGCCGCAAGCGAAGACGGACAGTCCGCGATCCAGACGCTATGTCTACAGACGGAGAATCGTCCGGTGGCGACGACGAGGACGGGGATGAGCAAGAAGCCACACAATCTCGCCGCACCGGTGGGCCATCGACCCGCAGCCAGCGTACAGAGACCACGCGCACTCCTGCAGCCGAGGAGGAAGGCGGCGAGGAAGAAGACAACGAGGACCTTTACAATGTCACGCCGAGGACCCAACGCACGACTGACCGTACACAGTCCTCTCGCGCCGGTCAATCGTCGCAGGTCAGCGCTGCTTCTTCACAACCCGAGTCGCAACTACCCGCTACACAAACCGAATCGCAGGAATCGCAAGGCATTACGCCGGCACGTCTGCAGGTATTCCAAACAGCACTTGGTCAGCTCATCGACGGTCCGCTGTTTGCAAATGACGCTGCAGATGTCGAGCCGCTGGTTGCCGCTGTAAACGCAAGACTCGGTGGTGGTAATGGACGCGAAGCGTTTGATGAAGATGAGGCCGAAAAGGCACTTGAGGCTCTGAGCGAGAGGAACAAGATTATGTACTCTGGAGGTATTGTGTATAAGATTTAGAGAGCTTGGATTGCGATTGGATACATGATCAAATGTGGATATGATGCGATGATCATTGATTTCGTTGTCAGTCCGGAGTCTCGTGGCGTTTTTGATCGGAATTCGGATTCATTGGCGCGATTCAACGATTCGTTACTTCAAATTCGAAGAGTTCCTCGATATAAGCATGATCAAGTGTTGAGATTGGAAACTTGACCAACATTCCTAGTCCCGTTCTTTCATGATGTTTTCCGCCGGCCAGGCAAGACATATCTGGGGACTAGAATGCTCGGTTGCTGACAACCCCCAATAAGGGTTTCAGTAAATAGGACCGGAATGATGGGGGGCCAAGATGGAATTAGACACCCTAGCCTTGTACACCCCGAACATAAAGGGATACTGTTTGACGGTCTCTTAAAATCTAGCTTAACCTCCGTCCTTGTGGGCTAACATGTTTTCGTAAACAACTTCGCGAATCGGCGGATGTACCAACCATGCGCCTCACCGTTCCCCTCTTCATCTTGTTCACATCCGCTGCTATACGCGCCTCACCCGACACACGCGCATGCTACGACGTCTCCAACTCAATCGCACCAAACCACCACCCCTGCATCTCACCAGCAACACAGTCCATCTCCCACTGCTGCTCAACCACCGACACCTGCCTCGGCGACACCCTCTGCCTGAGCCAATTCGGCACCCTGTACGTCGGCAGCTGCACGATCAAAGACTGGAAGGACGGCGCGAACGGAAAAGGGTCGTGTCCCAAATACTGCGCCAATGAGGGAAACGATATCGGACTGTGCAGTTGGAACAATGGCTGAGAGTTTTGCTGCGGTTTGCTAGGGAAAGGGAGTGAGGAGTGTTGTAAGGGGGAGAGATTCAAGTTGGATGGGAATACGACGAGTGAGTTTGTGGTTCAGAGACCTTGGGGTGTGGATGCTGTGGCCGAGGGAAGCGCTTCTTCTTATGATTCGAATCCGAATCCGACTGCATCATCGGTCTCGTCGCAATGCCCTACTCTCCCCGCCAACGCAACCGATGACGGTAGTAGCGAAGATGACAAGATCACCGTCTCCCAGATTGGTCTGGGCGTTGGCCTCGGCATACCTCTGCTCATCGCGCTTGGTCTGCTTTTTTGGGAGAACAGGAAACGACGGCTTGTGGAAGCGAGGTTGGAGATGTCTCGAGGCGAGTTGCTGGTCGGGCATGCGGGGTATGCAGCTTCGAATGAAGGCAAGCCTGGCGCGTATGTGGGCGTCGAGAGCCACGAGGTTGATGGGTTGGGACAGAGAAATGAGCTGTCGTCTGACAGACCACTGTATGAGTTAGCGCATGGTGGCAGATTAGCTCTCATGATACATGATGTATGATGTCTGCAAGCAAGGGTGGATATGCAACGGAAAGAAGGTTGTCAATGTTTATTCCATTCATTGGTCATATCATCATCTCTTTGTACATCCCAAGACCCTCTGTACTTTTATACAGGGGAGTCCTGCTTAGCGAACTGCCTCGCGAGGGCCTCAATGCTATCCACAATCCTCTTGAACTCATCCTTCTGCTCTCCAGCAAGCTCTCCGCCATCCATGGCAGCATCGTCATCCTGGTTGCCCCACTGAATCTCCATTGTGTTGAAGTCGACCTTGGTGTCTAGGCCGTAGACGTCCTTGCTGGGGTGCGAAGGGAAGCCGCGGAGTGTGGAGATGAGAGACATGAGCTCCTTGACGTCGTCTCTGTTATGGAGTTAATAAAGGAACTTTGAGCTGAAGGGGACTGTGAGAGGCGTACTGTGGTACATCGCCCTTCTTCTCTGATGACTTGGAGTTGCCATTGTAGTTGGACATGCGGATGCTGGCTGGGCGGTTGGGCTCGCCGATGACCTCGATCATGTGTGTGGGTGCGCCTGCGTATCATGTCATTACGAAAGCTGTATTCATTGCAGGTCAATAAACTTACCGGAGAAGGGCTTGCTAAGGACAACCTGGAACTCTCCAGAAGGCGGGGGTGCGACCATGCGAGGCATCTTGATATGTAGTTTGTGTGGTTTGGTCTGACAAGTATCGAGAAGTTTGAAGCTTTCGAGTTACAAAGTGCGTAACTTGATAATTGTTTCAATTGAAGGTGGTAGATGAAGTTTCGAGCGGGGTACGAAAGCGTGGTGAGGGGAGGTTTTGTAGCAAATGCCATATGCCATCATCGCATGCAGGTACCCACACTAGTTTTGTTCTTGATGTCATGATGAATCGCGGCTGCCGATGTGGACCGCGAAAGTTTCCCTTTCTTTTCTCCACCTTTTGCGATGAGCCGTCTGAATGGCGATGCGATGGGAATGTTGGTGCTCAGATTCTGCAAGTGGTTTTGCTCAAGATCGTGTGTTGTCGCGTCGTCGCGTGACGCGTGCGCGTGAACACGGGGTATGACATCACCAGCCCTTCGCATGTCTCTACCCAACTTCGACACGCATTTGCTCGTGTCAATGCCTCTTTCTCGGAGGCACCATCTCGACATCATGCAGTAGCACCTTCTCAGGCCTGTTCTAGCTGCATCAAAGAAGCTCGGTCCGACGAAGCTCTACAGTCTCCCCGCATTGAATGACTGCTTTACCATCTCGATCAAATATCCCGGGCTCGTTTGGCTGACCTTGACTGGACAGCACAAGCTTCAAGATCATATCAGCCAGCTCTTTTGGAAGGTTCCTACCCACAACTCGATACACGTTGAGCTTCGTCTCAGTGTACGCATGTCTCTGTAGAAGATCAAGGACCACCGCAGTATTAACACGTACACATCCTCTGCCTCTGCCTATTCGAGCGCTTTCTCTAGACGTGGAAATGTGATCGCAGAGGTGATAGTGATCGCAGAAGCGGCGAATAGACTGGCAAAGGTAGGCTGCATCGGGCTGTCGTGCTTGCGCGTCACCATTGTCTCTGCGAGGAGCTTTGCGCTGTCGTTTTATCGACTGCAGAATGTTTCTCACTATTCTATCGATTTGACGATTCGCGTTCTGATGAGCCTCGTTGGAGAAGAATGGAGAAGATCCATGCAGGCAGTCCAGTTTGGCATAGACGCAAAGGTCCAGTGCTGGTAGCTCGCCGTCCTCAGCGACAGTGATGTGTTCAATCACGGCCAGCATTCGCGGAAAGAAGACGGTTCTGAATACATGCTGATGTCTCTCCAAGCGCTCATTCTGACTGTAGATTTTCGAACGATGCAACGCCGTGCGCATTCTGTCTTTAAGATAGCCAGCGCATGCTTTGGCGTTCCGTGGCGGATGTGCCTGAAGTAGCGTTAAGAAATCTTCGTGTATGATGTCTGTGGTTGCGCGCAAAGAATAAGCAGAGAATCGTTCGCGCAGAGAAGCATCACACCCACCGACGGAAAATGGATCTTCATTAGACCGGCCATCGCAAGGAGACAGCAGCAGTTGTTCGAGCGTTGGAGCATCGAGGGAAGCAGTCCCACGTAGCTGTCTGAAAGGCTGCCATAGTTTGAGGTTGAAAGCACGATAGGCAACAGTCTTTCGAAAGGTGTGAGGAATTCGCTGCTCGCTGACGTCTAGTTCTTTTTGCGTCGGGCCCCAGGTTGGCGTCATCATCCCGACTAGCTGTTCGTTTATGGGTATGTAACAACCCATTATTTTCGGGCGCGTGGTACATCGAGACCTCGACCAAAGTGTATGTAGCCAAGTTTGAGTGGTGGTAAGATTTTAGCACGACCCTTGATCGTTGGCGCCGACCGTGCCGCAATGCTGCACAGGGCAACTAAGCTGACTTGGGACTCCTTGATATTTCACCCCGCAAAGGCTTACGTTTGTTGCAACATCTTGTTGCTGGTCTGTTAGTGTTATGTTGAGAGCAGTGCTGCGCTGTCGATACAAACAGCGGGGTATGGGCTGTCGTGAAGCGCGCTAGCTCAAATGGCAGCCAGTAAAGTTAACATTACCAGACCATGAATACATGCGCAACTCGGGGTAGCTAGTCCAAACGATAAACTTTGTGACCGCTCCAAGCCACCCAATGTTATGAGCAAATTGCGGAACTGGTAGTCGACGACTATTGGGTATATTGAATTTGAGCTGGACCTGTCTCACACTCGCGGCTTCCACCTTACCACCAACCTACGGCCAATCATAGTGAGCTCATCTCAAATGATTTTTGCTTTGCCAGTTGACTGCTCATTCTCCTGTGCTACCGCACCTTCATTCCCATCGCCCTCAACCTTCCCTGGCTTCGCAAAGGCAGCACCAAGCAGATGAATCGGGTTGTTCATCCTTGTCATCATAAGATAGAGCAAAGTAAGTCCTGTGACAACAACTTCGTCTCTCAGAGCCTCTGTAACCTCCTCTTCTGTCTCTTCAAAGTAGAAGTTGCCGACTTGCTTCATCGCCCATAAATTGACGCTGAACTTGGCGATAGATTCCTGGGTCGCGGAGTTTATGCATACGAAATCCCAGACTTTCATGGTAGAGTTGGCCGTCCAGGTGATGGGGACGCCATCAAGCGCCTGCGAGAGATAGTTGTATTTGGTCTTCCAGCGTTTCAGTGGCTTCAGAATGACTTCTTGGCCATGAATGATGCAATCGCCACTGATGGAGAAACTGTCTAAACGTCGGAGTAGTGAGTCAGAGTGTGTCTTACATGTAATACAACCAAACTTACGGATGGTGCCTTTGGCGATGATTGCGTGATCTGACGCGCGCTCGAAGCGCAACTGAGGCTTTGCCGGGCGAAAATGCTGAACGTAGAGCGGCGTGAGCTGTTGATCAGGGCCTTTAGAAGCTACTATGTTGCGGAACTTGGACCAAGCGAAATCGACTTGGAGAGTGAGACCGCTTGAGGATAGAGGGCCCATGGACCCAACGGGCTCAGCGGGCTCAGCGGGCTCAGCGAGCTCTTGCGATGCCCTTTTTGGCGGCTGAGAAGTGTTGGGAGGGAGTTCAGTATGGGTTGACATGATGTGCTAGTGGATGCCTAATTTTTTCGATGTTGGAATATGGAAGATCAGCCGTAACCGCAACGGTCGTTATAAATTCGAAAACTGTCAAAGCGCGGTCACTTGGACGTGGTCAAACGGCGAGGTGAAGGTGAAGACGCGCACTTTTAAGAAGGGAAATGCAAACGCGCAACTAGAGGTGATTTCGATGTGCGTGATATATGTATTGGAGTTTTTGTAGTGTAAACATCGTGCGTTTGTGTGCCTTGCTTAGCCACTCTTCTGGCTTTGGACGCCTTACCATGCCTCAATATTTCCTAGAACGGAATAGTGCTTAGCAGCACACGGCGATGTAGTACAGCGCAGCACATCTTCAATACCGATAAAAGTTATGGGTTGTCTTATGAAGACACAGCTAAGGTGGCACGGAATTTCGAAGGCTGATCTGAGTGTCGCCAAAAACTATCTGTATGGACAGGTCGTGGGAAGAGGAAAGAGGCTGGGAGTGCAGCTGCACAGTGGCAGGTGGGCCCACTTAAGTGAGATGTCGTCATAGCTCACGGCCACCACTCCGTCGACACCCACACCCCACTCAGCATGTCAGCATCTCCACGCTCGCAACGAGAAAAACGATTCTCAGTGTGCTGTACGGCAGGTTGTGAAAGAGTTATGAAGATCGTGGGGCGCCTATCAGCCGTAACGTACACCGCTGGTCAAAGCAGCCCAAGCGCGGGGGATGCACTGCGGACAGGAATTACACTCCCCAGCATTCTCATCCGGCTACCAACCAGTATGGCACACTGACCTGCTCGCAGGTATCGCATCGGTTTCAATACACCTCGGGATCCTTCATACCAAGAAAGGAGCTTGTCGACTATGCTGCATGACACCGCCTCTTCCAGACTTCGACCGGCGTCATTACTCCACGCGAGGTAGATCTTCAGCAGGTATCGTGAGTAACTTGGTGGGATATCTTCCGCGGACGGCTCAGACAGCAGTTTCGAGGCGGCTTCGAAGCGGCTCGCTTCTAACGCTGCGCTGTTTGAGTGATTCGGCAATACGGCAACAGATGCCCTCTCGCAGTGCGAACCACAATTCTCGATCACTAAAACACACCAAACGATCGTGGTCTCACAGACTAATCAATGATGTTAGAGTACCTGGCTGTATCGCCGGGCGCACTGAGCCTCCATCCCGCTCGCGTCAAGGGATAGTTACCCGCATGATGTGCAGCGCGGCAACAGAGAGACCCAAGTATCGCCCAGTTGTGCCAACAAAGTTGAGTGCTTCTTTTAGCTGGGCCTATCGCGCGTCCAGAGAAAATCAAAATGCTGGGCGATACTCATAATCTCCCCACGCCTGCAATGGGTGACGATTACTGATGATGCTCGTGCGGACGCGTCCCCAAGCCAAGTGTCGATCGGGATGCCACAGCTGCAGGACAAAGATCTGCAAAGGAGGCTCTGCTGTTGCGTTGTCGCAATGCACAACATCACTACTGGGTGTCGCGGTCCATTGCCTAGCAGGGTTTGTTCTGTATTTGGCACAGCGGACTTGGCGGGCTTGGCAGGGAAACTCTGTGCAGAGCCACTAATCTCCGCCAAATCGAGACGCCCATCGGCATTGTCATGTTGAGACGCTTGCCGAGCCGCAATGCTCACAGCCGGACAAAAGAACCTGCGCCGTTGTGTGTTCCTCATTTGCGCCAATCACCGCGTACAAGGTCAACCTGTCTCAACAGCTCCTGTGTCTCAACCTTGAATGTTTCCCCGACGTCCACAGGTGTAACATGACAGGGTCAAAGGGAGCCTTAAGGCGGAAAGTCCCACACGTCGCGTTCGAAGCTAGCGCTACAGGTGAGCTTGGCACCATCCGCCATAGCCCATTCACCGCTTGGCTCCGGTCGTAAGCCTCCTAATGGCGGGAGTGGCTGCTAAGCCAAGAATGTCCTGGCGGCTGCTGTTTCAAGTCAACGAAGTGCATTGTGTCCGTGACGCGTGTAAAGATATGAAGTAACAAGGCTCAGCACCCAAGAAATTGGAAATCGAGGCTGGCATTCCCTATCACTGCGCTCGCAATTCTCTCCGAACCAGTCCGGGAAATCCCTCGTTCTCCATCTTTTTGCACTTGCTTATATTGGTTTTAATCGACTTGTAAATACGGCTGGTCTGCTATTTACAGTTACTCGCTCCCGCTGGTCGTCTTCATTCCACACCCTTTTTTCTCAACCCTTACTGTTGTTCCTTCCGCGCATGAATCCTTGAACACACTCCTTCCGTCTTTTCCGCTTTTCGCCTACAGGGCTCTTCACCATGCCTTCCCTCGATGTTAGCGAGCTTAACATCGTCATCGCCGTTCTAGGTACGTCTGACAGACGAAAGTCGACAGGCAAACACTGACGTTCGACTGCAGGCGCTTTCATCATTCTATACGGCTTCATTTCAGTCAAGATCAAGCAAGTATGGTATCTTGGTGAAGCTTGTAAGTACACAATCGCCCGACGCAGCGCCGTCATTCTTCAAAGCAGTGAACTCATTCTTTACAGTACCTGCCGTTCTCATCGGTGTCATCCTAGGACCGATAGCTGCCAGATTCCTAGATGCGGAGAAATGGGGCTCAGCTGCCACGGGGCAGCAAGAAGCTATCACGCTGGTGAGCGCGAATTCACAAAACCCCAATATTGAACCCTGCTGAGCATCATATAGGGCATGTGCCGAATCGTCATCGGTGTGCAGCTGGTCATCGCTGGATTCCAACTCCCTGCCAAGTACCAACAAGCCCGGTGGAAGGAGATGGCGATCTGCCTCCTCCCTGTGATGACAATCATGTGGATCTGCACTAGCTTGTGCATTCTCGTCACAGTTCCCAAGCTTACCTTCTTGGCTGCGCTTGTTATCGGATCTTGCGTTACTTGCACTGATCCTATCTTGTCGCAAGCCGTAGCCAAGGGTCCCTTTGCTGACAAGTTCGTTCCTCGCGCGCTGCGAGAAATCATCTCGTCGGAAGCTGGTGCTAACGATGGTTTCGGTTTCCCTTTCCTGCTGTAAGTCTCACAACCCTCCAACACAAGAAGCTTCTCTGACGAGTCGGACAGTTTGGCTACATACCTCATCCGCCATGCCGAACTCGATGGTGTCGAGTTTAAGACCGGCATAGAAGGTGCCAAGGAAATCGCTCATCGGGCAGTCAACATGCTCTCCAAGCGTAGCGAAGAGGGAGTTGGTCGTCTCGGTGGCGGTGTCCCGATGGCCATGGAACAGTGGATTGTTGAGGGATGGCTGTACATCATCGTCATGTCCGTTGCAATCGGTGTCATCCTCGGCGTCGCCAGTATGTTCGCCGTCAAGTTCGCCCTGCGCAAGAAGTGGATCGACTCCGAGAGTCTTCTGCTCTGGCCTATGGCTCTCGGCTTGTTCACCATTGGCGTTTGCGGTGCGCTCGGTACGGACGACCTCCTCGCTTGCTTCGTCGCCGGAAACGTCATGAACTGGAATGGAGTCTACCTCGAGGAAACCGAGAAGCGTCATGACGAGGTCAACAGCTGTTTCGATGTCATCCTCAACTTCGGTGGTTTCATGTACATCGGAACCATCATCCCATGGGCCGAGTTCCAGATGCCAGATGTCACCGGTATCACTATTGGAAGGCTCATGATTCTTGGCTTCCTCATCCTCGCTTTCCGTCGTATTCCAGCCATCTTCCTGATGTACAAGGTCATGCCCAACGTTGTCAAGGACTGGAAGGAGGCGCTGTTCATGGGTTATTTCGGACCCATTGGTAAGTTGCCTCGACGCTTTCAAATAGTGACATGAACTAACGCTTGTCAGGCATCGGAGCCGTCTTCTACGTCGAGCACACTCGTCACCTTTTCCCCAAGCCAGGCGAGGCCGAGACTGAGGAAGAAGAGAACCTTGTCGCAGCCATGATCCCAGTCGTCTACTTCCTCGTCGTCTTCTCCATCGTCGTCCACGGCCTTTCCATCCCCGCCCTCGATGCTTTCTACCGTTACAAGAAGATCCCAGCGATCGAAGAGTCTGAGCCCGCTGAGATTCGCGTACGATCTATCCACGAGGCCCTTCCTAAGAACACCAGGATGGACTCCAAGCGCGGCTCGGTCTACCAGCACAACCGCTTCTCTCGCCCAGTTTCCATGGGTCCTGGCCCGGAGCTGTACAGGTGGAACAACCAAGTCAGGGATAGCGAGGCCACATTCAGGTCAAACTCCCAGGTCCAAGCTGTGGATTACGCAGAGAAGCTGCAAACTATCCGGTTCCAGGAAGACTATGCTCATGAGAAAGCAAACTTGGGCCGGTAGATTGGTGTAAGCTGGGACATTTGACATGTCGCACTCCCGAGTGGCTATCCCTATCTTTGGTGGAAGGCCTATCAAGGGGCAATTAGAGAATCCGGTACGCGCCAAGGGTCAAGCAGAGGATGCGCGCAGAAGGAAGGGGAGCCGTTAGAACAGTGTATTGGTTGGATCGCTCATTTTAGGATTGGAACACAATCAGGGTTGCTCCCTATCGTTTACAATGCTTTTTGTCACTCGTTTAGACCTGTACAACATAGACTGACGTTGAATTACGCGTATTTGTCCGCACGCCAGTCCCAGAACTACGCTTAATGCCCACCCTCACCACCAGCTCTCAAGTGCAAACTCCAAAGTCGTGACCACCATCCGCACGATATCATCAACGCAGGAATCTGACGAGACCCCCAGCTTCAAGACCCAGTTCCCCAGACCCAGATGTCAGGCCCATTCCCCTGTCGTTCACTTCCCAATCCGAAACAAGCCAAGAGCGCCGCGGTGGAATCGCCAAGCCGTCATTGCCGTGTTACCCGTGCCGGTTTTCCGCTGTCCCTGTCACTTTCCTCCCCTTAACGCCCTCGCTCCTCGGAAAGGTTATCCATACAGTTTGAGAGTCAGGACTTCATTCTCAAACGTCTTGGGAGATTCAGTCTTTGTTCCCGATGAAAGAGGAGGTAATAATATGGAGATTATGTGTAGTTGCTAAATTGGGTATGGCGTGCGCTGCGCTCACATCGGTCCGACTCCACCTTTCCGCTCCGCGACGAGTGTGCGGAGGTGGTGGTCGTGAAGGGGGGGTTAGGGAAGGCTGTCGGAGTGAACTGGGGTTGAGCAAGAAGTTGGTCGGGTTGTGGGAAACCCTTTCTCGTCATATTCGTCTCTTTCCCATGATCGAATTCACGAGCTGCAGGCCACCCCATTGCTGTGCCTCTCCAGCCAATGGCGACGGATGGCGATCTTTACCGCAATGGTTGGGGTCGCTTTATCATCACTTTGTTTGTCAGCTCTATCACCAACTCCTCTGCGCTAGATCGTGCAAGTATCGAGAGAAGCGACGAGCTTTTGACAACAGTTTTGTCAGCTGTCGTCATGTTAGAGAGCTGATACCTATTGCGATTGGCCTACTGCATTGGTAAGTGATGCAACCCATTAATAGTGCATCGGCTATACGAGGCAACACCATCAACATCGTACTTAGGGTCTATGGGCAATATGCGGTGTATCATGAAGTCGACTTCGGCTATATCTGAAAGGCATATAGCCCGTTGACGGTAGTTTACGAGAAATCCAGCAAAATCAACCAATTTCACACAATATGCCACCAATCCGCGTTGCTCTCGTTGGTCTATCGTCATCTGCAAAGGTTACCTGGGCCGCAGACGCTCATCTCCCATATCTCCTCTCTCACCGTGGCAAGCAGCACTACCAGCTTGTCGCTCTCCTCAACTCCTCTACTCAAGCCGCAGAAACAGCAAAGAAGACATTCGCACTTCCCGAAGACGTAAAAGCATATGGCGACCCAAGCACCCTCGCAGAAGACCCAGATATCGACCTCGTCGTCGTCTGCACCCGCGTCGATGTACATTTCTCTGTCGCCGAACCGAGCCTCAAAGCAGGGAAAGCAGTGTACATTGAATGGCCAGTGACGCAAGACCTTGCCAGCACAGTACACCTTGCAGGACTTATGCATGAACCGCGGAACAGTGTCATCGGCCTCCAAGGACGTGTCGCCCCAACTACTCTTCGACTCAAAGACTTGCTAGCCGCAAACATCATAGGCAAAGTACTCAGCAGCCAAGTCCGTGCCTTTGGCAACTTGCTGCAGCGGGACGTTCTCCCTGAGTCTCTGGAGTATTTTGCGGATAGAAAGGTGGGAGGACATCCGATCAATATCCATTATGGCCACATGATCGATTACGTGCACGAGGTACTCGGCGGATGGGAAGAATCTCATACGAAAATACAAATCCAGCGACCGAATCTGAAGCTCCTGGGAGCTGACGGGGGTGTCAACAGGGCCATAAAGACTGATGTACCTGATCTGATATCTGTACACGGTACCCTCAATACTGAGAAAGGAGTCACAGTACCCGGAGCCACACTTGCAGCTTCTTTCCGCCTTGGCCAGCCGTTTAAAGGCGAACCTGGGTTCGTGTGGTACATCGCTGGCGAGACGGGAGAGTTGCGTGTTACTGCACCAGGTCCTTATCTTATGTCTGGTGACTCTTATGATGGCCCTATTTCGATTCAGCACCATGATTACGCGACTGATGAAGTGCGCGATTTGGGCTGGGACTGGCCGGAGTGGCAGAAAGAGTTGGGTCTTCGCGCGAGGAGCGTGGCGGAGGTGTATGAAAGGTACGCGCAATGGGTTGAAGGTGGGATGGGGGAGGTTGTCGAAGGGAGAGAGTGGCCGAGCGTGGTGGATGGAGTGGCGTTGATGAGGGAGTTTGAAGATATTTACAAAGAGTTCGACAGGGCGTGAGGTGAGTTAATTCATCGGGTCATGTATCGGGATCCACGCATGGTCTTAGTCAGTTGCAGTGTGTTAAAATCTTGCGCAACTAAATGTCATCAGAAGTGCTGAGTGTAACATATCTGACCTCTTGAAGTCTGATTATGCACTGAGCGATCTAGCACACACAAATAACGACGAGACTGGTCGACTGACAGCTGTGAATCATGCGATTCACCTATGATCATAAATTCCAGACGGCATTCAGCGATTATATGCCTTGTTCTCCTTTCGCAACCACCACCTCATTTCAAATTATGTCGCTATCTGTTGTACGTCGTGCCAGCTGGTAGCTCTACTGGTGCCCTATCGGCAGGCACTTCCGATACAGGACTGACCGCATATCCGTATTTCTCAGTTGCCGGTCCCTGCGTATACGTCTGGTTTGAGTCCATTTCACCAGGAGAACCGGCTGGGTACATAGGCGCGGTATGCGAATTGGCGGGCTCATACGGATTTCGCTTGCCATTCTTCTTTCTGCGCCAGAACAGAAATCCAGCCAGAGCGAGTAGAGCGAGGCCACCGACTATTCCACCGACCAGGCCGCCTATCGCGCCACCTGAGAGACCCGACGCTTTGTCCTTTGTCGCGATTGGTGAAGGGGGCGAGGCAGCCGTTGCTTGTGATCCTCCAGACGGCGAGGTTGTAGCGATGGGTTGTCCTCCGGATACGCTCGGGGTTACTGACGACGCAGCCGCGCTGGTCGGCGAAAGCGCTTGTAGAGCAGACAGGCTGATCGCGTAGGTAGGGGCCGAAGGGCGAGCCGATATGAGAGACTGCGCTGTTTCGTTTACGGCGGTCGCGTTGAGGGAAATGAGGGGGTTGTCTAGTTTACTCCAGCAGATGTTCGTCTGGTCTGCTGTTTCCGTGCATGTCTCGCTAGGTCTTGTCAGCTACATGCGCAACGTTAAGTATTGCGGCGTTGAGAGGTTTGCTCACCTCGACTTTAAGCAGCAAAAGGCGTTAATGCCAGTCGAGCAACCTTGTTGACTGCCCGAGGGCGTTCTCTTGTCTCCTCCATCGCAATCTGAACTAGGTCCCCAGCACACAGCATCTGGACTTCCTGGTATGCAGCAATAATACTTCTCCGTCCGATCATCGAAGGCGCAGACCGATGGCGCGTCACACCCGAATGAAGACTTTGGACATGCCTTCAAATCGCCAATTCCTACGCTGCCTGCGAAGAAAAACTCGGTGAAGGCGCCACGCACTGGCAATGTGGTTGCGAGGAGCAGACAGACTGTCGACAACATCTCCCCGCCTGTTGGATTGAGCGAGTGTTGGGTATGGGAGTGATTTGTGGAGTGCGACCGCAGGCGTGGAAGTGATCGTCTACAGCATTATGAGAGAACGGTGAGCCGTTCGGCGAATTTCCTTCGCTGTGGAGAGGTTAGGCCACCCATCATCACAGTCGTGCCATAGCCACGATATGCCGTGCCCAAGAAGCCGGGGGCTGGCATCCAGACACGAATCACGTTGTGTTGGTGCCTTGGGTCGGCGACGTGAGAGGCAGTGTCGGCGTTATAGCCATAGCGCGACTTCACTGCTTATCGTTGCTGCATGTGGTCCGTAGCTAGCTTTGAAGGCCCGGATCGCAAAATTCTACACGTAGGAAGAGGAACAAGGCGCATGCTTGGAGGTCGATGATCGAAAGAATGTACCAGTAACTGATTGGCAGAGAAGCTCACATCGAGGATGTGTAGCTTGTGGAAGCCGGCGGTTGCGACGAAAAGGCGTCCAAGCTACGGCGCGTGCGAACCGCGTGGTAGGTAATCTCGGCATCTTCCGAGTCATCCCATATGCGTCGCGAGCGCGCATTCCCCATCTCTTTCCCCACGTACCAACACAAACTTTGCCCACAAGCCACGTTCTTAAGACCCAAAGGTTAGAAAATGATGGGTTAGGCCTTGTACATCAAACTACATCTGTAGAGTAGATTTGCAGCCAGAAATCACATATTTTGGGCTGCCTTGGGAAGTCGCACATGTGGACACCACCTCTGATGCCATCTTTGGATCCTCGCATGGTTCATACTAAGTTTCAAGGACCAAAAGTCAAGAGAGTAGAGGTGGAACGCAGTACCTTGATCATCGAGCACAACCCGCATGCTTGTCGGTTGGAACTGGTACCCAGGTACTTCAGGATGGTGCCACATCGCCGATACGTCACTCATGGCATTTCGCAATTTCAACATTCGCATGATGTCAACTTTGAGATTGTAACGCAGATAGAGTGCGCAGGAAAGAAAATGCCGTGCTACCTAGATATCGAGCAAACATTTGTGGGAGGTCTCACGAGGCAGACTCCCGAAGTCTTGTGCGTGAACAGGGGCCGCCTACCCGTACGATGATCTCGCCGTTTGTGCCAGCGCTGTACTCCTACCTAGGTATCATGAAGTATCATAAGGCGACCATGCAAATACGACAAGGGGTGTTCTTCTAGCAGCATAGCCTGCGTAGGGTAGTCGCTACCAGAATGTACTACAGTCCTACGTAAGTTCAGGAAATGGAGGGCAATATCCGACTAGGCGGACCTCCGCGGAGCTGTTGGCTGAGGTCACGGGAACGAGAACCGCCTGGGTATCTCGATCGTCACACTGTACCAAGAAGCCAGTATACTGACTGCTTCTATGGATAGCCTTATAATATTAATTCCACGTCAAGCCCTTCTCATGAGGGCGTAATGACTATTTCAACTCTGAACAATATGTCGCCCATGCGTGTGACTCCGAGATGGTGTGGTCATTGGAGTAGAGAATCGAAAGCCTTGATGGCGAACCGCGCAAGGCACCAAAAGCGAAGATTGACAGAACATTGGTAGCTAGTGGCGTTAATTTCGAACAATGAGGCCAGTGTTAACGTGGTCGAATGCTGAGCAGGTTGCTTCTAGAATTATCCTCCACACTGCAGTACTTCCAGACTGATACAAAATCGAGATAAGCGCCAGTATGCCAATGTCCTGCTTCGCGCCACTGTCGCTTCAAAGAGGATAGTAGAGTCGTCTGAGAACATCGCTAGACTCCTCCAAGGTATGACTGATGCAAAACCCGCACCTGTTTGGGAGAATTCTCAAATATGTTGGTCGGGTCAGACTCTGCGTTGCATATGACGGTCAAATTTTCTCTTGTTTGTGGATGTTTGGCCACGCCGCAGGAGAGGGTGGAGGGGCTGAGAGTGCAGTGTTGATGAGTACACAACACATCCAATTCGGAGGTCTATGCCGCGGAACGACGCGATAGTGATCCTGCCTGGCTTCTCGCGCCCGTTTTAGAACAGGCCGGTGTGGTATTCGATACATACCAGAAAGCCGATCTATAGGATAGAACCGATTGTGTTACCATACAGCATAGGCCCCACTGGGTATCGGATCACAATCTCGGCATTAGAGTGAGGGTTCTTCTAAACGAGCGCAGTCGCCGCGAAGGCGAGATATACGCTATTGCCATGGCCTAGGCACAGGCTGACACTGGCAACTATGGCTGAGGATTGAAATACCCAGTCAGTGTCGCAGACCGAGGGGCCGGATGCATAGCCGATTCTGCTGGTTGCTTGGCAGGTTTCAAAGAGCGCTGAGTGCATGGATGTGGCTCGAAGACGGAGTGGCTCACCGACATCACGTTATTGATGTAGGATGGCGGAAAGTTCGATCTCTTGAACGATTTCGATGCCAAAACGCGCTAGCACGGCGACACGTGCTCGCGCTGCAGAGGATCGAAGATCCTGACGCGGCAAGTGATTGGCGGGACGGCAATAGCGCCGAAGTGGCGCCACGAAACCTCGATACGAAATTCCCCTTCGAGCCTTCCTCCACCCGCCAGATACCAGCTACTCGCGCTTCTTTCTGTGGCACTTTTCTGATACGCGTTTTTCACAGAGTCATGCAGAGGTCTATATAGACCGGAGCCTTGCAGTTGATCTTGCAGTAACAACGCGGCTGACGTCACGGTCTCAAAGGAATGGACCAAGGAGCTTCACGAAGTCCACCACCACTGCGTTCACTCCTACCTGCACCTGCCGGTGGAGTTCGCAGAGAATCTGTGGAGAGGCAAAAGGCTACACGTGTCAACGCTTGCGAGGCTTGCCGAGTTCGTAAGTCAAGAGCAAGTACATACATGCTGCGCCTTTGGTGCTTTTGCTGACCTACAAACAGTGCGACGGATTAAAGCCTAAATGCACTGCATGCGTGACGCGAGAGACTGAGTGTCGTCATGGCGAGACAGAATCACGGCAGTTCAAGCGTAGATACGAGCAGCTCAAAGAGAAGCGTACTGCCCAGGAAGAAGTATTCGATATGTTACAAAACCTACCGGAGAGGGACGCAGCCGGCATCTTTCGCCGCATTCGAGCCGGCGCAAATGCGGAGGCCGTGGTAAAGCATATTCAAGAAGGGAATATGGTCGCTGAGGCTTCTGATGTTCCGCAAGCGTCGTCGCGCTTTCACTTTCCGTTCCTGGATGAGATACCACCAAGCCTTCGGGACAGCGCTTACTTTCGATCACGGGTTTATGAAGTAATCGATGCATCTGACAGGGACATGGGTACTTCAGAGGCGCATCTTGCTCCGCAAGAGAGCAATTACTGGAGACCTTTGTCCTCGGCCAAGTTGGTTGACCCTCTACTTGAGGATGCACAACCGTCGCAATGGACTAGTGTTAGCTCCAACGATCGATTGCTACGCAACATTCTCGAAAGTTACTTTGTCAATCAGTATCCAAGACAGTTCTTCTTCGTCAAGAATTATCTACTAGAAGACATGGTATCGAGAAGAGCTGAGTTCTGCTCTCCTCTACTCGTCAATGCACTTTTGGCCAAATCTTGTGTGAGTAAGTGTACACCTGTATCATGGATGGGGGTTCACTAACGTGCCATAGGTTAGTTCTCGACTGTTTGCCAATCAGACCAAGTTTTGGAATCCAGATAGCCTGCCATATCGATTCTTGGCTGAAGCAAAACGACTATGGGAACTAGAGGAGGAGCAGCCAAAGCTTACAACGATTCAAGCTGGCTGCCTCATTAACGCCACGATGAACGACTTTGGTCATGACAGGGTCGGGTTCTCTTACATGTTCAAAGCGCTCAGCATGGCACATCGAATGAGTCTCTTCACGCCTCGGTCATATGACAATAAACTTGAACACGCGAAATCGTTCACTGCTTGGGCCCTTTCCGCGTGGCTGTCGTAAGTACACTTGTTCAATATCATTCCTCAGCTAACTTCTGTCAGATTACAGAGCTACTACTACTTCAAGCCACCGTGCCTCTTGGATATCCCGGCAGATCCGCTTCCTGACGTCGATGGTAGATTGGAGTGGTATGGTCAGATGTCATTGCGTTATCCACCGGACGAGCAGACCTACTCACCCGAATTCGCCCATAGTATGAAAGCACTGTGCGAGTTGCGGGTCATCCAGAATGAGATCGGTGTCATGTGCTTTAGTCGCTCCAAAGAGTCTAGGAAGATGCCTTGGGGTGCAGCTCTGCATATCCAGGCAAAGTTGGAAGCCTGGTATGGAGGTTTGCCTGCCCAACTGCAACCCCGCTGTATCGTGTACCCCGCTCATCTGATGCTACAGTAAGTGGCCACGCCAGATGATCATGATATGAAAGCTAAGATATTTGCAGTTGCGAGTACTATGCGGCTCTGGTAACTTTGTTCCGGTCGCAAATTTCGTCTGGGAATGATGGCGTCCAGCTGTTGACGCAGCATCAACGCAACGCAGCTGAGCAAATCGTTACCCATGCAAGCGTTCAACTCGAGAGTATCTTGCGCTTATACTACCTCCGCCATAGTTTCGAGGCTTACGACTCCACGCTTACCATCTTCCTGGCCCAGCTCGCCAACCTAACATTGGAGCCTCTTGAACAACTCGAACGAGATCCGGGCAACGCTCCCCCGGAAGTCAGCGAATCTCTCCTTTCGACACTCGTCTTATGCTTCGGTGGCTTATATGAGCAATCCAAAAGCGCCTACATCGCCGGTATCATGCTCATGATCATGAGAAAAAGACTGAGTGCCGACGTTCGCAACGCTGTCGGGCGTTATGTCTCGATCGAAGAGACGGATAGCGATACTGATCCAATGGACGAAACGGACCTAGGGTTTTCACATCCAATTCTTTCGGAACTCATACTGCCGGGTACAAGCCTCAGCGACGATCCAAAGTCGTGGAGATTAAAGAATTTGGTGGATGATCCTAGGAGGTATTCGGGGTAGCAACAGAATGGGATGCGATTAACGCGATGATATTGATATGCAGATATAATAGACGAGTGAGGAACGAAGCAGGCACTCTCGATACGTTTTTCGGTCATATGACCACATTGTTCCCAGCAAAGCTCGACCTAAAAGCTGACCTCGGGAGTGTCCAGCCCTTTGACCACGTGATGTCTGTCTGGGGGTTCTTCGGTCCTGCACTTCAGGTAGAGTGCGCGATCAATGTTGTTAGGAAGATTCGACGCGTCGAGGCCGCAGAGCAGCAAAAGTAAATGCTCGCCACACGGCCAGATCGAAAGGATCGATGACCCTTTCATTTCTCATGCCAGGAGACTACCGTATCTTCATAGTATATCGATATTGTGGCGCCGCGCTGTCATCGGGTTCAAACTCTCTGGTGTTCCATCGTTACCCGTAAGCAACACTACGGTATGATCTCCGGGTGTTAAAGCGCCGTCGCGTTGCAGATGATGGACGCGACGCCGAAAGAAGATAAGGGAAGGTGCTGACACGGCAACTCCTCGCCTCAACCTCAGGTTTGGCGGTTTGAAGAACGCGAGTCAAGTTGTGCAATGCCTGCAAATGTCTCTCTTCGGCAGACTTGTTGGAATCCTTCGCTGTGTAGGACGCGATGCAGCCCTGGAGGCGTTCCAGAAGCGGGACAGAGAAGGATGCCAAGCCACTAACTAGTCAAGCGGGCCGCTGACGTGGTGAGACGCTCACGAGAAAACGACAGCTCGTTGACACGGCGATAGCCATACCTGGTGGACGAATTGTGAGTTGCCACCACGGTAAAAAACGGAGATCAGATGAAAGCGATGGAGCTGCATCCTCGCTCGTGCAGATGTCACAACGAACGGCCCACCACCTCGTTGGTTCGGCAGGGCCCCGCATCCGCGGATCCATCTGCATCACGCGCACAGACATTCGACAGAAGCCAAAATCAGGAGGCGGTGGAGAGTTTCAACGCGCGTCAAAAGCGCGAAGTTCCCGCCCCTCTTCCCGTTGCATTCCCGTTGGACCCACGACTTCCATTCAGGTACCAACGCACACGAACCGTGAAGAAGACAGCACTTGCAGCTTTGAACCTGTCCAGACAGCATCATGCCAGTGGACGAGTGGACTCCTAGTAAAATCACGTATGACCCACCCGAGAAAGGTCGCTTGGGGTATTCCGATCCTGTAGAGTGAGCATCTTGCGAGTAGTTACAAGAGCTCTCCAGCTGATCTCTTCCTATAGATACCATGACGTGACCGAACAGCAACAACCACACGTTCCCGCAAAGCGCGCCCGCCCTACGGAGCAAGAATTCTCCGTAAGGAAGAAGCGATTCTTCGACGATATACGACCTCTCCCAACCTCCCCGAACCAACACAAGTCCAAGAACAACTCCCGAAAAGCATCCTCCAGCAATCCGAAGTCGCGGTCGGCGTCTACCACCAAGCAGCGAGTGCACGTGGACCTTACCAAGGATGTAGACATGGAAAGCGTTGATGGACGTGTACCAGAAAGCGTTGATGGCGGTGTTCCAGAAAGCGTTGATGGCGGTGTTCCAGAAAGCGTTGATGGTGGTGTTGCATTGAGCAATGTAAGCGTTAATGGAGGCGTTTCAATCCCTCCTTCTGAAGCCGCTATGGACATCTCGTCTCCTGTCTCTTCGCGTGCGGCAATGCAATTCAGAGCCGAGCGTACTGAACTTCCGGAAACACCACTACAATCGAGACAAGACAAGGGCAAAGGCAAGGCTACTGAGATGGCGCCACCTCCACGGTTGCCCACGCCGGACTCCGAGGAAACACACTCCCCACCTCATCAACCTACGGAAAGTGACGTCGGAAGGATTGTCTACGCTTACCTTCGCGAACTTGGGCTGGATCTAATAAACCCGCAAAAGAGTTTGGCGAAAGCCTTCGATGCTCTAAGGAAAGAAATGGATGAGCCTCTAGACCTCAAGAAGTGGTGCTTGCCGGCAAGATTCGACAAAGAAGGGACAGAAGTTCCGTTCAGTGGCAAGCCATTCTTCCAAGTCCCCTTGAATATTGTCAATGAGCTTTCGGATGCGATTGCGCAGGGAAATTTCCTGGATGGAGAGTGGGCGCCCTTATGGGACGCCTTCGAGGAATTTTATCCCGACAAGCTGCCCGGTGCCAGGATGAGGGCAGAAAGGGAGGCTGCAAGTCAGAGTGCTTCTCAGCAGGTGCCACCACCAACGCAACCGAGGGCAATGAGGGATACTGCGAATCATGGAGCGGGGCCTTCTCAGCAACCAACACCGTCAACGCGACCAAAGGCAAAGAAGCGTGCAAGAACTGCTCGACAGTCTCCTGAGCCGGAAGAACTTCCATACGGCCCTTGGCTCACCCGTTGGGCTATGAGTTTGGGCCCAGAAGACTTCACGTTCCCTGGAGATTGCCCATGGGCATATAAGAAAGTCGTTAATCTGACCCACGAGGAACGGGTGGACATTGCGATGAAGTACCACAGCAAAGAGCTGACCGACATTATCGGGAGAAGGCAGTTCAACTGGTGCAAAGCAGCGCTTAGATATCATGGCTTGATTCGCTAGGGGACATATCTGCGCCAGAGCACCTGGATGTATGTCAACATGCGAACTGCATGTACGCAAAACTTGCTGGAAGCCTGGTCACCATCCTGGCAGTCCCCGAAGGCCGACTCCTTCGCTGAACAGCTTCACCGATGAGTCTGTGCTGGGTCGAGGTCGAACTAGTGGTTGTTGCAACGAGGCGGAGCTAGCGGTCAGGACCGTGCAGCGCTTGATTGTGGACTGAGGCCTAGTAGAGGCAGGCATGGTTGGAACAGTTCTCGATGTGAAGCCGACGGAGGCATTCTTGGCAGAGTTGCTGCGCGGATGAGCGGCAGCACGAAAGAGGCGGCGAGAGCTGGATGTTGCTGTCGGAGAGGCATGATTGCCCAGCAGGCGATAACGAATTTCATTGATTGATAATTTCTTGCTTTGGGATAGTGTTGTTCGTGTCTCGCTATCATTTACTAACTTGATAGATAGGCCGTCATCTTCTACTACGTGTTCGAACTTGTCGGCGAAGTCTCCAGATTTCTTGTGTTGACTGCTTGTGTTGACTGAGTCCTCTGGATAAGCGCCGCGCTACGCCATCAGCGAGCAGCTTCTTTAGTACTGAGCCCGCCTCCTATATCGTCGACCAAGCATTGTCTATCGGCATCATAATACCGCTGATCGTCTTTGCAGCATCAGACGCAAGGAATGCAATGCCCTGTGCGATATCGTTCGGGCCCACTGATCCGTATGGAAGATCGTCTCTTTCGAGACCTTGGCATAACATCTGCACGGGGCTGCTAGCTTGTCAGCGATGACAGGGTATCAAGGGCTGTAAGCCCTTACTTGTACATTTCCATTGCAGCCTGATCGACGTCCTCTTTCACCACAGACGAGCGGATGTTGGTCGGCACGGCTGAAACTCTTGTTAGAATAAGATCTTCTGAGTTCAAGGACTAGACGCGGTACTCACCGCCTGGGAGTACGGCATTACACCTAATACCGTCTTTGCGAAAGCGCCATGCGACGTTCTTGGTCGCACCGACAAGCCCATGCTTACTGGCTGTGTATGCGATGCCTGCCACTGCACCGGAAAGACTTGCATAACTACCAACATTGATGATGGCACCGCTTTCCTGGTCTTTCATACTGGGCAACACAGCTGCCATCATTCTGACCGGTACTGTGAGGTTGATGGTCAGGACGCGCTCCCATTCCGAGTCCTTGACTGTATCGGCGCTGCCAAAACCATCCATGATGCCTGCAACATTAGCCAGCACGTCGATCTTCGGTCCGTACTTTGCGATGCAAGCAGCTATGGCATCTTCTGCTGAGCCGGGTTTGCAAAGGCCGGTTTTGTGGAAGGTGAATAACGCTTTCTGGGTGACATCAAGGTCTTGGTCGAACGGCGACATATCGATGCCGAAGACTTGGGCTTTCTGTGATAGGAAGAGGAGGGTCGTCGCGAGGCCAATGCCGCTGCTGCAACCCGTGATGATGACATTTTTGTTGTCGAAAGATGTCATTGCGATGAGTATCTTCTATGTAATATTTTGACTGCACATGCCGCTCGCAGCAACTGGCGTTTTATGCATGCCTTGGATCTGTTCTTATGGCTTTCGCGAACACGTAAACACCGTATCAGAAGTTCGTCCTGATTCATATGTCCCGCAATCTAAATGCACACGAGATCAAATCGGGCTATTTGCGCGACCCAGCTGAACAGCTGGCCAACCAGAAGCTTAGCCGTTCGGGAACGATGAAAGCAGGTAGCATCGCCGAGCTTGGAGCGCGATCTATGGGGGCATTCAACCGACGTTGCTATTGCGTTCGCGCAACGACAGCAGAGATACTCAGTGAGTCCATCTTTGCATGAGGCAGAAGGCGATAGCCCAGCACTTTGCGATTGGCATACATCGCGAGCGTATCCAAGACCTCATCTGCATTTGCATGCAACGATCAGGTAGAAGCGACTCATTAGAGTGGCGGCTGTAAGCGGGAACAGCGAAACGAGTTATGCTTTTTCGACCTTTGGTGTGTTCCATGCCGACGGAGTTGTACCCGGGAGGATGCCCTCCGACAGCGACTGCTACGTACGCCAAGCTCCCCCAGGTCGCAACGCGTCTGCGCGCTCGAAGTCGCGTCACTTCCATAACTCCCACATCCTGCATTGTCCATAGTAACGATGGGAAATCTTGACAACTATCCTTTTAACTTCGAGTTCCCTGTAGGTCCGTACGTCGACAAAGGACGGCGTTTTCGGTCTTGGACGTTGTATGACGTCTTCTCAGCCGGTTCGTACATACCTTCCAATGTCTGCATCGCACTGACAAGCGAACTTAGACATGCCCGAAGAGGAATTCAAGGCTCTTGTAGACCTGCACTGTGCCGTCAGTCCGGATGTCTTTTACCTCATAGTCGACAATAGGTTCAGAAATACACTGCATTTCCTCAAGATGTGTTTGGCTCGCGATTTGGATTTCTACTGGGATATACGGCACCACACAACAAACCAGAAGCCACTGAAGAAATACTTCGACAAGATTTTCCTGCCACGTCTGCTTCACATGATGCGGAACTTGGCCACTGAAGCTGTCCGTTGCTGGGATATGGCAGTAGCGTGGTATATGACCATGAAATTGGAGTTGTTACACAGCGAAGACATATATCTCGACAGCAACGCTGATGAGGATCTCGATTGTTTCTTGCTTGAATCATTTTACGACTGGGACGGAAGAACACCCCGATATCGCCAGGAATCCTACTGCAGGCCGATACCGTTTGTCGGTGCCGCCCGGATGTGTGGATATATCCGAGAATGGGTAAGAGACATGCATGGTTGTCCCATTCACGACAAGTCCGAATGGAGCCCTGAGAAGTACGGACCTTCTGGGTATACCAAAGAGTCCTGTATGCAGTCTCAGTTCGTAGCAGCCTACAGCATCTTTGAACGCCAGGCTTATGCCGAAACCAAAAGAAAAGTGTATCACGTCATAGGGCTCAGGTTGCCGAGAGAGCTTACAGATATGGTGTTTGATTATGCTCTTGTGGCCGAAAGCATACCCAAGGATCTCCCGACATATGATGAGTTGGAACCCGACTTTGAAAAATGCGGAGAAGGTGCGTGAGCGACAACCAAGGAGTGGAATTGAGGAAAGCGAATCCAGTGGAGATGGTCGGCGACGTCACTTGGGAGATTGTTCGGCGATAAGCCGCAAAGCGAAGGGGTTGCGTTTTGATACTGTCTGGTGCTTGTATTGGAGGAATATCTGCGCTCCACCGTATCGAATGACAGTCTGCAACACAATCTTGCCGTCAATTGAGATGTTACCTGTCTTCAAGTTGCCCGGAGACGCCGAAGGTTGGCCAGCGCATGCTCCCAAATGAGATGTCCTGAACAAAAAGAGAAAGGCTGGATCTGACAACACGTCATCGTCGTCCAGATTCTACTCAAAACGTAAGCTGCACCGAGATTTGGGTGGGGAGTGGAGCAGCACGTCGCACAACAGCTGCCAGAGCTGGCCGATCACATGCTGGAGTATTTGTAAGTATCTTGTACTCGGCGAACAGGAAAGGTGAATTTTCAAGATGACGTCCCTGACGCTAACAGAAGGTGCCCTGCATAATCGGGCCTTTTCCATCGTAGCTACCCCGCATGTCGTCACATTGAGCAAGGTGCTGTCCAGTGGAAAGCTATCGAACTTTTCATAAAAGGTTTAAAGACAACGACTCTACGCAGCAACTCACCAAATCAAACACATCATACCTTCAAAATGTCTAAGCCAAACATTCTCTTCGTCCTCACCTCGCACAACAAGCTCGGCGACACGGGCAAGCCCACCGGCTGGTACCTCCCCGAGCTCGCCCACCCCTACCACGTCCTCCACAGCAAAGCCAACGTCACCGTAGCATCGCCCAAGGGCGGTGAATCACCCCTCGACCCCGCATCCGTCGAAGCCGCAAAGGACGATGTATCCGTCAACTTCCTCAAGAACAACGAGCAGGTCTGGAAGACAACCCAGAAGCTGAGCGACTTCAAGGGCAAGGCGAAGGACTTCGACGCCATCTTCTACGTTGGCGGTCACGGACCCATGTTCGATCTCGTCGACGACGCGACCTCGCAACAACTCATCAGGGAATTCTGGGAGGCGGACAAGATCGTTTCGGCTGTGTGCCATGCGCCCGCTGTCTTCTACGATGCTAAGCTGAGCGACGGAAGTCTGCTTGTCGCTGGCAAGGAGGTTACCGCATTCACAAACGCTGAGGAGGAGCAGGTTGGCCTATCCAAGGTCGTACCCTTCCTGCCCGAGGATGCGCTGAACAAGGCGAGTGGAGGCAAGTTCGTCAAGGCAGCTGAGCCTTGGGGCGAGAAGGTCGCCATCTCTGGTCGCTTGATCACTGGACAAAACCCTTCCAGTGCCACCGCCGTCGGCGAGGCGATCGCAAAAGCGTTGGGAATATAGATGTACGATCTTCACCCTTTACCGCAAATCGGTAGGGTATTGTACAACATTAATGAAAAAAAGTAAATACCATAATGTTCTCCCAACACCTCAATCATACATTTCGAGAAAAGAAGCAAGATGTAACATGCACTAAAGCACATCAAGAGGTACGCGCAGATAATCATGTATAAAGACAATTGCAGAAGTGTTCAATGCCCTTAGGCAGCTTAGACATACAGCATGCTACAGAGTAATGGCGGAAAACTGCATCTATTTCCGCGAACTAATGACACATCGGCAGTCAGCTATGTTCTTGCCACAGCGGTCGGCCTACCATTCTTCGCCTGTACAGGATTGTTCCTTTGTTGGCGTACGCGACTGCACGAGTGATGTATTCCTCTGTTTCGCAGCCATTGAATATCGAGATGAAGGAAGAGTAGTCCGCTACGAATGTCGCCATGTCGTAAGATGCCGGCAGTAGGCCGATAGAAAGCTTGTTTTCCAAGTAATTCAACGTCAACAAGCATTCGTTCCAGGTATGGCCCCCTTCAACGACCAAGTAAATGAGTAGGCCGAGGACGGCATGAGCCAGGTCTAGTTCCATGGTATCCTGAATCTCAACAAAGAACGACGCGAAAAGGTGGGTATAACCTGAGATACTGGTGCACACCGGGACACCGTGCTTCATCGCAACAGCGTTTGAGCTATCGCATGTGCTACCGCCGGTGACACTGATATCTAGGTCCCATGTCATATGTAGAACAACGCGCATGGCTCTGCATCCATCTGATGCAGAAGCATGGTGCGCGAGGGTTATGCCGCTTCCAAATTTGTCTTCAGTCGACATATGCGCAAACTTTAGCTTGCCTTTGCGTGGGATAATGTCGTTGGAATATCTTGCGCCTGCTTGATCTCTCCAGGGAAATAGATCCGGCGTGACTTCCTTGAAGGCATGAAGGAGTAGCTTTCCTACAAGGTAATCACCCATCGCCTCTGAACCTGACGTGGTTGGTAGCTTCAAGAACTCCTCGAAATGAGCAGCGTCGGTACAGTCGTCGTGGCTTAGTTGTGTGAGTCTCTTGTCATCCGCGGGCCATGGGCGTGGGGACTCTTTTCCAAGACGATCCATGAAGTTCTTCCGTACCGTGTAACCCAGATGTTCAGGAACTTGCCGCATCATACCCAGGAATGCTTGTCGCATCTTCTGGGTTGCTTCCATAAGTCTCGGTGGAGCTTCTTCAGCAAGCCTGGTATTGAGCAGCGTTTCCCAAACACGCCCATAAACATTATCATGCAATCGTGTCAGGTGAGGTCCAGCTGGGCCGTGACTTTTTAGCTCCTGGTGAAGTGCTTTGGTGCTAGCAGCAAGCTGGAATAGACGTGTGGTCTCCAGTCTTTTCGCTGTGTTTTGAAGCAAGTGAGATATATCCTCGATTGTTATTCTGCTTCTCAGTCGATAGCTCTCAGCGTCTTTTATGCAGTGCTTCAATACCTCTCTTTGGTGCTCGATTAGCGAACTTCCTGCCGAATCCATAATATCGAGCAGGACGACTAGACACTCGGTGGGAGTTCTTGGAGGAACTTCTGCAGGCGCATAGAATTCACCCACGGTAATCGAGCGGGCAATTGTGGTGCCAAGTGATGAGAGCGCTTCCAAGACGGTACCAGCCTTGAGAGGAAAGGCTACTTCATGAATGATGCGAATCGCATCGCTGTATAGATCTGGTCTCCGCTTATGTAGTACCATGTTACTGAAGGTTCTTGAAGCCAGCTTTGTAAGGTGAAGCTGAATACTTCGCTGCGAATCATGGCTTGGACAGTGTTGTTGTGCGATCATGATATCGTCGCCACTTTCATCAAGCCAGACATTGAGAAATGCCTGGCTGGGTATTCCGCGCAAGAAAGGTAGTATCGTGTCCAGTTGCACGGAGTCGACAAGACGCAGACGATTCGGGATCTCGCCATGTATATTGTGAGCGTACATTGGTAATCTTCGAGTTATCGCCCCGGGGTAGTAAACAGATTGAAAAGGGTCGACCCGTTAAGAGGCTTATCATCTAGGGGAAGGGCGAATATCTGCTGTGTTGTTGGCAGGCTAAGGCTGAGCGCTTGCGGGGAAGGATAGCAAGTCGCCATTCTCTCACGTGCCGCACGTCACCCCGCTAACAGTAGCCAATGAGTAAGCCGCGATCGTTCTGATTGGCATATTGTTATGAACTCATATGGAAGGGCTGCTTGGTAATTCGTAGAAAGCAAGTGGCATATATTTTACGGTATAGTACTTGCACCATGGACGACATTTGCGCTATCAAAGGATATAACATACATTATTTGCTAGAGTTGTATCCTAAGGTTACTCTGTATGTGATGTCAAAGAAAGATTACAAAACCCGAAACGTCCACACATACAACGACACGTAGGAAATACAGTACAGTAGTGGGTTGAGAAAGCGACCCAAACGCTATCCAAATGTTTCCCAAGAGAAGCGAGTAGCGTAAGCGCATATCTCACCTTGCCTTTAAAGCTCAAGCTCTGCGACAGCGTCGAAAAAGACGTCGTCTGCATCGTCTGCATCGTCCTCGAGTGGGTTATGATCTTCAGCTACAGAGTCGGTAATCTCTTCCACTGTACCTTCGTCTTCTTCGCACTCTTCTAAACCAGCCATTGTGTCCTCGTCGGATCCATCGAGTTCTTCAACACGGCCATGACTGAGTTCTTGTACGAGGGGAGTGCCATGACTAGTACCACTTGTGGCATTCCCTAGGATACGCCCAAACAGTTGTACTGCGAGATCTCTGGTCGCGCCTTCTTCCGGGCTGCACCGTGCGCTTGATGAGTTGAAAGCATCAATCGCCGTGAATCCCTTCGCGTCCTTAATATTTGAGTCAATGTAACCGATGCGACTTTGTGCTAAGATCTGTAGTGTTTCTAGACCTCCAAAACGGGCGGCATGATGCAAAAGTGTTCCGCCGTTGGCATCTTTGTAGTCGGTACGCGCGCCTCTTGCTAAAAGAAGCGGAATCACTTTGTAGCTGTTCCAGTAGATTGCGTTGAGAAGCAAACAGCGCTTCGTCTTGGATTCTCTCGCGTCAATGCGAGCTCCATAGTCAAGGAGCAGCTTTGTGTGCGAATAGAGGCCCATACGAGTGGCGTAATTCAGGGGAGTACGGGCCTTATCATCGATAGCATCGATCAAGCTTGGGTCTGATGGGTTCTTGCCATTCTCCAGCTCTTTAATAGCATCCAGGATTAGCTCGACGGACTCGGAGGCGCCGCTCCCCGAAGCGTAGTGCAGAGGTGTTTTATTGCGTGTGTCGCAGATCCGAAGTGAAGCGCCATGAGCAAGGAGAGTACGAACGGGGGCCGGGTCTTTCCTCGAAGCAGCCCAAGCTAGAGCAGTCTTTCCCGTGATATCTTGTTCGTCAATCTCGGAACAGCTCACCTTAAGATAGTCTTCGAGGGAGAAGATGCCTCCAATACCAAGAACGACCCGATGAACGCCTGTGAAGCATTGTTTCTCAAGGCCCTCAGTGTGTTCTGGAGAAAGGCCGGCGGCTGTCAAGAGATGTCGGCGTTGTTCCGGCTTTCGAAGAAACAGTTCCCAGATGATGTCGTTTGGACTTCTTTGACGATATTAGCACATAGTGGAGGCGGTTCAGGACGGGATACTAACAACGAGTTCTCGTCCTCGAGTTCAGTTTCAGCCTTTGCTTGTACAAGCAACTCGATCATCTCAGCTCGGACTGCTGTTGCTGCAAACTATTGATGTTCAATTAAGATACCGATGCACCGGAACAATTTACTTACGTGAAGTGGTGTCCTGCCATTGGGTGTGATGTCGAACGGTGACGCTAGACCACTGCTAAACAGCTTTCTCATTCCATCGAGATTATTGTGCTGAGCAAGAAGAAAGACGTTTGAGTCTTCTGGGATCATATTAGTCGTCTTCAGAGATATCGCCAGCCTTCTTGACGCAGTGTAGCCGCTCTCTAGCTGTATGATGCTCCTCATCATCCACCACGGAAGATAGTACTGTACGTGTACCGTCTTCCGAGTGAAATGACTGCATGCTCTACACGAAGCCTTCTTGCAGCTCTGAGGGTTTCTTTGCCATCTTAACAACAGTCTTCCAACGGTATTTGCGAGCCAGTCGGGGGTTTTCACTGAAACTGGCCAGTGACATGAACAACTACAGAAGTTTGCTATAGACCCATGTTCTATTGCCACATCAACCCTTACGTGACCTCGAGCTTCAGAACCGTTTTCTGCCGGTCTTGTGCGATTTGTGTCGTCTGCATGAGAGATATTCGAAGATAGGGCGTCCGCTGTCAGGCTTTGGGTGTTCGTAGGATCGCTAGAGATTGGATCAGGTGCTGTTCCGCTGCTACTGGCCAGTATAGGCCGAGAGAGGTCTGATGTTTGATCAGAAGACGTCGATAGCTCTCGGATTCGATCATCGATCCTCTGATCAATATAGTGTAGATTGTAGGAGTTGGCGGCGGTAACATGGTAACTCACGGCTGTTACTGTCGCTTTGATGCCTTGAATCTCGGTGCTGCTATCATCAGTACTTCTATGGAGATATGATGAAGACTCACGTAGTTATGGTATTGAGTACCGTTTGAAAGCCCTGAATGTGGTCTGACAGCCGTTCGCTCAGAATTTGCAACTTTTTGTCGTATCTCAGAAAGCTTGGCTTCTTCACCTTGATTTTCGGATTTTCGTCGTCGAGAGATCCCGGATTTCGGACCAGCTTTTGCCTTATGAGATCATAAGCCTCTTCGACGGTTTTGTTCGATCGATCGAGAAGTAGCTTCAACCGAGACACAGCTTGTGGGTCAGTAATTGATGACTTTTGAGCTGTACTCCTGACAATAGGAGCTAGGGCCTTAAGCTCTTCTAACTGTGCCCAGTCATCAACGACTGCATATGCAGCAGGGTATTTTAGGGGCATACCTTGTGGTGCACATCCACCACTCTGCCTGGTGCATCTTTTAACGCTATCAACGTCTGGACTCCTTTCGTAGCCGTATTAAGAGTAGCAGTGAGAGTGATTATGCTAGCGACAAAAGAGACTGGCTCTGCCATGTTGTAGCCTTTGCATCTTCGGAATCGAGAGGGTCACTAGGTTTAGTAGATGAGCACATCGTGTCGCACGCTCTGTGCCGGAACCACAGCCTGCTCGTACACGGGAACACCATAGCCTCCACATCAGAGGACGTAGTACATCCGCCGGTGAGAAATACCAAGCCAATGTTGCTGCAAAGAGATGCGTGGGGATATGATGCGACGCACGCTCGATTAGCAGTGAGCCTTGATTGGATGCATCACTGCTTATGCAGGCGACACTCCAACATTGCTCACCGGAAAGCAGCGCTCGCAAGGTTGCACAGCAGTCCTTTTACCCCGCTGCATTGCCAACGTGGCGCGACACGGCACAGCGCAAGGCAGACATCCCGCTCAGCTGAACTTGCTTTTCTTTCCGATCTCTCCCTCCGCGTCAGAATTTGTTCAGCTGGAGTCACTACAAATAACAATCTTTGCCTACCAGCCTTCGGTAACTGAACTCTTTGATCGCGTATCAGAGCACTTTTCAGGATGGAAACTTACATGGGTCTTTGTGAGGATTGCGACCGGTAAGCCTCCCTCTAGAACGTTTTCACGTAATCACTAAGCCCGACAAGGCTACCAGAATATCCGGACAATTGCTATGAGTTCCTGATCGAAGGATACCATGGCGCCTTCGGTCATGTTATTGAGCCCACTGTACAGAGCTTCACCTGGAATGAGCATTGGACAGTCGACCATGACAAGAAGTCAGTCACTCTTCTCGGGGACTCTCTCGAGACACGAACCAAGGCCCTAGAAGATTCTCTCATCTTCGAGCGAGAGAAAGGCACGTTCAATGTGTTGAAGCGATGGACAAAAGAACGCTTCCCGATCTACGGTCCAGGCCGTGAGTTAGTCGCGGACATTGAACGCTCGGCAGCAGGCCTATTCGGCATCGTTACCTACGGCGTGCAGCTTATTGTCTACTGCGAAGACGATAACGGCATCTCTATATGGGCTGCTCGAAGAGCTGCGACCAAGGCTTTGTACCCAAACAAACTCGGAGTGACTGTTGGTGGCAGTCTGCCAGCGAAAGAGACGCCATTCGAATGTCTGGTTCGCGAATCCGAGGAGGAGGCTAGCTTACCATCTGAGCTGGTGAGGAAGCTAGCAACGTCAGTCGGCATCATCAGCTACGTTACAGCGTCAGATACCAAGAGCGCAAAAGGTAGCGAGCCAGGCCTCATACGAGCTGAGGTACAATATGCATACGACATGAGAGTTGGGTCTGATGTGAAACCCACACCATTCGACCAGGAAGCCTCGGATATCAGTCTATACTCAGTTGATGAGATCAAGAAGGCTTTGAATGACGGAGAGTTCACTCCAGCGAATGCCTGCCTCATGTTGGACTTTTTCATCAGACACGGGCTGGTAACCTACGAAAATGAGGTCAACTATGTTCGTATTCTCAATCGTCTTCGACGATCTCTCGGTATCCATACCGCTTGAGATCGCGAGATGCATGATAGCACAAGCTGCTTGTGCTTGAGTCAGTGCCAGTACATGTTCCGATTTCCTGATGTGGCCTGCAAAGAATCTCAAGTAGATATATAGCTATTGGAACACTACAGCGCTTCCTGCTCTCGATTTCAAGTCATTGGGTGTACCCCAGGCGCCTGAATAGCTCATGCTATCGCCGTTGTGATCAGGCTGAGCCGCCACGCGAGCTTGGCCATTGGAAAGCACAGGCTGTCTACGCATATATCTGCCTTACCCCGCACCCAACGTGTTCAGAGTTCTTCCTTCTTTCACCTTAATTGTGACTAAGTTGTCAGTAGTCTGCCATGTCATCTCAAACCAAAATCGCTAGTCCGTCCGAGGGCTTGGGAGAAGTCGTCTCCATTTTGGACACTGACCTGCTCAAATTAACGATGCACTGCGCGATTTTGAGATACTTTCCGGAAGTAAGAGTATCATATGCCTTGGATAACCGCACACCAAACAAAAGATTCTCACGCGCAGCCTTCGCATGGCTAGAGGCACAAATCAAAGGTACGAAAGCAGTCGACCTCGACCGGCTTGACTAATCACCTACAGCTTTGAGACATCTCCAGATCACACAAGAAGAGGTCGAATGGCTACAGGAGGCCTGTCCTCACCTCAGTCATTCTTACCTGAATTTCCTGAAGCAATTCCGCTTCGATCCGGAACGGCACATCGTCGCGAGCTTCGAGCCAGCTGGTGCTGATACGGATCTCGGTGATATACACCTGGGTGTAGAGGGTTTATGGACAGAGACCACATTATACGAGGTCCCACTGTTGGCGTTGACGAGCGCGACGTATTTTCGTTGGATGGATCAAGACTGGACGCATGATGACCAGGAGAAGAAGGCGTATACCAAAGGCATGAGGCTGCTCAAATCGGGCTGTGTCTTTGGCGAGTACGGTACTCGAAGGAGAAGAGATTACTTCACACACGAGCTGGTCGTCAAGGGATTGGTAAGAGCGAGACATGATAGCGGTAATGCTGGTTTTCCAGGAGTCATGTCCGGTACAAGCAACGTGTACCTTGCAATGCAGTACGGATTGAAACCCATGGGTACCGTCGGCCACGAGTGGTTCATGGGTATCGCGTCGCTCTGTGGCGATTATCGAGCGTCTACGATGATCGCGCTTGCCTACTGGCTGGATTGTTTTGGAAGGGACTTTTGGCTGATTGCACCTACGGACACCTTCGGCACCCCGGTATTCCTTGAGACTTTCCAACAACGTATACCAGACATTAAGGACATCCCAGTGTATGGCACTTTTGGTCAACAAACCAATAACATGGCTTCTAGGCGGAGCGAAGGGCCGACGGGATCGCCGTTTGGTTCAGGAGAGACTTTTGCAGGTGTCTTCAAAGGTGTACGCCAGGATTCAGGAGACCCGGTGCGCTTTATTGCGACAATGAAGGCATACTATACCAAAATCGGGATCGATGCGCAAAAGACGTTGGTTTTCTCAGACTCGTTGGTTGTGGATGATTGCTTGAGGTACAAGCCCCTAGCTGAAAATGCAGGCTTCCAGGCGACCTTTGGCATAGGAACGTCTTTCGCAAACGACTTCGTGAAAGCATCTACCGGACTTAGATCGACGCCGCTCAACGCGGTCATGAAGCCAAAGTCTTTCAATGGTAACGCCGTTGTGAAGCTTAGCGATACTGCTGGGAAAAACTCAGGAGACGAAGCTCTCGTCCGAGGCGTTAAACATCAGCTCAGCTACCTAGAAACTTCATGGGATGGTGGTGACGAAACGACAAGGTGGGGGCGAGATGATGAAGCGGTAGGGAACGATGATCCGGCTGAGAGTGGCGAGCGTCCGTTGATGGAACAGGTCACGGTCTTGTAGTAATGTTGTCTGGTGTTGCGTTGGCAAAGGCGCAAAAGGAAGCAACGCGTCAACAGCGGGCGGGGTTATGGGCACTGCCCACTTTCTTTGCGCATTGACCACCACCACATTCAGAAAAATGTTCGAAGCCGAGCAAACAGGCTGTAGCGACGATCTTCTTGGTTCAGTATGGATTAAAATTGATTCTATATATTATATGAATTTTCTACTATTTTCTCGACCGAGAGATTGATCCATTGTCTCATACATACACGTACGAGACTTCGGTGACAGTCTCGTAGACCGTGGCTGGTGGGCAAGCAGCAGCGACGGCGGAGTGCTCCGGTGCCTTGGTGGTAGCGGGAGCAGGAGCGTACGACACCTCAATGGACGCGTGCGATGGCTCGACAGGTAAGTACGTAGTCTCGTAAGGCTTCTCAGAGGTCATGAGAGTGCTGGAAGCATGCATGGTAGAGTTGCCGTACGGGACGGTGGTGTTGAGGTGCTTGTGAGGGATGGTGATGGGGTATGCGGTAGCCGCCTCGGAGGTTGCGGTGGAAGTAGCGTTCGCAGTGGTGACAGGGATATATGAAGAGATCATGGTTGATGGCTTCATCATGGTGGTGGTAACAGCTTCCTTGCTGACAGTCAAGGCCTCAGAGGAGGCTGGTGCCACGACTGTGCTTGTGGTCTCAACCGGTGCGACAGTTGAGGAGACCTCAGGGGTAGGGGTAGGAGTAGCCGAGCTGACAGGTGCGGCCGATGAGGGCTTGACCAGGAGAGGTGTCAGCTTGCTCACGATCCAGTTTGATGCCTCCTCAGTGTAGAGCTCGAAGTAGTTCAGATGCTGAGCTACATCGTCTCCACCAGCGCAGACTGGGTCACCGCCGGCACAGTACGACCTCAAAACGGAGGAGTAAGTGTTCAAACGCTCAAGGTTCGAGCCGGTACGGCCCCAAGCTTGCTTGTCTGCTCCGTCGAGGACGTTGTAGACTTGGTTCGCAGTGTGCTTGACATCGCCCCAGAGAAGAGCTGCCTTGACGGCCTGACCAGCTTGCGAGTTGGCATCGAGACCGGTAGTCTTGGTGTCAACGTCGCAGGCGTCGGCGCCTCCGCCACTCAGAGTAGCTCCGGCAACCATGGCACCTTGTGAGTAACCGTTGACGACGATTAAAGTGTCCGGGCACTGGGCGTTGTACTCGGTAATTTGCCTGACGCCGTTGACGGCACCGTCCTGGATAGTAGGGCAGAACTCCACGCCGAGAGTGGCATCGAAGACGAGGTCCATGTAGTCGCAAGAGTTTCCCTGAGCCTCAAATTTTGCGCAGACAGTATCTCTGAAACCTGAGGTACGGCCATCGCTGTAAGGTGCGTCATTGCCGCGGGCCATGAAGATAGCGACATCGTTACAGGCTGCGGTGAGCTTGGGAGGAGTTGTGCCCTGGGCACGGGCAGCCAAAGGAAGAGCTGCAAGAACAGCAGTGGCGAGGCCCTGCTTCATGATGGTCGTGGAAGGCATATCGAAGTTCGTAAATAAGGCGTTGCTTGTTCGCTGTGACTCGGAGACTTTGATAGGTGAGTGGTATTAGAGATCGATAGATCTAGTAGCGAAGGTCGTGAGAGTATGGAGTATTAATTATTAGAGAAGATATTATAGCATGGACTATATCCCTTTGATCTGATGTGTGGAGCGAGTGTCGATGGCCGAGCGAACGGACAAGTATTACACAAAGAGTAGAGCGTGATGGAGAGGGTGAAGAAAAGGCCTCAATCAACAGGAACATGCGACATGATATGCCGAACTGACTGTGGAGCCCCCCGTATCGAGAACCACCATCAGAGGCTCTGTGTAAGACCTTTGGGCGAACGGCCTCGTCGTGCAGGAGCGCATGCTTGCAAGCGCATGTATTCTGGAGGCTTCAATCGAACAGTCTGCGGCCCTAGCAACTTGGACTATTGTGTATCCACAGATCTCGTGTTCATTCCAGGTTAGCAGGGCGCCGCTAGCACAGGAGAGGCAATACAGTTCGCCCGCTATGACTCGTGCGGCATAGTCGGCATTACAACCACCGGCATTATCTCGTATCAGGTGTGAGAGATAGGATAAGGCTGCAACCGTTGACACCTCGTGTGCTGCAGATGTTATCCGGAGTGGAGAGTATGCAGTCGTTGAAGGTCTCATGTCCAACGCGCCCCTCTCTTGGGATCGTTGTGGCTGAGGAGAGAAAATTTGCATAGCTCACTGTTGAGAAACTATGTCATGTTAGCTTTTGTGGTGGTCAGATCATGGTCCGTAGTGCGCGAAATCACAGGGTTCAATCGACACTACAATGATCTGAGACCCTGGCCTCTGCCAGCTGCGCGCTATCATGCTCCTGAACCAGAGAACCGTTCTTCTGCCAACGTGCTGTTTCTGAACCGCCAAACCGGGCAGCCCCGGTTCTTCGGATCGCTGACAGGTGCGTCTACATCTCTCGGGCCTTTCAACAGAACAGAGGCGTGTGTTGTCTGTCTGACTGTGCTTGGGCGATGAGACCAAAGGTTAAAGATTGAAGATGACGTTTCTTTTTTGCTCGGCGACGGATCGGCTTGAGAACACGAGCTCTGAGGCCACGAGACGTGTTGGCCATAGTTTACTGTGGGTTGCTGTATCGGTGGCGGAGGTGGAGGTATGCCATGTGTATTTTGGGACGCTTGCACCTTCGCCGTGGGTCGAGATTCTCCCGAAAGTCGTGGATCGAGGAACTCGCTACTTGCGTTCGGCCTAGCGCCCGCTATTTTCAGCGATCCACGCCTTGCGATGACGAAATGCGGCAGGGATGGCCCAGATGCGAGGTTCTGCGGAGCAAAAGTGATTTTCGTGGCCGATGTGCCGCCCGTGTCGCGGTATCGTGGTTATCAGTGATGCCCAGGTGGAGGACGCTGGAGAGGCTAACTCGATGTCACGTGTCTGTCGGCCGAAGTCTTCTCGGCTTCTTGGACACTTGAGGAACCTTGGCTCTAGCGAGACCGCGAAAGCCGGACACAAGCTGATACATAGGTAGCCCTCTACCTCGACTACAACGCCCCTAATAGAAAATCTAAAAACACAGTTCTAATCGCAGCTTTGCAGAGTATACATTGTGTTTTTCTGGAAATTTGTTTGCAACGTTGCAGTGCAGAAGGGGGGTGATACTGGGCAAAATCCCTAGGTATTTCCAGGCCTTCGCTGTCCTCAGCCTGCCAGAGCTTGGAGATATCTCAGTACCCGCGGCTGCCACTTGCGCAACAAAGTCACTCATCTCAACAATGGCATTGCTGTCACACAGCTACCCCAGGTCGTACACCGGAGTACCGTAGCGCGCCATATAGGGTAGAGGAGAGAGTGCTACAAACCAATCAAGAATGAGACGGTGTAAGCACGATGTTAAAAGCGTAATATAGTGTTCAAACGGTCTTAGGATAGTGTCTGTGCTCTGTTGTAGCCTCTAACACCATCTCGTCCTTAATTACTTAGGCAGTTGGTAGCAATTCCTCCTCTACCCACGTTTGGGCGGTGAGTAAGGGCGAACAGCACTCAGAAGTACCTAGGTAGCCTGATGACCTCTTAAACAGTGACTTCATTGTATGGCGCGGCCCTCTACGCGTGCGTTCCACCATTGCCCATTTCGTCTCGAACCTTATTTGCTATTCGCCCATTCCGCTCCGAACTTTATTCCGCTGTTAGCTTGGTCTTACAACAACGTAGGCGTATACCCAAGATCATCCTCGTTGTCGGTGATACCAAGGTCATCGTCACTCCGCATGGAAGTATTGGTCAAAGAAAACCATCAGAACCGAACTGAGGGGGCCAAAATTGCTACAGCCTGCCCGGTTGGGTGCAAATAACGACTTAAATCGAGTGAACCATCTGAATGTGGACGAAGATGAGCGTGTATAAGCTGAAGGAAGAGTCGGTGAAGCCTAGACGACCTCAGTCCTTTAATCTGGAGCCAACACTGCCTCACCGGTCGCGAAGACCACGAAAGCAAGAAGGCAGTGACACACCGAGTAATCAAAGTGAAGCTGAAAGTAAGTTCAGCGGTTTGAGTATAAGTATCCCTTCTTCCGCTGGTAATCTTGTATCATCCACCAACTCGAACAGTTTCTTCTACCGCATCTAGTATCTTCAAAACTACCTTCTCACTCCGCAAACTTCCACTCTCATCCAAAATGCGTTTTTCCATCGCCTCCACCACTGCCGTCATGGCCGCCATCGCTGCCAGTGGAACCGCCTTCGTCATCGATACCTTCGGTGACCGTCACTGCGGCGGCAATGTCCAGCAAACTGTCAACATCTGGGACGACACCTGTGCAGCCTGGCCACAAGGCTTTGGATCCTTCAGGATCACGACCTGGGGAGGAAACCACCAATTCGCATACTTCTTCGCGCCCGACAGCTGCGGCAACCCTTCCGGAGCCATCGGATCGGGCTACGTAGACTCTACGACGTTCGATTACGCCCAGGGAAGGTGCTACAATTTCAACGGGGCTAGTGCCAATGCGATTGCTTCGTACTACAAGGCCTAGAGAGATGTACACGATAGTAAGCTTCCAAAATATAAGCGCTAAAGTAGGGCTGACTAACTCGCGACAGTATGGGAAGTGATGAGAAATGGTAGAAAGATCAACTCTCTTGTTCTCAAGCAGATGTTAAACTCTCATCCACTCCTTGAACAAGCTTTTGTGTGTTTGTCGAATAGAGTCTATCATGTAATAGCGATGTAATCAATCTCGATCCTATTACCTCTCCAAAATATGCTCTACACTTTGCGTGACATCAGTTACCAACACATCAGCGTTACATCACATGAACCAGACAAAACACAGTGTACATACTATACCTAACATCCCTCACCACAGTGAAAGTCTCCCTCCCCAAACTCGTCGCCCAGCAACCCAGAAAGCTTACACCTCACTCGCACCCACAGTCGGCACCACAACCGCCGTACTTCTTATCATAGAACAAACTCGTTGGTCCAGCCAAAAGGACTGGAGAGCCACATGATAACCAGAACATGCAGTCTGCGTCGGATGTACAGCATTGAACCAAGGTGTGAGAGTTTGAGAAGGTGGCTGTGTAGTCACAGGAGCGGAGGTCGAAGACTGCGTTGTAGTTGGGTTAGTGGAATCGGGTTACTAGATGAGGAAGTTGTGGATCTGCTGAAGGACGAGGCGAAGCTTACACTGTCCATCCGTCGCGTCGATCCAACCGACTAGCGCCGGATCACTTCCGGATGATGTCTGCTGGGCTGCGAGCTCCGCATGTGGGGTGATAAGTGGATTGGGTGGGTTCGTAAACGCTGCGACGAGGAAGTTGATGGCCATTGCCGTGATTGTCATCATCCTCAATACGTTCAGATTGCTGGGCTTGGGCTGGGCACTCGGTGTTTATGTGGTTCGAAGGCGCAGCGACAAATGAGGCGAACGCGGTGTTGGATATATCGGCACCTGATGCGTTAGGCTGGTTCACAGATGAGGCCACTATATGAACGTCAGCCAAGCGATTGGATTAGACATGAAGGAAGCGAGATGGCGATACCCGAGTTGGGGTTGGAACGGGACAGGAACGGTAAGATGGTAAGCGGGTAAATAATGGTATCTCAATTGCAGAACAAGAAGCAGAAAGACAACAACAAGACCTGAAATATACATGAAGAAAAGAAGACGAGTCTACAGAGCCGTACCCAATCGCGGAACGTACAATCGGAGAACAGGGAAGACATGAGGAAACATCGATGTGTTGCCGAACCATCCGAGCGGCGCAGAACAGCATCGCCAGGCGCGCTCGCCTCAATCCCGTTTCTCCGTTGCAACAGGCACATCCTGATGACTCTCAGACCCGCTCGCAACCTGCGATGCCGCTCGACCCGGAGTCGCAGGGCCAAATCCAGTCAGGACCTCCATATCACCATCTGCATCGCTGAAATACTTATAGTCCAAACCCCTCAGCTCATCATCCTCCGTCGCGCGGATATGGCAACCCGGAATCCTGTTGATGATGAAGAGTAAGATGACCGAGACGACAAAAGACCATGCGGCGCATGTAGTCGCAGCAGCCAGCTGGTAACCCATCTGTTTCCAGTTTTTGGCCCACCAGCCGCCTTCGTAGGTGTTGCTTACGCCGTCCATGGCGGGTACGTATGGTGCGGCGAAGAAACCGGTCATGATGTCGCCGACGTAACCGCCGACGCCGTGGATGGCGAAGATGTCGAGGCCTTCGTCGATGCCGAGGAGGTATTTGTAGCGGACTGTGAAGAAGGATGCGCAGGAGGTAAGGGCTCCTATCAAGGCTGCTGTCTGGACTGGCACGAATCCACAGGCTGGTGTGATACCGACGAGACCGGAGATGATTCCCGAACAGAAGCCGATGATGGAGAATCTGCGCGTAAACATGTATTCCAGAAGGACCCAGGCTATTCCGCCACCAGAGGCGGCGAGGTTGGTGTTGCAGACGATGTAGATGGAGCGAAGGGAGAGGTTGGCAGTCGAAGCGCCTACGGACTGTCAGTACACTGCCTCGACTTCTCAACATACAGCCTTCACTCACCATTGAAAGCAAACCATCCAAACCAGATCAATATCGTGCCAAGTCCAACAAGAAAAGGGCTGTGAGGCTTGAAGTGCGGTATCCTAGGGTGATGCGACTCTTTATGCGGATCGACGCGTGGACCAAGCATAACAGCCCAAGCCAGAGCAGAGAAACCAGACGCGATGTGTACAGGACCAGAGCCGGCGAAGTCGAGGACACCAAGCTTGTAAAGCCAACCACTAGGATTCCACTCCGCATGTGCTAGCACGTAGTATACAAACGTAGTCCAGCAAAGCAGAAAGAGCATCGAAGGAAATAAGCGTCCTCGCTCAAGCATCGCCCCAGCCAAGATCATCGCGGTGCAGGTAACGAAAGTAAACCCAAATGCAGCATAGAGTATATCAGGGATATCGGCGTTTGCGAGCGAAGGGGAAGCAAGTGTGTTGTGTAGACCTGCTTTTGACAAATCTCCCAGGAATGGGTTGGTTGTATGCGACTGGTAGAGAGAGTAGCCGTATACCCAGAATTGGATGCCAACTGCGCAGGCGCAAAAGAGAGATTGGAAGATCATGGTCAGCGCTGCCTTTCGGCGATGCATGCCTGCGTAGAGGAAGCCGATGGCGGGTGTGATTTGCCTATCACCATCAGTATGTTTCGATTCCAACATGTATGGAAGTGTCACATACCAACATAGTACTGTGCTGACCAGCATCCAACACAGATCGCCCTTGTCGTAGAGCGCATTGAGATCAGTTGTCATGACGTCTCCTCCATTGGGATCGACAGCGTAGTCCGGCCATTCCGTGATGGGTGTCGGGGCTGGGATAGCCGCCATATTGACAATATGTTGTACGGTAAAGCACCAAAAGTCGTACACTCGGAGCAATTCACAGTACCGAACCCTCGGGGATCGACCACGTTTATATCTAGCGATCTCTTCCCTACGCACGTCTCGGTTGCACGAGCGCGCCATCTCGTTCCCAGGATAACATGATATGCAACGCGTTGTTTCCAGCCAACCACAAACCAGCTAGCAGAACCACAGCCATGGGAAGGAATTATTCGCCGTGATCGGTATAGTGAGAGACATCCAGAGTTCCTTATCGTTCCACTTCCCCAGGACACTAAGGAGGAGTGGAGATGGCCAAGGAGGCGGAAAGCGGAAGCCAGCCATGTGTATCGCTTGGCGGAAGATAACGGGACGTGGGGTACCGCGCACGTGGAATGCATCACAACTCGCCCATCGCAAGTGCCTCACGACGACATAGTCAAAGGCTTTCGGAAACGAGGTCCCAGCACTTGCGCATTCCAGTAGACAAAGTCTCGTTGTCCATGGCTTTGCTGTCTACCCACTTGCGGGTGGGCGGGCCCTTGCATGTAAGCTCGATATCTCCGGCCTTATCGGCGTCGATCCTGTACTGATAGGTATGCATGGTCAGCCTCAAATGGCTAAACACATGAACCAATGGCGGAAAGCTGGCAACAAAACGCGCTTTGCTCATGTCAGCGGCGCCGGCATCGAGGTCAGAGATGTATTGCTGCGCCGACGTCTTGCGCTGCTGAGGCGTCTTGTGTGATGCAGTCAGCGTGTTCTGCGGAAATTGCCTGTATCACGGTCAGCGTACGCCCCAGCACTAGATAAGAAAAGCCGAGCAATGGGCCTATCATGAGACATGATATGATGCTGGACGGCAATGGGCGTTAGGCAGTACCCGAGCAGCCACCCAGCAGTGGCGCCATGATAGCATGCGTTTATTACGTACCACAGTGATGCGAGGAGACCTTCACGCAACCGTCAGCAGTGCTTTAGTATCGTAGTGCAAAGCTTACCTTTGGCGGGCCTCTGCTCTATCAGCCATTTACTGCTGCCGTCATTCGAGCGCAACTCTACCATGCATACCACACAGTCTTCTTCGGCTGCCTTCTTCTTCGCCACTTTCTTCGGGAACAGTGAGCAGTAAGTGGATATAGATTTCGACTCCCCAGTAGGTGCCGGCAGCTTCCGCTTTTTGGAATCATCGACAAGTGGGCTATCAAGATCCTCCTCGTCGTCTTCCGTTTCTACGTTTGACTTGGGCGTTCCAACGGAGAAGTACTGCGAGATAGTGTTTGTTTGTTTTGTGGCGGCTTTTCTCTTCTTGTTCGCTCGTGGCGGCTCATCGTTCGTTGCGTCTTCAGAAACCGCAACCAAGTCTTCGGTATCCAACGACGCACAAAGAGAGCATGCATCCTCTATGTCAGGCACTACAACCGCCGACTGGCGCTTGTCAGATAACGCCTTTCCTTCGCTATAGGCCCTGCATGTCGACTGAATAGGACACTCGTCACACCTGGGTCGCGGCGTACACAGTGTGGATCCGAGTTCCATAAGCGCTTGATTCCACAGCCCGGGCACCTCACTCGTCCGCGTTTCCGGAAAGTTAGAAGCATGTTTGATTAGTCGATCGGCCATATCCCAAAGAACGTCTGTGGCCTTCTTGTCCTTAACATCCATGTACAAACCCAGCTGTCGACTGAGCACGCGCGCCACGTTCCCGTCGAGGACAGGCTCTGCTTCACCGAATGCGATACTAGACACCGCGCCTGCGGTATACCTTCCAATGCCGGGAAACTCCTGTAGCTCCGTAGCACCACTGGGAAGAGCACACGAGGCACCAGCAGATTTGGCAATCATAGCCTTCGCACCTTCATGAAGGCGTGTTGCACGTGAGTAGTAACCCAGACCCTTCCATACGGAAAGAACATCATCATGGTTCGCTTCGGCAAGATCTTGAACTGTGGGCCACTTTTCGACCCAGTTGTTGAAGTACGGTATCACTGTCGACACGCGAGTCTGTTGGAGCACTATGCAATTGTCAGCCAACGGTTCCTCAAACCTCCAGAGACGCGATTGCGAACAGAGCACGTGACACCGCGTTCACGCGTCCAATCGCAAAAACTCCACCACAAAGAAAATGATATACTCACTAACTTCCGAAACCCAAACCTCATACGCCCTCTTCGACAAAACGCGTCCCAGCTCTTCCTTATCTTCGTACTCTTCCGGATCAATCCATTTCTTCCTCCACGGCATACTACGCGTCTCCGCAACGCCATGGAACCAACTCAACAACGCGTCGCAACCTGATCGACCGTCCAAAAGAAGCGGGTAGTGGTACGACGCATCGTGTGCGCGTGCAGGTGGTATTGCTGGCGTTAGAGGTGTTGCGGGAGGTGCAATGATGGATTTGCTGGGTTTGCTAGGTTTGCTACTGGGCTTGGCGACCGTGGTAGCCTTCTTGCGCGGGGCCATGGCGCGTTGGATACGTGTGTAGATAATTGTAGAGGGTTGGCAGTCCAATGGCGAATTGATGTTGCTGGTTGCAATGCTTCGTGGTGCAGGTTAGGTGTAAGGGGAGGGATTTGTGGAGATGCGATCGCGCTAAGCTTTGCTAGTGCTCCGATCGAGCTTACTGCTTCATCTCCTGAGCGCAACATGACGCATATTCATGACTTCTCAGCCAGTCCTCGGAGTCGTTTGCTTGGAATTTAGATAATTAGATGGCACCATCTTTGTACATGTGCGTAGTGGAAGGCATCGTACTTCTAATGGTGCCGATTCTGTTGTCAGGCGAAAGAAACATCGGTGAGCTGCTTAATGAAACCCAAGTTCAGAACACGTTCAGATCGAGTGCGAATAAAGAAGACGGAGACAACTGGTGGATAGTATTCAGCTCCGTCACGGTGCCATGCAAGTCATCCAACGCCCAAGAAAATGCTGTTCCAGAAAGCGACAGAAGCTATCTACTTCGCGCGCATATGATGAAGGTTGCCACATAAGCTAGTTAAACATCCATAAATATCCAATCCAAATCAATATGGGGTATAGGGACAAAGAAGAAGAACAACAACAACGAACGTACGTGCTCGCTAAATCCAAGGGTCCCTTGGCATATGCCGACAGAGTCTAACCCAGATATGTGTAATGCTCGCCGCAAATGAAAAAAAGCTATGCCGGCGGTCTAAATGAATGATAAAAGTCGATCGCTAAGCGCGAGGTGGTTGGTGTTCCAACCAAATGTCGCCACCTTCTCCCTTCTCCCATTTCTTCCATGCTATCTCATAAGCATCTTCCAAGTCTCTGACCCAGCGTCTGGTGTCGAAAAGCGGGCTTGACCATCGTGATTCGTAAAGCATGCGGCGAAGCTCACTCAGGCGGCCTTGCGCTCGGTAGCCGTTATACGTGCAGTTACGTGCGAGACGTACGGCCATGGCTTCGTAGTCATCGTCGTTGCTCGCAATAAGCTCTTTCGCAGCTTGAGCACCTGCTGGTGTCTTGGGTAACGCGCCCTTGAGGATTGAAGCTGCCATGCGAGAGCACATCTTGTACTTGTAGCGAGGTAAGGTCAGTAGTGGTGTTCCAGACCAGAGGACGTCGGCGGCGGTTGTGTGTGCATTGCACTCCGGTGTATCGAGGAACAGATCGCAGACACGAGCCCTAGAAATGTGCTGATGCTTCTGTGCAACATCGGTGAACATGATGCGGCTTGCTACATCTGCACCTGCCCAGGCAAGAGCTGTCTGCTTGAGGTTGGTCTCGCCGAGATCGGGAAAACGCAAGAGCCAGAGAACGGCATTGGGGACCTTTTCAAGAATGCGTAACCAGGTGCGGAACGTCGTGGGCTCGATCTGATGATAGCGTTAGTACGCGAACAAACGCATGGTAGAGGTACAATTGAACTTACCTTGTACAGCTGGTTGAAGTTTGCAAGGATGATCGCATTATCCGAGAGGTTCGGAAAGATCTCTTTACGCATGGCCCACCTGCGCTGTTGCTCTTCTTCCCAATTGGGCTGTCGTCCTTGCGAATCTGGAGCACTTTGTCGGTGGTCACAGCAGAAGAACGTGTCCCGGCAGAAGACAATGTTCTCTCCGTAGATCCATTCTTCGTCTGAACCTCCGCTGTTGTCGTCTACAAGAGCGTCTTCCAGGTCAATGTTACGGCGCCATTGTCGGAGTGTATCTGGAGGAACAGCGGTGTCATCGGCAAGAAGATAGTCGCACCACTCGGCGCCGAGAGTACCTGCAAAACCCATGAACGCCATCTGGATAGGGGCGGGACGGGCAGCGAAGACTTCATTCCGCGCACCTCTAGTGTAGCCGTTCAAGTTGACAAGAACATGGATGCCATCTTTAGTTATCTGGTGAACAAGTCGTTCCGCTGACCAGCTGCTGGCATCGTAGAAGACAGGCGATTCCCTCTCAATCTGCTTGCGATGTTCTGATCCGTCACTCGCTGTGGTGGCATAACAGTATGCCCTCACTCTACCTGGATTGTGGAAACCGAATACCGACTGCATCAAGTGGGCCAACGGGTGATTGTTGAAATCCGATGATACGTAGCCGACCTTCAAGAATGGTTTCGGTGGCGGAGGAGGCTGGTAGACGGTCGCAGGTAACCAAGGGACTCTTAACGTCGAGGTCGAGATGCGGAGGCCATTACGTTGCGAGATAAGGCGTATCTGTTTAGCCGACATGGGGCAGGTGAATGTGTGGAATGGTAGGACAGTAGGCGCCGCAGGTACCGTCAAAGCTGCTGGCAATTGAGGTCTCTTGTAGGAGGCCGGTGGTCGCTGCGTTCCAGTTACGTAGCGATCCTGGTACCATTGCCAAGTCATCCATCGTATAGCACGCTCAACGAGTCGTACGATGCGAGCACCCTCCCACTTTTGACCCTTCCATTGCTGCAACACTGATACCATGCTATTTTCCTTCTCTTTCACATTTTGCGTGCTCCCCGTGAGAGCCAGGGGACGGATGACATCTTGTATGAATTGTTCATTCATCATGCCTCGACCCCAGTCCTCACCATCGGCAAGCTGTTTCTCGACCAATTTCACGACTTTGTGGATCCAACCTGAGCTCGAAGCACCGGGTATCTTGGCGTCTAGAAGCATGCCGCTATCGTTGACATGCCAGCGGTCTCTTGATCCGCCGTGCTCGGCAATACCACCTCTGCCAGCCCAGTTGCAAACAGAGTTAAGGGCATTAGCAAGCCCGCAGACAGCTTCGGCAAAGTCCGGACTGGACTTTACTGCTTTTCTGTAGTAGTAAATGGCATCAGCTATCCGGCCTTTGTCTTTGACGGCGTTGGCGAGGTTGGCGAGAGCAATGTCGAAGTTCGGATCACACTTGACTGCCTGTGTATACATGTTTATAGCAGAATCTAGTTGGCCAATATCTTTCAAGAGGCTTCCAAGGTTTGTATAGAGATGCGCATGGGATGAATCGAGCTGGAGTCCGTAGTGGTAGTACGCAAGCGCAAGAGCTACTCCACTACCGGGCATCAGCCCAGGGATTTGGGGTCCGGCAAAAGCATGCGACATTGGATTGGCTTTAGAAGGGGCAGATTGCTGTACGCTAGCGAGAAGAATGCCTACGTTGTTTGCTGTCGATGGGCTGGGCTGCAGGGAAAGCGACAGGTAGTATAGAGCCAAAATCTCTCGTACACCATAGTTGCTTTGGTAAACGGTATTCTTGGGTGAATTGGTTGCCATGCCGTCCTGGAAAATCTTTGCTAGCGAAAGCAGAGAGTTGCTTGTAGTCGAGATAGCCGCTTTCCTAGAGAGACCTTCGCTAGGAACGTATTTCAGACCTGGAAGTTGGCCGTGCGGCGCAAAGCAGAGCAAAGCCGTTCTGGTCGCTGCGTCCGGCGGTAGCAGTATAGGATCAGACGATGGGGGCATACGTCGGCCTCCTGGAGAGCGTTCCGCTACATTGTATCCAACGACGCCAAGAATGCGCCTGATGAGGCCATCGATGCCATTAGGATGAGGACCAGATGCGATGAGGACCGCGTTCTCGAAAGCCCTGGCGGCACCGGCATTGTCGCCGAGTGCGTACAGCATGTTGCCCTTGGCATGTACCAGAGCTAGAACGCGACCGTTGTCGCAACCAGCAATGGCATATCCGCTTGAACCAAAGCCTGGCTGGTCCGAGCCAGGGAGCTCGTCTAGATCCTTGAAAACGGCTTCGTCCTCTCCCTCGAACTCAAACACGGGCCGATCAGACGCTTCCGACAGACTTGACTCGCTTATTTCAGAGGCAGAACGTTCGCTCTCAACCTCGAGGCTCCGAAGAGCGTCGGCCCTTTTGGCAAATCTCAAATGGCGTTCAACTTCTTCGATGACCTGAACAGCTTCACGACCTTTGTGGTCACTACAGAGTAATCCAATCAGGTGCTCGACAGCTTCGAAGTAACTGGGGCGAAGTTTCACTGCGCGTCTCCAGTAGTTTTCGGCTTCACGCTTCTGCTGAAGAGCAAGCATTGTAGCTGCAAGGTTCGAGATAGCTTCAACATGACTGATGTGCGTTAGTATGACTTGGGGATAGAAAGTGGGGTGCTTACTCTTTGTCCAAGGTAAGGATGTGTTTGTACCAGTCCTGAGCCTTTTGATAGTCACCTAGTGCATACGCGAGACAACCGCCCAAAAGTATGCCATCTATCCAGCTCCATTTACTCTCTTCACAATGCTTCGTGATCGCTTCGAGCGCTGAGGCAGCGGTCATACTCGGAGGCAGGCCCTGACGGAGATTCTGATGGGCGCTTGCGACTGAGCCGGAGGTCCGCCGCAAGGTACGTGGTGGATCCATGCCTGGCATTGGGGGCAACATCGAGTGCTGCGGTGGTACCCCTTGCCATGATTGGCCATTTGCATCCGAGCTGCCTACGGACCACGCGGACAGGGAGCGCGAGTGTGGCATTGCGGGTCTCCTAGATCCGAAATCTGCCCTCGAATGAGAGGCATACTGAGTAGGAATGGGATATGAGACACGTCGCTCCAGGGATGGAACGCTGTTGGTGGAGGAACTCGACAGACTGAGTCCAGGCTGCCGTGGCGGCTTAGGATAGATGTGTGGTCTATGGTGTGTACGTCCATGAGCATTTTGCGAATTGGCTTTACGTGTTGATTGAAGGTACTTGAGTAGGTCCACATATACTGCGTGAGCCCAAGCAAACACCTTTTCCCGACTTTGCCCGTTGGGTGACTCTGGCCCGTACTCGTCGGTCGGCATGATGGGGGTATACTCCGCGACTGGCGTCGTCTGGCCAGAGTGTAGGTAATCTTGAGGACGCTGTGTGAGAGGAGGAGGTAGCGATTGATTCTGATAGTCTAACGCGACATGGTTTTGAGGCTGTGCATAGGGGGATAAGTCTATTGACGGCCTCGCTGGATGATTGTAGGCGCCTTGGGTATAATCCAGGTGGACAGGGTTTTGCTGATAATGAGCATAGTTGGGCACGACATTGTAAGGGTGACTGATAAAGGCGTTACTATGCGGGTGACTCCAATTGTGACTCGGGTGGTGTAGGAAACGAGGATCCCGCATAGCAGCAGGCCGATATGGGATGTAAGTACCGTCGTGCCAGTAGGGTCCGAATGGTCCTTGGTCGTTGGAAACAGTCGGATTCAAAGGCGCCTGGAAGGGCGGGCCCATAGGCCCGCAGAAGGGATGGCCATACATCTGATATGGAAGAAGAGGTTGTAATGTGGGTATTTGATTCAGCATAGAATCAATCTGGGGCAGGTGCTGGCCTGTAAGACCCGACCCGGTCTCGAAATAACGACTGGGACTCCATTCTGGCGTGTTCTGTTGACCATGTCCGAAACCACTGTTGACACCTGGCGAGCGAAGAGGGAGATCCTGCTTGACACCGTATGGTGGTTTTGATTCAGCTGTCACGGGGAGCAGAATGTGCTTGGTTGCATGCGGCTCTCCGTTCTTTTCGACAGAAGTGCCGTCGTACGCAGCTGCCAGAATTCCGTTGGGCGTCTTGCGGCGAAGCATGTGTTCGGCGGGTTTGGGTGTCCGGCCAGACTCGGAGGGCTGGGAGCCGTACGAATTGTGTCGGGAGAGCGGATGGGCGTACTGCTGCGGCCGCGCTTGCTGGGCGAGACTGTGTCCCTCGAGGTTGGCGGCATTGCGCAGGAACGGGGCGTGGGCGGGGGCAGGAGCGATGTTGTTGTAGGCCACGGAGGAGGGAAGCTGCGACGGCGGCTGCGGGGGGTACTGCCGAACCATAGTCATGGTGAGATATCAGACAAGTCGTGGGAGTGGTGTTCAGAGGGTCGACACAGCCTCACCAGGAGCGACTGGTGCCGATGCCTTCGCGAAATCGTCGCCTGTCTGCTACGACTGACATGTCTTTTGGGGCGTGGCTCGGATTCCTCAGCACCGGGCGTCCCCGTACTGGCACGTCACCAGCAGAGACCCCGGCAGTAGCGGGAGAACAGGTGGTCGCAGATGCTGTCGGCAGCAGGTAGGCGTCTATTTACGGCGCCGGTAATGACGGGTGTGTGTCGCGGGGTTGGATGGGAGCGGAGTGTGGCGGTGGCCCCAGGCGTCAGCGCGCGATGGATGAAGATGTGCAGCGAGGAGCGGTGGCCGGTGGTGTAGGTATGTAAGGGCGGGTCCCTAGACGTGTCTGTCTGGAATGTACCCACTCGCATGCACCAGAGCCGCCGGTCTGGCTGCGCACTCGCGGGCGGATAGTTTGCGCGTTCGTGGGACGCGGTCGGGCGTCGTGTCGCGGAACGGGAGTCGTCTGCGCGGAGGGCGCACAGCAGCGGGCTTGGGGCACAGGATAAGCGTGGTACGGGCGGCGACCTGGGGCGCAGCAGCGGTCCGTCACGTCGTCTCTGCCTGGCTGCGTGTCTGCAGCGGTCCAGCGCCCGAGTCGGAGGGCGAGAATGTCAGCGCTCAGCAGGTGCGGCGATGCCTGCTTTTTCTCACTGTCGGCGGATAGGCGGGCGCGAGAGATGACGAGGTGTGGTGCGGCGGAGACCAAGCAGCGGCAGGCCTATCCACTTCCGTATGCACTCAGTCGTTCGAGTGGTGGCTTGGAGCGATCCCTGCTGCAACACGACAGGCCGTCTGGGGGTTTCCGGAGATGATCGATGATCGATGATCGCGCTCTACGCAAGACGTGTCAGGCGCCGGATGTCAATACACGTGAAGACCGAAAGACTGAGTGCCGCTCGCTGCTACACCGACTCGATGAAAAGAAAAGTCGGTCCTGATGCTCTCCGCATCGCGCGTCGCCAACTCCACCTGGGCGGGCTGCAGAGCCATCAAGCCGCCAGAGACGGCGGCTTACCAGGGCCCTAGTCCCATCCAACGTTCACGGCGATCTCCAGCGCCAATCAGCCTTCTAATCCACCAGCGCGTCCATCAATGCAGGTGCCGCAATATCCACTGGGCCACCACCATGCACCCAGCGTCCAACAGCCCGCCGTGCCCGTTCTTTGTCACCTAGTCAGGCCGGCCCTTTTGCTCGAGCTCTGATGATGTAGCCTGGGGCGCCCGAAACGCCCTTTGTATTTAGGCGAGACTACCGCCGCATATACGGCTGCAGCTGCTTGTCTGACTGAGACGGCTGCATATCTGTCTTCACATGTCGAACCACGATTATAGTAACTCATCACTGATGCCATGTTTCATGTGCCAGGCGCATGTCGATCTGCATAGCGTACCAAGAAAGCGGCACCGGACGGAGCGGAAGCTGTGTATTCGACAGCACATGATCATGAGCAGGAACTCAATGTGTTTGTATGTTGACCTCGAAAAAGGACCACTGGAGCCAAACCAAAAGGCAAGACAACGCGGTGAGTAATGGGTCATTTCCTCTTCTTCACACCAAAATAGGCCTATACAGTAAGGGAAGTAAGGGCCAGAGTGTTGGTGAAGTGAACATCACGAGCATAGAGTGTCGCTGCCATAACCATGCCAGCATACATGGTTCGGAGCAAGCCAGGCAGCGACGTAGTGAGCTGGCTTGATTCTGATATCCAAGTTTGCTTGTCGGGACTGTACGTGGAAGCACTCCATGCGCCCAGGCGACACGAAGCGGCGCTGTTCCAGGCGAGCATCAGCGCCTTGCCGCAATGGCCAGACGTGCGCCTCATCGCCAAAGGCGTAGAGTAGATGCAGGTACTCAGGAGAGAACTGTAGTTAGTATGAGATGTAGTTCGATGGGTCCCTGACTGTATACTGTGCGCCCAGCCACTGCTCATCGGCAGGTTTGCATGCGGATGCAATAGCGATAGTAGCTGAGAGTAACAGACAGTAGAGTGCGGACCAGTGCGTGCAGTCGTAAACGCGACGATAAAGTAATGTGGCAGAAGTGGTGTTTGCGGTGTTGTAAAGCAGAGTTGCAGCCCGCAGAGATTTTATTCTATCGGAGGTGGCTTAGTCATGCCGCGCTCGGCCCTACCATTCGCAATGTGGCATCATTACGAATGTTCCACGGTGGTCAGACACTGAGCCTATATCCCTCCGGACGCCCTCCACAACAAAGGATTCCCCGCACAGGCACCGCTGCACTCACCTCACCGAACGTCACGAGTCTCCCTTTCACCATGGAAGAGCAAGGTCCCCCACCGCAGCAGGGTCCCCCTCAAGGCGGGCCACCACCAGGCTCATTTTCTATTCCCATTCCCCTCGGACCCAATGGCGAAAAGCCTACGCCAGAGCAAATAAACCAGATCAAGATGCAACTAGAGGCTGAGGCGGCGAAACACGGTATCACGGTTCAAGAATACGTCGGAAGATTGCGCCAGCAAGCCATGGCCCAGCAACAGGCGCAAATGCAGGCGCAACAGCGTGCTCAGCAGCAGCAGCAACAGCCCATCCAGCCCGGTCCTCCCAAACCAGAAGCCATTGCTGTCGCCAACTGGCTGAAGTCGCAAGACTTGAAGCCTAGGACAGTCGTACACGATGAGAAGAGGAAGGACATGTTCAAAGGTAGGCATTGCACACACCTCAGTCCTAGACGTCATATTCACACCCAACAGTCAAGCGAGCAATCCGTGCCCTGCAGTCCCCCGCATACCAAAAAGCCCGAGCAAAGAACCCTCTCCTCCCCGAAGTCATCGACCGTGCCTCCGCCGAGAACTGCTTCAAGCTGCTACCCCTCTCTCTCCTCGCACTGCGAGTCACAAAGGTCGACGACCATGCGCATGATGGCCACAACCACGCCAAGCCCAAGCGCGTCAAGGGTCTGTGGACAGTCAAGATCGAGCAGCACCAAGACGCGAACGACGACAACTACTACATCTGGCTGTACGAGGGGTCGCAATGGAAGCAGAAGCTGTACGCTGTTGGCGCACTGCTTCTCGTCATTACGATAGTGCTTTTCCCTCTATGGCCGCTTTTCTTGCGACAGGGCGTGTGGTACTTAAGCATGGGCATGCTTGGTCTTATCGGATTGTTCTTCGCCATGGCGATTGTTCGGCTCATTATCTTCATCATTACCGTCTTCACGATACCACCTGGCTTCTGGCTCTACCCTAATCTGTTTGAGGATGTTGGGTTCTTCGACTCGTTCCGGCCTGTCTACGCATGGCAAGAGGTATGTTTCCTTTGCTGAAGCTTGTAGACTCAAAGCTAATGTTTCCAGACCCCCGAAGACATCAAGGCGAAGAAGGCTGCAAAGAAGGAGAAGAAGGCGGCCAAACTCGCCGCAAAGGCCGCCGGCGGGAAGCCCAAGAAGGGCGCCATCGATGCTGCCCCCGCTCAGGCTGCACCAGCGCCCGCTGCTGCCCCTGCATCTGAGCCTGTCAACTCCGCACCACAGCCTACCGGTTCAGAAGCCGCTCCAGAGGGTGCCGTCACACAACGGGCGCCGCGCGCAACGGTGGAGGAGGTAGAGGAGGAGTAGGACTCGTCCTTGGAAGAGTACCGCACGTACTCGAATAGGAAGCAGAGGAGGAGTTGGACTCAGTCATCGGACTGACAGCGGTTTGACACTTTGCATGGGTTAGCTGGACGGAGTAATCGGCGTTTACGAGAACGGTTCACATCCATCCACATCTATGCACGCAGCAGAGATTTGGAGACGGATTATAGGGCATGGGGTGTCTGGCGGATACCAGGGTGTTTGTGCCTGTACATGTTTAGTGTAGCGACTCTTTTCTTGCTACATATTCCAATTCGATCATTCGACATATTTTCAACTTGTATACCTGCTACCCACGGGACGTATACCGGGTAACACCATGCTAACCACCTACTCCGCCACCTTTTCAACTTGTTACACTTTATTGCCTGACAACTTTCTACTATTAACAAACCAGAAAACTCTGCTTAAGCACTGTCCCGTCACCACCAAGCAAAACTCTACCCAACCACCGTTCTCCCAACCACCAACAAAGCCACGTACACAACGCGGGGTACATGTCCAATCAATCCGAAGTGGGGTCCCTTGTCACATCCATCAAGTTTACTATTCTTTTCCTCGCTATCGATAAATTATGCGCGGGCGTAAAGGTAAACGCTTAATGTACATCAAACAAGGTCGATTCATGTCCCGCGAAAAAACGAAAAACTCTACACGTGGGTGATTACGGTATGTTCGCTTACGCCGAGGTGGGGAAGGGACGGGATGAACGGTTGTTGCATGCGGTTCGGGGGTTGGGTGCTGGGATGGCCTTGGTGCTGGGATGGGCGTGGTAAGGTGGGTGGAGGGGGTTCGTACGAGGGTTTGTTGGTGAGAACACTGGGATGGTATGGAAATGATCATGGTGGCATGGTAGGTTTCGTGCATTCAAATCGTGAGAGCAAGTCGTGGGTAGTTCTGGAGACTAAGCTGAGAAGGAAGTGGAGAATTGCGGTTTCATGCGTGCAAATGAAGAAACGAGTCGGGATAATAGGTATTGGACCTCGATTCTTACTACATCCAGCGAATGTGCTGGAGGAAAACTCGTCCTTCTCGTATTGGAGGATTATCCTAAACGCCATTCAACCATGCAGCATAATCATTTTTTCCTGCGCCAGCACGCTTCGTCAATGTCGTATGATGAGGCGCCCGAACCAAACGCCCTTGAAACACAGTCTAGCGAGAATTCCTACTCTGCCGATGCAGGTGGCTGACCGCCCTCGATACCTTGGTCTGTGTTTTCATGAGACGAGGCAGGAGCGAGGCCGGAGTGGACGGTGGGGGAGTGGGTGACTTGGCTTGTAGGGTTTTGGTCTGCTAGTTGGCGCTCTGGGATCGTCATGTTAGCATCGTGCTTCAATGTAGTGGCTGGGAAATGGCATACCAAGTTCTCTTATCCTTAGCTTCAGCATCTGGTTCTCGCGGGTCAGGTTCTGGGTTTCGGCCTGGTAGAAAGCACTCTCATCTCTTGAGGTTGCTGGACTGGGAAGCATATCGTGGGGGTCGTAGGGTCCTGCTTGGCCTGATATAGGACGCAGGGCTGGTGATCCGGCATGGCTGCTGTGTCGTGAACGGTCGGCAAAGGATGACTGGCGACTGATGGTACCGAAGCCGAATGGAGAGCGAGATCGAGGGTGGGTAGCGGATGGCAAGGGTGAGACGATAGGTGGAGAGATGTGTGTGGACTGTGTGAGGGAGGGAGGTATAGACATGGAACGCTCCGAGGTTGGGGTGCTATCATCGACAGCGGAAGCAGAGGGCTGCTGCTGGTTTGCTTGGAGGGTGTTGATCTGGGTTTGCTGGGAGCGAATCATGTTGAGTAGTCGGTTCTATGTATGTCAGTACAAGACGGTTCCAGGACAACTGAGCAGTAAAGCAGTAGTTTGCTCTCTACTCTGCCATCAGAATAAGAACTCACCACCTGTCCTTCCTGCTCATACTCAAGCTCTTGATGCAGCTCGCCCAAACTAGGCGCACGCTCATGGTGCGGGCTATGCGGCCATGGACCCCTGCTACGGGAGGATGGGCTCTGCTGCATTTCTCCAGGTGCCGGGATAGCTGGGTCGTTCAAGTTGAGGTTCATGCGAATGCTGGACCGGCGACGCGCACGCTCGACATCCCTGCGCATACTACCCGAAGAAGGCCGGCGCGTCTCTTCGTTGTGAATACCTGCATTCATAGCGGCAGTGGCTGCGAGTGAGTGCGGTGAAGTAGCCATGGTGCGTGAGTTTGTGGGTGACTGGTTGCGGGGTGAGGGAGATGCATGGGGAGAGGCAGGCAGGGTGTTCAGATCGGGCGCCATGGTACTTGGGACTCTTAGGTGGTGGTGTGATGTGCCGTCCTAAGAATGAGGCGCGGGCATAGGATGAAGTCACCAGCGACGCGTGACCTCGTGCTGAGCTTCCGTTCGATGAGGTTGGTGGGGTGAGCGGGGCTAAGCGTGACACCTGGGCGGCCCTGAGCACGGCCAGCGCTACTGCAAGGTACACCTGCGCCCACGCCGCATCCTCCCCAGGTCAGCCTCATTTCCTTTTGCTGTCTGTTTCCTCGCTCCAGCCCTGCGAAATCTCGCGCCGCAATAAGATTCGCACTATTCCCACTGTGCATGCCACCCTTGTGCAGCGGAGGGCATCTTTGCTCGATAATCGATACGTGCATGCACCTCGCCGTCTGCGTCACACCTGAGACGACCTCACCACTATGCAAAACGCCCCGAGTTGTGTCGCTCTGCATAGAGCACACCCCGGGTACTTCTGCCGCAGTGCCAGCGCTGCTTTTTCGCGCCCTCACCACATGTTCTCAGATCCGTGTTTGGCGGGAAGGGGCCATGGGTTCCGCAATAAGGAATATCGAGCTTGCGAACCCCATCCAATATCTCCGAGTATTGACTGTCGGCGATCATTCATGCCGACGTGTCGTAGATCGTGCAGGCCTCGACTCCAGTCACGACGCCGTGCAATCAAATCTCCACGTTGGGCCAGCACGCCAGCAAGCTTCAGCGACGGCCTTGGGCACAGTGGCCCGAGGCTGCCGCTGAAACATCGTGGCTGCAGGTCGACAATCTTCATCGTCGTCGGCGCCTGATGAGATCCCGCTGCGTCCGGGCAACACACCTTCGCCAGCTGGCGTCGAGTCTATTATGTAGCTTGCGAGCACTGTCAAAAGACGTTGTGCCGACACTTCACCGGCTAGCCAGGTCAAACACGCCAATTTTGGCCAGGCGAGCGCTAGCGTGCGGCGCCATCGCATCCCTCCCAACTTTCTTCTGAATATGACCGTAAAGGGGCCTTCGTGCAGCCCCTGCGTCCTCGCATCACACACGACGGAACCTGGGAACAGCTCCCCCTGTACGCTACCATGATTAGGGAGCATTCATCTGCGGCAACTAACGCTTGCCACTTTTCCTCTCCACGACTCAACTCAACGTTGACAAGTCGTTTCAGTCTCGTCTGCTTTCCTCTGCTTCCGTCATATCTGCAGCTCGTTCTGCTTCTCTAGGGGCTCATGTCCTGTCCTCTCGTTTGATCTCTCCCTCTCCTAGTTCTATACTCCTGCCACCTATACCACGCTCCTTCTACCCCCAACCTGGCAATCTCCACACTCTCTACCGGCGCACTGATCTCGCCATACTGCACCACTATACTATTACTCCCACGACAAACTACTTTCTACTGACTCCATACTTTGACTCGGTCCGACGGTTTGCTTACGCTGAATGCAAGCCTACCCTGTCAGGGTCTTGAGGAACGCTTGGATTGCCCGTGCAACCAATTTGCACGACCTGGATTGCCCGCCCACATCTACCGTTTGAGCCAACGTTGCTCTGGTATCGACCGTACTTCGCCGGCTTCATAAGCCAAGGTCGCCCACCATGTCCGCCCTGTCTGGCCAAATCTTTGCTGCTTCGTCCAATCCTGTCGGCAACATGCGGAACAAGACTCACAGCTCATCGATGTCGTCTCGATGGCGCTTCAATCGATCCACCGCGACTCTGCAGGAACCGGAACGGTCACCATCCGTCGCATCACAAACACCGTCGATAGCGAAGAAACAGGCCCCGTTGCCAGCACCTCCTAAGAAAGTGGAACGCGTAGCCTCCAAGATGTCGTTGTTCAGCCTCTTCAGTAAACCCAAAGTAGAGAAAGCTCGCGGGCACACCGAGGTTGGCCTTGCCGTACCAATGCGACCGCAGACGCCACCTAAACCCAGCCCACCGATCTCCATACCCAAGTCTTCTCTCCGACAGAACCCTTCTCCGCCCGCCCAGCAGACGATTCGCGCACGCTCAAGCCAGATCTTCCGACCCGTTTCGATGCGACCAGCTGCATTACACCACGAGTTCGGAAACTGGGATCCACCTCCGCTGTTCCAGGCTTTCCCGCAGTCTTTGAAGCACGCTACTGTACAGGCATGTGTGTTCGCCCCGGAGATCCTGATGAGGACACAAAGTCAGAGACAACAGGCTGAATCGCTACGCGAGAAGTTGGACATCCAGCGCGACTTGTCTACCATCGCAGAGAACGGCGCAGAGACTAAGAAACTAGAGAAGAACCACAAGCGTCTTATGTCCAACTCGGTGCTGAACCCACAACCTCCGGAGCTTGTCAACAAGATATACATTCTGGTCACGGCCGGCTTTGTGCTACAGTATGCCGGTGATGGCGCCTTCGATCGCTTGCCTGAAAAGGTGCTCAAACTCGGCAAAGAATCAGCGGCTTTTGCGTGCGATCTCATACCTGGCAAGCACTGGGTGCTACAGATATCCAGCCACGCAAGCGACGACGGAACATTCGAATCGGGACCAAAGAACTCTCTTCTCGCTCGGTTGCGAACACAAAATGCCACCATGCGCAAGACAGCCACAAGCTTTCTCCTCGTTCTTGAGAGTGCGGAAGAGATGGACGAGTGGATGACCAGTGTGCGTAAGGAGATCGACAGCCTCGGCGGCATGAAGGCAAAGGATGACTACGCGCGAGCGTCCTCTTCTACAGATGACTCCGCTGGCAAGAACTCCTCAGAAACAACCAGTCACCGGTACAGGGTCAACCGCGACCCAAATGCTGTTAGCAGGATCGTGTCCACGGAGCCGCAGCTTTCAACGTCGCCGAAAATCGTGGCCTCTGAATGGGACGCCAGTGAAAAGGACCAGACCAAGATCAGCATCGACTCTTCTAGTGGACAGTCGGCTCGGTACAACAATAACAATAACAGCCGCATCTCAATCGAAATGTCATCGGTTGCTTCGACGCCTGTCTCTCAGCATCAAGTACAGCTTGACCAGCTTCGCGGACGGTCACGATACTCGTTCATGTCGACAGCGACGTCAGCTTCAGGCGCAGGCACCCGCAACACATCGCGGGAGTCGTCTCCAGCACCACACTCCCCTCTCAAAGATGAGTTCACCACTGGAGAGAGTGAGCCCATGCGAAGTGCCATGTCGCTGCGGTCATTCCACATGAACCCCAGTAACTCCATGTCGTCTCGCCGCAGGTCAATGCAGCCCTTGCCAATCACTAATGAGCACTTGATTCAGACCACGACTGTGCCCTCTACAATCAAGCGACACTCCTTGTACAGCCCGGTCTCTCCGACAGTGCCAGAATTAGGGAAGCCGTTCGCCGCGGGCCCGGTCGTACCAGTGAAGGAGGAGGCAGCTCAAAGCACGGTCGATAACGCGCCAGCCCGCTCGTCTCCCTCTCAGCCGAAGATCGATACTTCCGTTCAGACCGTTGGCGATGACGTTGTACCCACTCGTGAGGATAGTCCAGTGCGGTTCAACGCGCACATCTACAGCGCTACACCTCGACGGGATACCATTTCACCTCCTCCCAAAGACCCTGCTCCTGTACCCCCGCCACCTGCCCAGCGTCAGTCAATGATGGGCCCAGCACCAATGTATGCTTCTACTGCCAGTGCTGGTGATGGCAAGACTCGTCGCCGGATCTCGCCAAAGCCCTTTTTACGCCCATTTCCAGTTCGTCCTCAAGCACAGCATGGCGACTCGTCCACGATCCTGCCAAGGCGGCAGTCTTCTCTCACGCCTTCGCCAACACCTTCGCCACTGCCATCTGGTATGGTCATGAACCGATCGGTCACTGCCCCTGTAAGGCCGCCGTCGGCAGCTTCGAACATGACGCCCACCACCAACCCACACAGTCTGCATTCCGCGCAAGCATCGCAACAACTGCGCCGTCCTGCTTCGGTACAAGTACGCTCAGCCGACCACGCGCCTTTCCTGTCAAACCGCCCAATCCGCGCCATCGCATCCACGCCGTCCTTTGTTCCCGGCCGAAGAATGTCCAACGCACTTGCTCCATCATCAGACACCAGAACTCACAAGCCAACACCTAGTGTCGAAGCACTCCGACAGCAAGCTTTCGCGCAGCAAAAGACGATCACACCCCGACGAAGCCTTGCATCCATGGGCCTACCACCACCCGCCCCACCACCAACCATGCCACTACCGACACTACCGACCCCACCGCGCAACCTGACTTCACCCACACCACCCCCCAACATGCCGCTCCCTCCACCACCACCATCGAGCATGGGTCTCCCCGCTCCACCACCCACCATGCCACTGCCTCCTACACCACCCGAGGCCGCGTTACGTGCTTCGGCAGTCTAAAACAAATCTGTTACAACCTCGATATTGATATTGTCTATACCCGCTGGCGTTTGGATCCCAAGCGACCAGGATGCGGTCGTTACGTCGTCATGTCTTTTCTTACGTCCCTGTTATGCCGACCGATACAAAATCTTGTTATTTGCTTGTCGCGCGATACCAGTCTGCTTATTTACCGTCGTCCTCGCTACTACTGCCATCAGTTTCCTTATGCTTGTCACCTGCTCCGCTTCGTTGTGTATCCTTTAAAATCTTACGCTTCATGTATTTCGTGTTTTTCACCACTCTTTTCATCTTCTTCGATTCGTTTTCCTTCGGGAAGGGGGGGCTGTGCCCGTTTTTAGTGCTTTGGACCGCCTTTTTTCTTTTCGTGGTAATGAATTAGGGCTTGGGTGGCTGCTCTTTTTTTGGTTTTCTATACCATCTTTGGATTGGAAGGATGTGGGATATAAGGGACACGAACACAGACTGGAAGTTCGTTCATCGGCGCTTTTTTTGCTGGGATGGGGAAAAGCGTTGGTGTGGTTACATAGTATGGTTAAGACAGAATGATATATTCTACATACTACTATACTTTCTGCTGCATGTGAGCAGTGAGTGCTGTGCAGGAGGAGCAATGAGTGTGGTGATTGGAAAGATGTGAAGCGCCAGTTGTGTTGCGCACAGCCTCGGAGTCGACGACTGTGCTGGAATGGCATTCGTGTAATTTCATCGCAGAGTCTGGAAGCCGACAGATCTGCTGGAGTGACATGCGCATAGTCCGCCGCGAAGCCTGGGAGACTGCCCATGTAACGTAATGGCCTTGATGTGCGCTTCTGGGGTGGGTTGCTGGACCGCTGGGATCGAGAGTCGGAAAAACAATATCTAGCGAATGCTTTCAGGACGATATATCGACTCGTTAGAGAAGAGATGTGTAGAGAGTGAACTTCGACAGTGCGTGGTGCTTGGAGACGGTGGCACAGCAAGTTCGTAATGATGGCTCGTCTCCACGCGGCAAGTTCGACACTGTTTGCTTTTTCTTGTAAGAATGTTGTGCCTGAGAATGATCTACCCGATGCTGGGTAGAAAGCGTGCCCATGTGTCGACGTACAACCTTTCATCTTGCTTCCGGAAAGCTTCGAAGGCTACAGCGAGTAGAATGAGACGAACTGTAGCGTAGAGAAACGCCAAGAGCAATGCAACTGTAGAGGACATGCGGTCCACCCATCTGATCAAGAGCCACCATTCTTTGCTGAGCTTTGCCATTGTTTCGCGTGAATTGTTCAGGGCTTCGAGTATCAACGGCATCGTACCTTCGGGAACGTCTGACCTCTTGATGATTCCGTCCTTGTTCAGCCCCATAAAATACGATACATGCTCTGGAGTTTCGTCCCATTCATAAAAGATATCCTCACTATGTAGGCTTAGTTCCTCCCAATAGTATATGTATTTTGTGCACCAAGACTGGGACGCTGAGCCCTTGTCCAACCCTTTTTTTACCTCAAGAAGAGATCGTATGGACTTTTCAATACAGAATCTCCGATACTAGAAGAGCGTTAGCGTTGCTTCGCAATTCGAAATTGTGAGCTGTTAGTTTAAGCAGGGAATGACTTACTTCATCTCCGAGTTTGTTTTCCACACAGAGGACGCCATCCTTCCACGATAATCTCACACATGTAATAGTTACTTGCGATACCGGTCGCCTCCGGGTCATGGCAGTATCATGGAACAGACGTGTAAAAGTCGTGCGCGAATCAAGTCCACCATTGGGCCCGCTAAATTGTTTTAATGGAGGATTCATGACGGAGTCCAGGTTGTTTCTGGCCTCGTGGGCTTTTTCTCCCAGCATCAGACTGGAAACAGATAAAGCGAGCAAGCTACCCAAAGGCAATGTAGACGACAGCACACTGGCAACTTGCCAAAGAGTCCGCTCAACTTCACTTGGGAAGTAGTTCCGCCAGGCGGCAAGGTGAATCGCTCCAAAACACATCGTAGACACTACTATTGCGTAGGTTAATGTTGTATGTTGCGTGCCGTTTGCCTGAAGTCTTAGCATGTCGTTCCTTATGCGAGGGTTGTCAATTTTGGGGCCGTGCTGTTCAGTCGGTTTGATAGTTCTTGCAAAGAAGGATTGCCCGCATAGCTTAGACAACTGAATGTCACTTCTATGAGTGTCGATGCTATAGGTATCGTTGGTCTGATTGCTGTCGCTGTGGTTGTTGTTGCTGTGATTACTGTTGCTGTGATTGCTGTTGCTATGGTTGTTGTTGCTGTGGTTGTTGTTGCTATGGTTGTCGTCGCTGTGGTTGTTGTTGCTATGGTTGTCGTCGCTGTGATCGTCGTCTAAGTAGAAAATGATGGGAACCTCTACATCTTTCGGTTTCGCCATATTTGCTACGTAAGTAGCTATAGAGAGGGCAGCAAATGCCACAGTACAAACTTCCAGCGGGCTGATTGGTAAATCATGCATCTTTCGCGTTATGACCGAGACGATCAAGTACAAGATCTGGAGTGCTGCAACCGCCTTCAAAAGATTGTCTGCTTTTGACTTGTCCAAGATTTCTTCTTTAGCGAGACGAAGATGAACGAAAGGATTGTGCTTGTTCGGAACACAGCATTCTACCAAGGCATGCGCCGTGACTGGCATATGCAGCTCCGATGTGGCACTTTTGACAACCATTCCACCCATGTTAGCAAAATAAGAGTGTTCCAGAGTCCACCTCTTGATGGGTCGCAACTCCAACGTCCTGTCACGCCACAGATCAGATAAATGAAACAGCTTTCGGCAGAGAGCGCTTAGTAGCTGTCGCACTTTTGGTCTCGAGGTCGTGGGATGGTATAGCCAATAGATTAGTTGGCAGCCGTTGCCGTACTCCACCTCCCACCTGAAGGTTTCTTCCTGTCCCTTGAGTTCATGCAGGTCCTCGACGGCCATCTGCAGCTCACAAACCGCTTTTGCGAATATGAATTCTGGGAAAATGACCGTGACTGCCATCCATTTTGTCTTTCGCCAGTACTTCGTCCATATGCCGTCGTTAATACGAGGAACATTCAAGTGAAGGATGGTCCAAGTACAGGCAAAAATGGTGGTCAAGCAGCTCCAGAGAATCGTCATGGTACCGCGCTCATCAGGGCCATCCTGCCATCCTGTATACGACGTAGTACCGTTTGAACCCTCGACGAGGCGAAGCAAGAAGAAGATTGCGCAAGTGACGCGCAAGGCTGAAGCAAGTGTGTTCTTCATCTCGAGACCGTGGTAGACACAGTCGAGGTAGTGAGGTGGTGATCTTCCAAAGTTCGGGGCAGGAATTGCGTTTAATTCTAGGAATGTTGATTTGTGAGGAATGGAGAAGAAGCGGAACGAGAGTGAGAAACAGAGAGCGCTTATTAACATGCTGCAGCTGTTCAGCTGAACTGCAAGATACAAGGCTGAGCGAACGCCATCTCTTGATACTCTCCCCATATGCGGTGAGATAGGTCGTCATTGGCTCAGATGCCCTCCCACAAAGCGATTCGTTGTTCTGAGGCTTGCGCTACTCGGAAATATGTGCGCTTTGCCTAGGTATGGCCCAAGCAACGATCCGAAAGGTGAGGGTGCAGCCATCTAAATTGAGCCCATATGTGCTCCTCCTGCGAAAGACAGAGTGCGCCTTTAACTCATAATAGGGCCTGGTCTCGTCTGGGTGTGGTTGTTAAGCTGTATTTGAGTATTCGGTACGGTTGCGATAGCTTTGAGGTTGCTCCAGATGTCGCTCATCCTTGATCCGAGTTCTGCCCAGGTGGGGTGCCTAGACCCCGCGCTATCACGAGGGCATGATAGGCTCTGTTCCACTTGCCGCCCGCAAATTTACTTTCTCCTGTGAATTAAGTCATGTGAACTTCAGCACAGCTGCGTGGCAACGAAAAACTATATTTATGTTAAGATTTTGGTTTTTCGCATAACCAAGCACGACTTCGATCTGAAGTACTCTCCCCGTAGCTCAGTTGGTTTAGAGCGTCTGACTGTAATATCTGCTGTTATCAGAAGGTCCCTTGTTCGACTCATGGTGGGGAGATCAGACATGTTTTTTTGCCCCTTTGTGGGCATCTTCGCGTTGCGAGTTCTGCCTCCTAGTGTCACGACGGCCGGCTTACGTCACTAGCTTGACTCGCAAACCTGGGCTTCAATACGGCACACCTCAGATTGCCAGAACGTGAAGCATCATGTGGCCCAAACGCCCTGGGCCATGCATTCGAAATGGCTTCGAAAGCCCCACGCCGAACTACCGCTCGAGAACTTTTTTGTCCCTCCCTGCCAGCTGAGGTGTGGATAAACGTCTTTCGCTATCACACCGACCTCGCGCACCTCTGGAATGTCGTGCGACGCGTCTCTCCCACCCTCCGCGCATGCGTCGAGCATGCTTTCGGCGAGCACTTCCTCAAGGACATACACATAGACTTCCAACTCGAGAAGTACAACCTGGGCGGGAAGAGCAAGAGACCAGAGGTGTCCACGCGGCTCGCGCGACGCGGCAAAGGCAAAGATAAACTCACAGCCTGGTTCAAAGATGAGCGACCAGAGCCCGGCTCTGAGAAAGCAGCGGGGAAGAAGGAACGCGAGCATTACCACAAAGTAACGCGCCGCTGGGAAGAGAACGTCAACAACTGGAAAGCCGAGATGCCCAACTACACAATCAGCATCGGCGACCTCGTAAACGACACCGAACTACCCGACCTCACCATCGACGCCGCAACGCGCGAAATCAATTTCAACTGGAAGAACATGCTCCAACTCTTCTTCCGCGAACAAGAACGCCTCCGCATCCTCAAAGACGAATGGCACATCAAGACCGCCAAGAAGATCCAAGCCAACAACGCGCGCCTGAAAAAGGGCGAGAAGCTCATGCCTTCGGATTACCCGCCGCCGTGGTCGACCGCCGAAGCCGAGATAAGGAAGGACATCAGGCGAGCGAGGCTCAAGGAGCATTACCGCGACGACGAGCAGATGGTGTGGGCGATCGACTCGTTGAAGCACTTTGAACAATACGGGGCAGCTGCTGGTAGTGCTAAGGCGCTTAAACTTAACCCTGATTTACCGGGTGCTGGACTGGGTGAGAAGTGGTTTGGCAGTGTAAATCTGGTGCAGGAACTCTATCTCGATGAGTGGAGTTGTATGCATCGGATTGATACCAAGGTTGAGCATATCCGGAATGGGACATGAGAGACGGCGATGCAGTCTCCTTGTGAGGAGCATCGGTATATCGGGTTGGAACGAGCAACAGCTCGAACACCGTCATCCGGGGCAGCCGCAACAGGCGTCACTGTTACGATACGATTGAGGCACTTGCGAGTCCGCAGGATGCCCGGGGTGTTGTGACATGACTGATTTGCGACTGCTCAATGAATTTGATCAAATACACGATACTTTCGTTGTGGCACTCGCGAGTCCGTCATGTCATAACACCCCGGACATCCTAAGGACATCTACGAGTTCACGCATGCACTGGCATGGTTTACTCGACAAAGATGCAATACTACGCTGGCACAATGTCTTTGCGACTGAAAACCTCGCCGTGTCCGGTGTGAACTGGCAAGCCCGTCGACTGATCACACAGGTACTAGAAACCCATTCACATACGTGTCCCACCCACAGTAGCCTTCGTAGCTCCGCTAAACATGGGTTTCTCATAGAATTGTCGAAAAAGGTTAACTAGATCGTTTGCTCCGAGCTTCGAGAGATCATAGGCTCAGTATAGTCGCTATGCTATATTAACAGTACTAAGCCTATAATCTCTTCAATCTCAAAGCAGATTGTTTAAATAACTTTCTTTGATAATCATATAAGCATTTCAGGGATACAGAAACGGACTCATGATCTACGATCGTTTGTGACTTGAGTTTTCCATAACATGTTGAAATCAACAAACACCGGCCATGGCGCTTTGTCGCTGCTCAACCGCGCATTACATCAAATCCCAGTAACAATATTGCCACACACTTCAAAGATCAACAGCTGAAGGGCACCACCCTAGAAAGCCATCTCGACAACAACCCCAGCAATCTACACGCCGTCGTTAGCAAACACTCGCCCCGCATCCCAAGACAAAGTACATACCAATCCGCCCATTCTACTTCGCCTCAGCATCCGCATCCGCATGCGCATCCGCGCCAGCACTAGCAACAGAAACAGTAGGAACAACAGTAGCAGTAGCGCTAGCCTTGGCCAGCAACGACGCCCTGATACTCTCCATAGCCTGTGCGCGCTTACAAAAAGGAGCGCCACAGTTAGGGTCCGGCGCGCCGCCTTCTCCGGCCATGGTGAGGGAGGCGAAGGCACCTAGGGTGATGAGGAGGGGGGTTGTGAAGTGCATCGTTTTGTTTGTGGGGGTGTGAGGATTAAGGTAGTGGTGTGGGTTGATGGTGGGAAAGGTTGGTCAAATGGAGTTGATATGAGGGGGTTGAATATGTTGGGCTTGTTCTGTAGGTGTAGAGTGGAGGTAGAGAGAAGAGGTCAGGGAAGGTTTTGTAGATATATATATATAACGAGTGCGTGACGATGGGAAGCGGACGAAGCTGCGTCATTGAGTGAGTTGTGGCTTGTGATGCGTACAGCACCCCATCTATTCGAAGTTACAGGCAGTCACGGCTGCGGTGGAGGTTCGCTGCGTGGCAAATTGGAAGCATTTGACCTACGAAGCCAGGAATGTGACGTGCCGTGACATATAACTTGCTCAGGTCCTTTTGGCTGGGTCTCGCAGTCCACTATAACTCGCTGACATTGCAGTGAAATTCACAGAGCCGTATGACGTGCTTTCATTCGAGTGGGTGAGAAAGCACGACGAGTATGGGGGTCGGGCGCTTCGACAAGCTGGTTGAGGTGAGCGTTTGCTATCAGTACGTAGCCCATCACATCGCCTGACTAGGTAGTGGGATCGACAAATGTGGTGATTGTTGCTATGGCTGTTACTTACGTATAATGCGACTAGGAAACGCATGTTATATACTACTCCTGAATAAAGCTCTCCCAATCCATCTCTTTCGGCTCGTCGTCCGAGTCCACCGCAGGAACTCGAGTGCTGCGAGGCTCAACGGACCGCACAGGCTGATCCATTTCTATGTCGGTGCTTACTTCGCTCGATCCTACGCTCGGGGTCGGTTTCTTGTTGTCTTCAATAGACCGCGCCGGCGGTTGCGACTCCGAATCACTGCTATCACTCGAATCATCGCTTGATTCTGAGGTGGGAACTTCCACCCTGGTATCATCGATGGGGGGTTGAGGTAGACCATGGTCTTGTGCATTGTCATCACTCGTATCATCATCGAGGGAGCTAGATTCGTTTGGAGACCCAACAGGCTTTGAGCTTTGACCTCGAAGCGCAGCATAAGCGTGGGTACCGCGGGTCTGTAGCTCAACCGTTTGCTGAATGGACGGCTTGCTCTGATGCCTCGGCTTTTGCATTGGTGCGTCGGTATCATCGTCGGAGCTAGACTCTGCAGTGTCTGAAATGTGCCCTTGAAGGATGGGTGGCACATCAAGAGGCTTCTGGTTTGCAAGAAAGGCAGTTTCAGGTGGTGGAGTGTCGAACTCCTCCCATTCGGTACGCCAGGGTGTCCAGGAGCGCCAACCGTCGGGAAGTGTTGTAATCTTTTCGCCTTCTTCTGGATCATCCTCGTCGCTCTCTTCGCCGATATCGGCTTCTTCAAGTTTGACGGTTGGCTCAAGATCCAGCATATCCCAAAGGGCGTGCTCCTCCCTTCGACTGATCTCTCGATCGAACTCACCCAGGGTTAACTTGCGGGGTCCAGGCTTCTCAGGTACGATGTCAACAGGTGGATTTGTGGGCTGATGCGCAATATCCCTCGACTGAGACGCACTTCGCGAAGGGGGTTCGCTTTCTCCTACAAGTGATTCTTCATCTGAATCTGACAGAGCGAGTTGATCAAAGGGAAGTGGCGTCCCGCTCCGCTTGGCTCTTGCACTGAAATCGGGAGTCTCGTTGCCAGATGTTTCTGCGTCTGTTGTTTGAGGCTCTATCGATGACTCCGCTGGGGTCATAAATTGCTCGACCTCATCCCAGGGCACCTCTCGTTTGGTATTGTTGCGTCGGTAACGGGACCATTTGCCTTCGTATACTCTCAGCGCACATCGTCGGGCTACCCCCTTCCATCTCTCTTGACCGTTCTGCTGCATCCCCACGATATCGATGGCGGTCAGAACATCCCTTTTCTTTACTAGAGGAATACCGCCTTTCACACGGTGCCTTTGTGATCGAAGACGTGAAGTAGCCTGTATGAGAGCCGTCTGGACGAGTCGCTTGGTGACGGAGAGAACAAGTGTGTGGAAGTCGTTGAAGGCGGTCCGGTAGATGCTTGGTTCTCGAGCCAGCTCCGAGGTGTATTCGGACCAATGTGGCCAAGGTGATGGTATCGTAGGCGAGCGGTTCATGAAGACGGTCTTGGAGAGAGTGAGCATGACCTGTGGGTGTAATAGAGTGGCTTCTGGAATATCTTCGAGGATGCTGTGCTTTCTCTTGGGCGCTTTCTTGCCAGACTGGTCGCCTGCCTCTGATTTGAGAGATTGTTCGGGATATATACATTCGCCCGTATTTCGTCGTACGCAGTTGGCGCATGGTGTTGCTCGATCGCACTTTTGCTTGAACTTCTTGCATGAAATACATGCTCTGTGATGTGTCAGCATGTGGTTGCTTAGTGTTGGTAGGCCTTGCATACCCTACGACAACTCTTCCGCCTCTTCGTGACGGTTCCGGCTCGCTGGCGGGCGGTGATGTGGTCGCTCGGTCACGACCAGTGTCGTGCGCGCTCTCAATCTTGTCAGCTACAGCAGGCGTGATCAGCCAGTAGTCGCCGAATCTCTCTCGCTCCTGGCTAGCCTCAAAGACCTCCTGCATCCACGCCAAGGCTTCACCCGCAAGATCCAGCTGCTCGTTGCACTCGTCGCCCACGTCGATGGCAGCAGGGACGTCGCGGAGTGTCACCTTAGCATCGCCCTGCCTGGTAGCAGCATCTTGGAGCAACAATAGCAGCTCCTGCGTCTCTGGTATGCTCTTGGTGCCGATCGCTCTTGCTATGCCGGGGATGTCGTCCTTTCCCAATCGCTCAAGAGCCGCGAAGAAGACAGCCTGCTCCTGTGCTGACCAATATGAAGCGCCGATTTGTCTGTTGTAGTACTGGAAGCTCTCGGCATCCGTCTCAAAGCGCGCAGCAGCCCGAGTCACGTCCTCGTTGAAGAGCACGCGGTATGCGTCGTTGTACTTTCCCTCGAGGTAGTATTTGCGCACGCGGGCAGGATCGATCGACTCTAGACGACGGCGCTTGCGTGGTGTGTGCGACGCAGACGACTGGCGGCGCGATGTTGGTCGTGTAGGCGGTCGCGGACTTTCATCGCTGGAATCTTCTGACGGTTCGGAATGCTTGTAGTCGGATGCGGAACTCATGGCGGATGCGAGAGGGCAGGCGCGACCTCAGTATCTCCGTGGAAGATATGCTGAGTCGCGTCATGTGGTTGTGCGCGTATAGCGGCCATGGTGGGCGGTGATGGTCGCAGTGTCCCAAGGTTGGTGAAGAGCGCGGAAACATTTTGGTGGGGCCAGGCCTCGGCGTACCGCGTCTTGTACCATGGACCTGCGTCATGCATCGTGACTTGGCGACATCTTCGCTCCCACTTTATCCTGGCACGTGTCTTGATGTTCCGCTTCGCCCAGCATGCGTTGAGAAACTGCACGCGAATGGGCTACCAGCCTGTTCGCGCAACCACGAGATATGCTTCAAGAAGGGCCAAGAGCCCCAAGGCCGTAGTCCCCAGTCCGCCCCCAGCTCCTCCGCCTCCACCGCCGCTGAAGATCCAGCTGCGCGAGTACCAGGAAGACTGCATACAATCTGTGCTGTCCTACCTCGATGCCGGCCACAAACGCCTCGGGGTCTCTCTGGCGACGGGTTCCGGCAAGACCGTCATCTTCACCCACCTCATCGACCGCATAGCCGCCACTGGCGACGCTTCCCAGACGCTCATCCTCGCCCACCGCCGCGAACTCGTTGAACAAGCTGCACGCCACTGCAGCCTCGCATACCCCGATAAACATGTAGACATCGAGATGGGCAACAACCAGGCCTCTGGTGCTGCCGACATCACTGTCGCCTCTATACAGAGCATCACGTCGGGTGGACGATTGGAAAAGTTTGACCCTTCGCGCTATAAGCTCGTACTGGTGGACGAGGCACATCACATTGTCAGCCAGACATACCTGGACGTCTTGGAGCATTTCGGTCTGAGACATGCGACTGACTGGACCAAGTCAAACGCTCCTGCCCTCGTCGGCGTGTCGGCCACCTTTTCGCGCTTCGATGGAAGGAAGCTGGGAGCTGTCATTGACCACATCGTCTATCATCGGTATGACACCAGCTTTCTCGAGCATAGACCCAAACTGACACGTCTAGTGACTATGTCGATATGATCGATGAGAACTGGCTTTCCGATGTCATCTTTACAACAGTCGAGATCAAGGCCGATTTGACCAAAGTGGGCACTGGCGCTGGTGGCGACTTCCAAACCGGCGCCCTCTCTACAGTCATTAACACTGCTGAGACGAACGAGCTCGTCGTCAAGACCTGGCTAGCAAAGGCAAGGGACCGACACTCAACCCTCATATTCTGCGTCGACCTCAGTCATGTCACCGACTTGACCGCTAGGTTCCGGACGTCCGGCATCGATGCCCAATATGTCACCGGTGACACACCTCCAAAGATCCGCAGCGCGCGCATAGACGCTTTTAGGAATGGCGATTTTCCGGTGCTGCTGAACTGCGGTGTCTTCACTGAGGGGACGGATATTCCAAATATCGACTGCGTGCTGCTAGCTCGCCCCACCAAGTCTCGTAATCTCCTCGTTCAGATGATCGGACGTGGCATGCGGTTACATAAGGACAAGCAGAATTGTCACATCATCGACATGGTTTCGGCACTTAGCACCGGAGTAGTGTCAACGCCTACGTTGTTCGGCCTCGACCCGGGCGAGATCGTCGACCAAGCAGACACTAAAAGCTTGACGAAGCTTAAAGAAAAGAAGCTTTCTGACAAGCAACGCGAAGAGGAAGCTTCCGAGCTTAGGAAGAAAACTGTCGCTAAAAAGTTACCCGGAACCGTCTCCTTCACTGAATACGACTCTGTGCATGATCTGATAGCCGATACTTCCGCCGATCAATACATACGCAATATTAGCCAGAACGTTTGGGTTGCCGTTGGCGACGGAAAATACGTTCTCAGTGGCAATACTGGCAACTACTTAGTAATTGAACCATCTGGAGATGTCGAAGGTCGTTTTATCGCCAAGTACCACTGGAAGTTGCCGGCTGATAAAATCGTCAACAGCCCCTGGGGTAGACCGCGTGTCATCGCCGAAGGTGACTCATTCGACCATGTTGTTCACGCGGCAGACACATATGCGATTGACGCTTTTCAACACTTCTACATCTCAAAGCATCAAGCATGGCGTAAGGGTCGTGCGTCGCAAGCTCAGGTCGACTTTTTGAACAAATTCCGTCCCAAAGAAGATGCCTTAAAGCCGGAAGATGTGAGCAAGGGCAAGGCGGGTGACATGATCACTCGCCTCAAACATGGAATGAAAAGTCGCTATGACAAAGCGGGCGTGAAAGAAAGGACTGAACAGCGCAAGAAAGCTCGCGCGGAGACCATAGAGCAACGACTCCAAGGACAAGTACGAGTCGGGCCTTTGGAGCAAGGCTCAACACTCAAAGAGAAGCTGCTTGAGTAAGGCATCGCGATCTTTGCATATATCTCGCATGAGAATGTCTTCGCAGACACGATCTAGTGTCGCGGAAATAATGTTGGCTTGCAGCTCCTAGCGATGACCTCGCACTACCCTGAGTCGCTAGCCTCGGCAAGTGCGCAGCCGCGGAGAAATACAAATTCGAGCACGAAGACCTACCAGACCATTCATGGTATCTCCGACGCGTGGTTTCCTGCTCGTTTTGTGACTTATCCCTCATAAGCTGGAAAACAAGCAGGAAACCACGCGTCAGAGATACTATGAGTGGTCTGGTGTACTATGGTTGTTGAGTTGAGAAACACTGAAGCCAAGGCTTCCTTCGGACGCGTGATTTCCAGCTTAGAGCTATAGTCAGAGTGTGCTGTTGCAAGGCTGAGAAGAAAGATTCAATGATTTTAGTTTTTAAATCTTTAAATCTTTCTTCTCAGCCATGCAATAGCACACTCTAGCTATGGCTCTAAGCCAGAAAACAAGCAGGAATATGTCGCGTCTATTTCACATGCGACGAAATATCAACCGAGTCTTTTTCGATACATTGGACTCTGCAGAAGAGTGACAAATGCCATGTCTGCAGACCACAATTTGTTCGCAATAGGCCCAATACCAGAACTGTTACACGCGATTTCGCCCTGTGAGCACTAGGAAGTTTCAAAAATTCGCGCAATATTGGCAACTACCGTGCATCAGACCAGACCAAAGAATGTGTAAGTCTAGCATCTCTAGAGCGACCGATCATCCGCTCAAGTATGGCATCTCCGCTGGATGGATGTTGGATCCACATCAAGAGCCGAGCCCCCACACCAACTTCAGCCTTCTCGGTCCGGCAGGAACAATCTTTAGCGGCATCAAGGCCCGCTAACGCCATCGCGTACACATGTCACGCGCTATCCCCAATCTGAGCGTTAAAGATAAGCTCGCATATCAGAGCGTATCTGGTATGGTTATTCGAGATGACCGAAGCCCGGCGTTCGATGCTAGCTAGGATGATGACGGAATGCTGGATGCGATTGTTCCCCACAGATCGAAGTCGAGTTTCCGCGGTATTGCTGTGCAGCAGCTGACGTTGACCACACCGTTGACGTATCCAACTAGCTGGTTGAAGGGTGCCACTACGTTCTTAGAACACTCCGGGTTTAACATAGTATCACCAACTCCAAACAACTTCGATTGCCCCGTCTGCCTTTTGTCCGGTCTAGTCTGGTCTGGTATCTCAGCATCGTCATCTTGCCCATACGTCGCTTTGCGCATATCCTTTCCGCTCCATTAGCATAATTTCATGAATATTTCAAACCTGTTCGATCGCAGTGGCCATCACGTATAGCACAAGCCCTACACCGATCCTACTGAATCTTCCCCAAGTTTCGGTACCCCATCTTCTAGTCACGTATCATGAGCGTGGCCACCCAGAATCCGGCGGGGGTGCCCGTTCCTCCTGCCCATGAGCATCAGCCACAGCCACATGCCGCGTCCAAATCGATACAATTGCCGCCATCACCACCAGAGACCGTGAACGGAGACGACACCAAGTCTACCACTTCGACATCAGAACCAGACTTTCCGCTTCCACCGCCAGCAAATACTCCACCACAAGTTCTGGACGTTGATAAACCCACCCCGGACGCGCATGTACCAAGAGACCCAAGACTAATCCGGCTAACCGGTGTTCATCCTTTCAACACCGAAGCACCGTTAACGGACCTGTTCAACGAGGGTTTCTTGACTAGCCCAGAGCTGTTCTATGTGCGAAACCATGGCGCGGTACCTGATGTACAAGATGCAGAGTGTCTTGATTGGGAGTTCTCGGTTGAAGGGTATGTTGCGCTCTTGGAAGATGATGTCTTGATACTAAACCTTCATTAGTCTGGTAGCCAACCCCCTCAAGATCACGTTGCGACAGTTACTTGAAGAATACGAAAACGTCACATATCCCGTAACTCTGGTCTGCGCCGGTAATAGGCGAAAAGAGCAAAACGTCGTGAGGAAGAGCAAAGGATTTTCTTGGGGCCCAGCCGGCGTTTCAACAGCGTTGTTCACTGGTGTAGTCATGAAAGACATCATCGAGCGAGCGAAGCCACTACGGAAAGCGAAGTACGTGTGCATGGAAGGTGCTGACAAACTTGTAAGTCGCATTTCGGTGGACAACGTACAATGTCTAACACTATGCAAAGCCCAACGGATACTACGGCACATCGGTGAAACTCAACTGGGTCATGGACCCAAACCGGGGCATCATGTTGGCGCACAATATGAATGGCGAAATGCTGAGGCCCGATCACGGCAAGCCGTTAAGAGCCGTGATACCGGGACAGATTGGTGGCCGAAGCGTGAAGTGGTTGAAGAAGTTGATCGTCACGGCTGAGCCAAGCGACAACTGGTACCACATCTACGACAACCGAGTGCTACCGTATGTGCCTTGAACTTGGAAATGAGATCAAGACTGACATTTTAAAGTACCACTGTCGACCCAGATGAGGCAGCGAAGAACGCGAAATGGTGGATGGACGATCGCTACGCCATCTATGATCTCTCACCCAACTCGGCTATTGCATGCCCTGCCCACGAAGAGAAGCTGGCCTTATCTTCAAGTCCCGAATCGTACAACGTCCGGGGTTACGCCTACAGTGGCGGTGGACGACGCGTGACAAGATGCGAACTATCGCTCGACAAGGGAAAGACATGGCGACTTGCGAAGATCGATTACGCAGAAGACAAGTACCGGGCCTTTGAAGATCGACAACTGTACGGCGCAAGGTTGGACATGGACTGGCGCGAAACGAGCTTCTGCTGGTGCTTCTGGAATCTGAAGATTAGCACTGCCGAGCTGAAAGAGGCGGATGATATCGTGGTGCGGGTGATGGACGAAGCGATGTGCGTTCAGCCAAGAGATATGTACTGGAGTGTGTTGGGCATGATGAACAACCCATGGTTCCGGATAGTGATTCACAAGGAAGACGATGTACTCCGATTTGAGCATCCGACGCAACCCGCGTTGATGCCTGGTGGCTGGATGGAGCGCGTCAAGAAGGCCGGTGGGAATCTCACGAACGGATACTGGGGCGAGAAGATTGGAGGTGAAGAGCCAGAACATGCTGCCATCGAGGAGGTGAAAGAGATCAAAATGACGAAAGATGGGGTTGACAAGGTCATCGAGATCGATGAGCTGCGGCAGCACGACAAGGCTGAGAACCCATGGTTCGTGGTCAACGGCGAAGTTTACGACGGCACTGCTTTCCTGGAAGGCCACCCGGGCGGTGCGCAGAGCATCGTAAGCGCAGCGGCCCAGGATGCCACAGATGAGTTCATGGCGATTCGTGAGTTCCACATCACCGAAAAAACGGCACAACCCCGGCTAACAATAAGCAGACAGCGAAACAGCCAAAGCCATGATGCCAGACTATCACATCGGCACCCTCTCAGAAGCCTCCCGCAAACTCCTTTCAGAACCCGAACACATCCCCGAATCCACCACCCCGCGCCCCATCTTCCTCGACTCCCGCAACTGGCGCAAAACACTCCTCCACTCCAAGACAAAAGTCTCCTGGGACACACGCATCTTCCGCTTCAAGCTCGACCATCCGGACCAAGCGCTCGGCCTACCCACCGGCCAACACCTCATGATCCGTCTCCGCGATCCCGTCACTCGCGAAGCCATAATCCGCTCCTACACACCCATAAGCCAAACCACGCAAACCGGCTACTGCGACGTCCTCATCAAAGTCTACGCCGACACGCCGCACCGCGCCGGCGGCAAAATGACAAAAGCTCTCGACTCCATCCCCACAGGCCACTGGGTCGATTTCAAAGGCCCCATCGGCAAATTCGAATACCTAGGCCGTGGTCTTTGTGCTGTCAACGGGAAAGAGCGGAGAGTAAAGCGTTTCTTCATGATCTGCGGTGGCAGCGGCATCACGCCCATCTTCCAGGTCCTACGCGCTGTCATGCAGGATAAAGAAGATGAGACGCATTGCACTGTTCTCAACGGCAACCGGCTGGTAGAAGATATACTGTGCAGAGAGGATTTGGATGCTTTTGCCAAGGACAACACGGAGAGGTGTAAGTTGTTGTATACGTTGACTCAAGGACCGGAGGATTGGCAGGGGTTGAGGGGGAGGATTGGGAAGGAGTTGTTGGGGGAGCATTGTGTTAGGGATGGAGGGGAGAGTTTGGTGCTGATTTGTGGACCGGAGGCGCTGGAGAAGGCGGCGCATAAGGCGTTGAATGAGCAGGGTTGGAAGGATGAGGAGTTGATGTTCTTCTAGGGTCGATGTTGTTGTTTGTGGAGTTTTGGGGCATTGGAGGGATTGGGATACATATTATTTCGGTCTATTCACTGTATATAAAGTCGCGTTTCTCGAATTGCATGTACTGCATTTGCTTGAAGAGCCAAAGTATGCCATACTACAAGCACACCTTCAACAATTCTATCACCAAGTCCCTTGCTCGTTCCCATCACGTGTAGGGCCAAGACCAGTCTGGACATGACATCGCACTTTACCCGCCCATCTCGATCCTCTCCATCGTATAACCCTCCAAGCCGAACCACACATGTACAATGACATCCCCCGGAGACCATCAACCACAAAACCGCATCTCCGTCCTCTCCCCTCCTGATAACGAAGCGAGACACCCCCCCTGTCGCCAAGCCGCCTAGCTCGCGATAAGGAACACCCAACCAGTGCCAAACCCACCCGACGCGTCTCCACATCACACCTGTCTTGAAATCTCCACGGAGAACGCGTCTCCATCGCCCCCTAGTAACATTAATGAGCAATGTCAATTGTTTGACTGGACGCGCCACGGTATCCTTGTCGTTCATTACTGCCGCAGGAGCGGGAGCTAGGATGTGGTACAGACAGTTGCAGGGGATAGCAGCAACCCCGCTGCGTTACGATGCATTTCCGCGACCACCGCGGGGCATGCGTGATTGGGAGACGGGATGATTGAGCTATCTATCCTTTCGTATGTGGCGGAGGGGTTGGCGCGGGAGGGCAAAGCGCGTGTTGGGTCGACGCGCGGGAGATGTTCGTGCCACGGAGTTGTTGGTTGCGGCTATTGAGGTATCTTGCTCTACTGATTCTACTCGTTGAAGTCATTTCTTGCCTTTGCCATCTTTTCCTCTCCCAAACTTCTGTTTCCTACTCTTCTTGGAGTGAGTGTTGCAGTTTACGCTTACGCATACGCATACGCATTGTGGTATCTTGTGCCCTCTTGGCTGAGTGTACTAGTTCGACTACTTGCTTCAGAGGTACATTCGTCGCCTTGATATTGACATACCCCGGGCTTTGATAGCCTTTACACACATCATGGCTGAGACGGAGCCAATCGTCACACAAGGCATCGAGCCCTCATCTGGCGAATCACACTCTCCACCTGGCGATCGCCATGTCACAGCGACATGGGGATCGAAAGACGGCAACATATCGAATGCGGAGTGGAACGATGCGGAAGCTAACAAGCTACCTGAGAAGGTAGCTGATCTGGAGAAGAAGGGCGAGATTAATGACCAGCATCCACGGAAGAAGATTGTGGTTGTTGGATTGGGTATGGTGGGCATTGCATTTATGTAAGTCGGCAAGTCTTTTGGACTTTTGGAGAAAGAGCTGATTCGTCCAAGCGAGAAACTCATGAAGTACGATGTGAAGCGGAGAGAATACGACGTGGTTGTCATTGGTGAAGAACCACATCTTGCATACAACCGCGTCGGTTTGACGAGCTTCTTCCAACATCGGCAAGTCGAGAACCTGTATCTCAACCCCAAGGAATGGGTAGGTACATCACCAAGCGAGGGTGAAGTGTATGCGGCTGACTTCATCCTAGTATGCATCAATGCCGGAAGGCTCGCTGAACTACCATCTCAACACCCTCGTTACCGAAATCGATTCCACCGAGAAGAACGTTAAGACCTCATCCGGCGAAACGGTACCCTACGATATCTTGGTCCTGGCAACAGGGTCAGACGCGCTCCTCCCACGACACACACCCGGCCATGACGCGAATGGCGTTTTCGTATACCGCACAATCGAAGACCTACAAAGACTCATCGAATTCTCTTCGACGAGGAAAGGTACAACAGGAGCTGTAGTCGGTGGTGGTCTGCTAGGTCTGGAAGCCGCACACGCGATGATGGACCTTGAAGATTTCGCGAAAGTGAAGCTCATTGAGCGGAATCGATGGGTGCTATCGAGACAACTGGATGGCGATGCGGGCGGTATGGTCGTCGAACAGGTCCGCGCTTTGGGCTTGGATGTCATGCTAAGCAAGAGAGTGGGCAAGATCTTGACAACCGAGGACAACTTCGTCAAGGGTGTGGTGTTTGAGGACGGTGATGAGATGGAGTGCTCGTGCATTTGCTTCGCGGTGAGTAACATTGGACCGCGAAACAACGACAAAGACTGACTCTAGCAGATCGGTATCAAATCAAGAGACGAGCTCGCCCGCAAAGCAGGTATCAAATGCGCCGATCGAGGAGGTGGTATCGTGGTCGGCCCTGACCTAGCGACTTCACAACCGGACATCTACGCCGTAGGCGAATGCGCCAGCTGGGAGAACCAGACATTCGGTCTCATCGCCCCCGGTGTTGAGATGGCAGATGTCCTCGCCTTCAACCTCACACAAGCGAAAGCCCATGCGCCGCGCAAGTTCAAAGCACCTGATCTAAGTACCAAGCTCAAGCTGCTGGGTGTCGAAGTGGCGAGTTTCGGTGACTTCTTCGCGGATCGCGACGGTCCGAAGAATATGCCTGGACGGCCACGAGCTGAGAAGAAAGATGCCAATGGAGCGACGCCGAGAGATCGAGTTAAGAACTTGACGGATGGGCCAGCGCCACCACCGGTCAAGGCTCTGACATACAAGGATCCATTTCAGCAAGTGTACAAGAAGTACCTGTTTACAATGGACGGAAAGTACCTGTTGGGTGGCATGATGATTGGCGACACGAAAGACTACATCAAGCTGGTGCCCATGGTGAAGAACCAGAAGCAGTTGGAGATGGCGCCAAGTGAGCTTATCGTTGGTGCGCAGAAGGGCGACGACGATGGTTCAGATCTGTAGGTTGCACTGCGCTCATACAAGAATGTTGTACTAACATCACATAGGTCCGGCGACACTCAGATCTGCTCATGTCACAACGTTACGAAGGACGATGTGGTCAATGCCACCAAGGACGGAACATGCAAGAGCATCGGCGACGTTAAGTCTTGCACCAAAGCTGGTACCGGATGCGGAGGCTGCATGCCGCTCGTACAGACAATCTTCAACAAGACCATGGCTTCCATGGGCAACGAAGTCAAAAATCACCTCTGCCCGCATTTCGAGTACTCGCGCGCCGATCTCTTCAACATCATCTACGTCAAGGGCCTGAAGGAATTTGCTGCCGTCATGAAAGAGGCTGGAAAAGATCCAAACTCCTTGGGTTGCGAAGCCTGCAAGCCGACCATTGGCAACATCGTCGCTTCGCTGTACAACAAGCATCTACTTGAAGTTAACAACAGGGGTCTACAAGATACCAACGACAGATTTCTGGCCAACATCCAACGCAACGGCACCTTTTCGGTTGTTCCGCGAGTCTCAGGTGGTGAGATTACCCCGGAGAAGCTGATCGTCATCGGTACCGTCGCGAAGAAGTACAACCTCTACACCAAGATCACCGGTGGCCAGCGTATTGACATGTTCGGCGCACGGAAACAAGACCTCCCCGACATCTGGCAAGAGCTCATCGATGGTGGAATGGAGTCTGGTCACGCATACGCCAAGTCACTACGAACAGTCAAGTCATGTGTCGGTACTACATGGTGCCGATTCGGCATCGGCGACAGCGTGGGCATGGCTGTGCGTCTAGAAGAGCGCTACAAGTCCATCCGTGGACCCCACAAGATCAAGGGTGGTGTGTCCGGCTGCGTACGCGAGTGCGCTGAAGCACAGAACAAGGACTTTGGTCTCATTGCAACTGAGAAGGGCTTCAACATCTTCGTGGGCGGCAATGGTGGCGCGAAGCCACGACACTCGGAGCTACTCGCCAAGGACGTACCACCAGACGACGTGGTGCCCATCCTCGACCGCTACCTCTCTTTCTACATCCGCACAGCCGACAAGCTCCAAAGAACAGCGCGCTGGATGGAGAACCTCCCCGGCGGCATCAAGTACCTCCAAGAAGTCATCCTCGAAGACAAGCTAGGCATCTGCGCAGATCTCGAGAAGCAGATGGAAGACCTCGTCGGCACCTTCTTCTGCGAATGGACCGAAGTACTCAAAGACCCCAAGAAGCGTTCCTGGTTCTCCCAATTCGCAAACACATCCGAAACCATCGTCGACACCATCGAACCGACCCAAGAGCGCGGCCAAGAACGGCCCTCATACTGGCCCAAAGACTCCATCACAGAAGACTTCCGCGGCACAAAATGGACAGAACTATCCTGGCAGCCCCTCGTCAAAGCCGAAGAGTTCAAAGACGCAGACACAGGCGACAGCAAAGCCATCAAGCGCGGCGACACGCAACTCGCCGTCTTCAAAGTGCGCGGCAAATACTACTGCACCCAGCAAATGTGCCCGCACAAGCGCGCCTTCGTCCTCTCCGACGGCCTCATCGGCGACGACCTCGCCAACAACAAACTCTGGGTCAGCTGCCCGTACCACAAGCGCAACTACGAACTCTCTGGCGACAACGCGGGGAAATGCGCAAACGACGAGAGCGTCAACATTGCTGTTTTCCCTATCGAGGAGCGCGGTGATGGCTGGTTGTATGTCAAGTTACCCAGTGTGGAGGAACTGGATAGCGTGCTTGGTACGAGTAAGTTCAAGATTAAGAAGAGTGAGACGGAAGATCCTTTTGTGGCGCTGGATAAGAAGTTGCAGAGGATGCAGTTGAAGGGGAGGAAGGGGATGCAGGTTTCGCATCTTGAGGGTGGGTTGGGGGAGAAGGCGAAGGCGGCGCAGATACTGGCTGGCGGGGAGAGGGGGGCTGGAGGACTGGACTGGTAGTCTTTCGTTGGTATGAGCATATCTAGGACGGCGTCGTGGTGTTTGTTTGTATATATGATTCCCATCATTGGATTTGTACTAGAATAGGTACATTACTCTTGCGTTCAATCATTTCCTCCTCCATTGCTGGCCATGAGATTGACTTGTGCAGTCGTGTGATCGCCTCAGCCTCTGCGTGCTGGCTCCCAGTTCTTTGGTATGATAGCGCTATGGGTTAGGGGCCTCTTGACCCGCCGATGGGTGTTCGATCATGCATCATCATTCGAGTTCGATGTTTCGGCCCTGTTCATGGTGTTGGGTTGTACGTGGCACCTATCGGTGACTTTCAGTATCGACGTAGCTGCTGGTCTTGGGCTAGTCTTCCAACTGTATGGTTGTCGAGATGATGATGTCTTTACTAGAATAGCTGCAAGCGTTGTTGCCGATCGGATGGTGAGTGTTGCACCCGCAGTCATGTGGCACGAGTATGAACGTAGTGGCTGACATGTGATGGTGGTACATGTTCACAGTCAGTTCCTGGAAACTCACTGCTGTTCGTTTTAAGGTGGTCATATGATTGTTGCTTCGTTACGCCCGGATTTGCAATCCGAAATGTAATGAGCGTTTAATAAAGTGTTGGGAGTTCCCCGCACGAAATCGCTGTCATTTTCCACACGTGGGTATGATAAACCTGAAACAACGGTGAGGCTATTGTGATCAGACTAGGCAATCAGTCATAGCAAGCTGTCTGTGTAGTATATAATGCTCATCGGCTGACTGGCAAAGTTGGGAATGACCATAGGTTCCCCTTTCGAGTATTAGGCATACGTACCTTGCCTAGTTTGCGCAGCAGAGCTGGGATGGCCGGAACATTATCTGCAGATGCGGTGTCGACGGTCAAGCTGGCGCGGTGCGATTCGCTACACAAAAGACTAAATAGAACGTGGTTGAGAACACAAGGCTAAGTCTGATGGAGAGTCTCAGTGAGATCAGTTGATCGCATTCCCAGTATGTTTTGTGTCTCACAAAGAGTAGCGCATGACTCCTTCAGTGCAGATGCCCCGATAATCGCCAGTACCTTTCTACTTTTCCCCAATACCACCCAGGAACCCGGTAGTAGTGGCAGCCCCGTATTGATCGTATGGGTACAGCAACCGTTGACCAGTCATGTTCTGACCTCACGTTCGACACAGGTAATCCGTAAGAGTGTCTGCTCATTATCGTATCATAGTTTGCTCCGATGTAGGCGCTCCTTCACATGCAGCTCAGCCCAAGCTGACCGTCAAGGCTCGCAGCCTTAGATACCGCCTTGATCTAACGCCAGCGTGGCATTCAGGTAACTCGTTTGGGCATAGAGTAGTGGCTGAGGCTACTGAGAAAGCTCCCGCGCGCCGTTGTCTGCGTATCTCTCAGTTTTCGCATGTGAACTAAGCTTTTGTTGAGATCCTGCACTCATCCTAGCCGATCAGATTTAATCGATCAACGTGAACGGCGTCCCTTTGAGTAAACCTAGCTTCGATGGGACGATCAGAGGAGGAGCCCGATCAAGCCGACAGGCTGACTGTCGGCCCAGTACAGTGATGTACGGTGTGGCATCAGGGCGTAGCATAATGCACACCGCTGGAGGAATGATGAAGACAGGGCGCACGTCATGCTTGATTGGGTTTACATGAACTGGAACAAACCTCCGGTACCAAACGACTGACGTGTCTCTGTTACCGTTACACTGTACCAAGAAGCAAGGGGCTCGCGTGGTCTTACTGGCTACTTTCGTCGTCATTTCAAGCAAACACCTCCACTGTCCTGTGACACCGAGAAGGTCCGTGAGTGTGGTCACTTGGCTTGCGAGGCAATGTCGCTCTCACCGGTACTTGATGGGTATATAGAGACTGGCTTCTGTGTCAGGTACCGTAAATAGCCCAGTCAACTTCTTTCTCAGCCAACAGCCAAAGCCTCCTTTTCAGTTCCCCAGCAACATCTATCTAACACCCATCTACGTTATCCAGATACCAGGATTGAAACCATGAGGATACAATTTAGCAGGCACCGTTCCATCTCCGTGGATCGTCAGACATTTTCTGCTTGGTTTCCTCAGCTATCGAGCATGCGCAATGTCGACGGAGACGACCTTGTGGACAATCTCGAAGCCCGTTTCACATATCGCTACGGTATAACGAGGCTGCAAATCGAGAACACCCTCTCGGAGCTGTTCACGAGACTTGGTCAGCACTCACACTTTGAGCAAGGGCAAAAGCAAATGCGCCTTGTTCAGGTCCTGATCACTCAATCGGTCATGGATGCCAAAAACCGTTATCATACCAAAGGCCTTCGAAGTGTGCGACACATGTTCATTATACTGTCGTATCTAGCAGCTGAACATGGGTCCTTTTTGCTCGCTGAAGCACTCACTTACTTCTGGGTGAATAACGAACCTGTGCTATCGCAAGAGTCGTCGAAATATCATGGAGACTGGTGGAGAGCTTTGGCGAAGGTACAAGAGGCACTGGAAGAACCTACGACGAGGGATCTCGAGCCCTTCGCCATTATGCCATACGCTGGTTTTCACCGTGGTCGCGCTCCCCGAGCCTTGCCGTGGCCCGGTCATAGAGCGCGATCATTGCCTGTCATACGGCGTCGTCACAGTCCCGATATGCGCGTCGCCATCCCAACGTACCCGAGCTCTAGTTGGGCATCGCCAATGATGTCGCCTGTTGCATATCCAAGAAGCGATTACTTTGACGAGCTCGAGGCCCTTCAATGGCAGCAGAACGAGATGAGCATGCAGTTGAGCAGTGTTGATGGGAAATTGGATTATCTGATTGCTGGAGGTATGTACTGAGCAAGATAAAAGTTTCTCTGGTGTCGACCAGAGGCTGCATTGATCTACCGCTCTACGATGGCTCGTATGAGGGAACATTGGGTTGACGGAATGGCGAACGTTCGGCTGTCGACATTGACGATCCGATTTGTACCATACGCGAGAGCTGGACTCATCTAAGGAGTGTCGAAAAACTGAGATGGATTATGAAAGTGGGTTCTGGCGGGTAGGCTCTAAACCTTTCATATGTTACCAGACATGAATGTGTCCTGGGGTGCTCTAGCGAGGCGTTGCATTTAAGGCCTGTTTCGTAGTCATGACAGAACTGCTTCCCAAATTTCGTAGCTCTTAGATAGCGAGGTGAAAGCCTTGCCTGGTATTCCGGGCCTATTCTGTCGTTCTCGCAGCGGTCTGTAAGCCAGAAAGCTCAGAAACAATATGGATCGCGTATCCCTAGATCCCATCAAATGATGCGCCATACGCTTGGTACCGCTTCTCATATGACAGATGGAACCTGCTTTTCGTAAATGCGTGTGTAGAACGGCGTACGTCGATCCACACTGTCGTGTCGCAATTGTACTGTAAGCCAAACCATAGCGTGAGCACTAATTGGCCAGAATCATATGAGGCGGCCACGCGCGTTGTCGGAGCAAACTTGTGTGACACTTCAACGTATTCGTCTGTCTGTCAATCGATCGGGAGGGCTGACGGTAGACCTAGTGCTCAACACTCCTGAGCATATAATGATGCCAGTGGCCGGTTGAGCAACATTTCTTCGACCTTCTGTACTACCATCCTCTCCTCCCAACACATCATCGAAACCTTCCGCGCGACATTGCGTATTTTCCGAAGGAAAATCGTCGATCCATGTGGGATACTGTCACGATCAGACTCGCTACCAATGTAGTTCTCTACCCGAGTCTGAGCGGATTGCAAAAGTGGCTTCCAGGTATCGCTCGAAACCTGTCGCTTGCTGGAGCATTCGATGGCCGTGGCCTAATCTTGCAACTGGTTGAGGTTTTCTCCAAGCGTCTGTTCTCTGTCATTACCTCTGACACGATCGTTACGACTCTAGAGGAGTTCATCGGATACTTTACGTCGAGGATCGCGTTCGCCGCTTCGACTGGAACATGTTTGCAACAAAATATGCAGGAATGTCTTGGGAAAGATTTGAAGGACGCAAATACCTCAGATCTTCGTCGCAGCAGACATCGCTTCCTTATATTTTGCTTGGTCGCTCAGGCCACTCGATCGGAGGCATTGGCGGGGTCTATGTTAAACTTCCTGCAAGGTTACCTGAACGAAGTCGTGTACAACGAAAAGCCTGGATTACGAAGGGAGTGGTACATGGGCCTTAGTGCACTGAAGGGTTTGATATCCGATCGAGTCCTGGAGCAGCTACTACGCTGCTTCTCGAGTACTGTCGGCCGACCATACGAGATGCAGCGGCAACCAGCATACTACGACCCATGCGCTGCGTTGATGATGAAACGGCAACACTTTCCATTTCTCGGTCATCAAGGTGGGAGGATACCACTGATGCTCGAAGACCCAAGAGATAGATGGCTATCTGTTGGCCGTCCTCAACGGCATCGACATCGTCATCACTATCCTCGTATTGCATACCCATGGATCCAGCGGAATGGTCATTTTAATGATGTCGGAAGGCTGCAGTATCAGCAGGAAAGGATATTTTCGAAGCTCAATCATATTGGCCAACAGCTCGACGACATGTCGTGAAGCTTGGATAGAATCGTTGCTGTATGTCGCAGCTCGTTGACCTACGGCCGCAGACTGTGATGAGCCGTGTGTTCTTTCAAGAGAGTTTCCTATCTCGTACATCTGGCAGCTCTTATGCGTAGCGTAGCGACTTGCTTGGTATTTTGGAAAAACATGGGCCGCTGGTGAATCGTAGTTGGCAAGGAAGACGGACTTTGACGAGTGGTTCAGTATTTTGGCCGACATGATTGATCGTTGTTCTATTTTCAGGTCGCGTTAGATCTACTGATTTGTATCTGGAACAGTTAGTTGACCCCAAGGTAGCATGAGACTCCTTACAGACTTACTGCTATATCCTCTTGTTGCGAAAAACCTCACACGCACTCTCCAGTGAATGTACACAATGCTCCATACGCCTCGCTAATGTAAATAATGGCCTCTGGACGTCCGACAGGGGTCATACCCACGCACTGATCGCTGTACCTATGCCATCACCTCAAATAGTGAATGACCAGCCAGCAGAACAGGAAGAAGACGACGACTCCACCCCAGAAAATCCACTTGTCTTGCTTCGCTCTCCGCTCAACCATGCGGATAGTATCGCCACTGATTCCCAGGGTATTCGCAACCGTGTATAGCCGTCTCTGTGTTCCCTTGAGCATCTCCCTCTGCTGTCCCAGATCGCCAAGGACCGTCCGTCCTCTGTCTAAGAACTCATCCAACTGCTCTGACGTCTTGTTGAAAAAGGTGTTTTCCCTTAGCACATGGCCCTCGCGGTCGTAGTCGCCACCAGCAGGTGCGCCAGCAGAATAGGGGTTCGGTCGGTAGGGAGCGTTGGGGTTGTAGGGTTGGGAAGGTGCGAACGCCGAATGTTGGGCAGAGAGATTCGGTTGGGCATAGGGGTTTTCGGGGGTGGCTGTGTTGTGTGGACGACGGCCGAGCAGTTCTGTACGCGCTTCTGTGGTTTGCTGTTCCTAGTCAGCAAAGGCGTTCGCAATGACAAAACGAGAGTCTTAGGCGTCGGTTCGAAACGTACGATTTCCTCGTTTACACCTTTTATGCGCTTGAAATTTGTCCGGTACTCTTCGAGTTCAGCCCGGAAGTTCTTTAACCTCTCATGTGCCTTTTCTGCTTTGGTTTGCACAGGCTCTTGCTTTGCAAGCTTGCCATAGTCGTCGATGGTGCGCGCGAATGTGGCTAGGGACGCGTTTAGTTGGGCTTGGAGATGTGGTGATGGCGAGGCTGAGTCGGCAAACTGGTCCAAGTCTTTTCGTATAGATGTCGATTGCCGTAAGGCGTTGTTGAAGAGCGCGTTCTGTTTGCGACGTAAGTTTGTGTTGAGCAATATGAGTAGATGAGGCGTACCATCGCGGAGTATCAGGGTTTTCGTCGGTTTGAAGTGAACAAATTACTTCAGTATAGACCGGAGATGTAGTGTGAGGGCTCCAGGGCTGTTACGGTGAAGGTTATACTGTAGCCTTGTAGGCAGACTTTCGCGACTTGACACATTGCATCATCGCGAAGTCCGACTGCTGGACCCTGAGTTGCCAAGCTTTTAGCGCATCAGCGCTAGCATCATCGTAGAATTCCATCCAGTTTACCCTCCATGGTCGACATCTGGGTACTCTACCACGATGCATATAAACTTGCAGCTTGCCCTTACAGCTTCGTGCAAAGCTGCCGATACTCATGTCCGATGCAGACAGCAGATCCTGGCCGGAGTCTGAACCGCCTGGACTACGGTACCCCCGCCCTGGATTCCTGGACGACATCGCGACTACTTCTATAAGTGGCCAACCACAGGGCATGAAGATCTAACGTCCTTGGACTTCTGTTCTGATCAGTAATTGCGGTCTGCGATCCTCATCTTACCTAGCTATGCAGGCTGCGGTGACAGTATGCCCGCACAAGCCACAGTCGTCAGTCCCGCCTAGTGGTTATTCTCCGTTCTACCCTTAGTCATTGCATTGCGCCCTCCTCCTTATCGGCGTTCATCTGGCCTTGTCAAGCCTTCAATCATCCGTGGTTGACGTCGTTCTTCCTTCTCCACCTGCCTAATTCGGTAATCTCCTACCCTGTCGGCAAGTAGCAGGGCTGGGTATTTACGCTTGCCGAGCCGCGGAACAGGTGCATCTCGAGAAGAGATCGCAGAAAATGATGATGGGCACCCACTGCAGACCCAGTGTGCTAACTGGCATGGGAAGTTCGTTGTAGACCACTTCCGATATGCGGATCCATGCCATAGTCTGCCGTCTCACACGTTGGGCGACGGCCCATCTCCATTTTCGATATAAGAAGCCGATTTGCGAGCTTTTTGTCGGAAAGCCATCTTTTCATCGCAGTCATTATGTTTCTCCGATCAGCACTATTCGGAAGTGCGCTGCTCTCGAGCGCCTACGCGCACGAGGTTCTTTTCGGTCGCGATCTCCCGCTACCAGTGGCTGCCAACGCGGAGTCATATACCGACTGCGCCAATGCAGCATGGCCTCCGTCCAACGTTGGCGTGGAGCTGATTCCGCAAGCTCCAGATGATGAGATGCGAGACATCGTGAACGAAATCAGTTCAGCAAACATCGAGGCTACGATCACCAAACTGGTGTCGTTCGGAACCCGCCATACCCTTGCCACATACAACAGCTCGACGCGCGGAGTAGATGCAGCGAGGGATTGGGTAGCCTCCGAGATGCGAAAATATGCTGCGGACAGCAACGGCACGATGACGGTCGAGGTGCAAAGCTATTTGCAAGGAATAGCCAGCAGAATCCCCTTTCCCGTGTACATATCGAATGTGCTTGCGACTGCCAAGGGAAGCGAGACTCCCGACAGGGTATATGTCATGACCGGACATATTGACAGTCGGGTCACTGACGTGCTCAACTACGATGCCGACTCTCCCGGTGCCAACGACGACGCGAGTGGAGTTGCTAGTATGTGTTTCTTGGAAAGATTATTACAGGATCAAAGCTGACTTATACAAGTTGCGATGGAGATTGCGCGTGTTCTTGCCAAGCATCAGCCCAAGTCAACAATAATCCTCGGTGCTGTATCTGGCGAAGAGCAGGGTCTATATGGCTCCACCTATCTGGCACAAACACTTAAGAACTCTAGCACGAATGTCGAAGGCATGCTGAACTGCGACATTGTCGGTTCCTCAACTGGAGATCGCGGTCAGAAAGACCCCTACACCATTCGCGCTTTCGCTCAAGGTGTTCCGCCTCTTTCAGCCGAAAACAACGTCACAGCAGCGCGACGCCTTCAAATCGGTGGCGAAAACGATAGCCCTGCACGAGAGCTTGCGCGCTTCTCCGCTGAAGTCGCTGCCAACAATGCCACCGGTATGAACGTAGCCATCATCTACCGCCTGGACCGCTTTTTGCGTGGAGGTGACCACACTGGATTCCTTCAAGCGGGTTACCCTGCTATCCGCTACACGGAGCCTAACGAGAACTTCGCTCATCAGCATCAAGACTTGCGCACCGAGAACGGCACCGTCTATGGCGACCTAATTGAGTTCGTCGACTTTGACTTCACAGCACGTGTTGGCAAGGTCAATCTCGCCACGCTTTGGTCCCTCTCACAGGCTCCTGGCATGCCACGCAACGTCACCATCGACACAACAGTTCTGGACAACGACTCGCGCATCAAGTGGATTGTTTCCAATAGCACAGATATCGCCAGCTACGAAATCGTGTGGCGAGCCACTACAGCGAGCCTGTGGACTCGCATGCTCGATGTTGGCAAAGTTGGATCAGTTGTCCTTCCTCTCAGCAAGGACAATGTCATATTCGGCGTGAGGGCCGTCGGTACGAACGGGTACAAGAGTCCGGCTGTCTATCCTTTCCCTGGATAAAGCATTGATCCATGGAATGACGCAGGCCTGGGTTCTCCAACGAACCAGGACCGCCAAATTTACAGTATACTTAAGTCGTTGTACGTATCAATGCATGTGTCTAGCGAGTCTGCGAAAGATCTGGTTTTTCTGTATATGAATGTGTTCCCACACAGGTCCTCGCAAGCATTCCCGCTTTCGGTATGGTAGTGCCAAGCGTGACCGGGTGTTGCAGTATGGTGACTGATTCCGAGTGCAAGACACGGGCAACGTACGGAACCTATAAGTAGCTTCTCATATTTGTTCACCGTTCGTCAGAAGTCGAACTTCATCGTCCCGCGTGGCTCGTTGTTTTGCTCGGTGTTCGTAGCCATGTCGTCTACTCACACCATAACACAGACAGATGCAAGCGCCAATCGACTTCCAGGTAATGCGCTACAGGCGAGTATCGAATTGCGACATGTAGCACCGGCGACGTTACGCGACCAAGGATGTAAACACAATGACCGAAAAAGCAGCGGCATCGAGCCAGCCACATTCCTTCCCCAACCATCAACGACAGTATCAGTAACTGAGCGATGGAACCATCCAAAGGCCAATGTATCCCGCACGTTCGCTGTTCTCTTTGCGTTTACTATTATGGGAGCAAATGATGCCGCATACGGTGTAAGCAATACAATCCTTTCGTATATATGGACACTATTGACGTTACCCAGGCTATCATTCCTTACCTTGAGGAGTACTACGATCTAACATATGTTGTCGTCTCGCTAGTGTTTCTGTCTCCGATGGGCGGATACATTAGTGCTGCACTCCTTAACAACTGGCTGCACATTCACTTTGGTCAACGGGGCGTTGCTTTCCTTGGACCTGTTTGCCATCTAGTAGCCTATGTAGGCATTGCCCTCCATCCGCCCTACCCTGTTTTAGTGATCTTGTTCATCTTCTCGGGATTTGGAAATGGCATCGAAGACGCAGCCTGGAACGCGTGGGCAGGCAGTTTGGCCAATGCGAATGAGGTTTTGGGATTCGTGCATGGGCTATACGGGCTGGGGGCTCTGCTCAGTCCGCTCGCTGCTACTAGTCTGATTACGAAGCGTGGATGGCAATGGTATCAGTTCTACTACATCATGGTCAGTCACCAAGGATACTCAATACGTTGTTGCTAACCTTAAATAGCTCGGTGGCGCCTGCATTGAGCTTGCGACGTCGATTTGGGCATTCCGAACGAGTTCAGGTCAGGTTTATCGCGAACAATTACTTCGCGCGAATGCAGAAAGTGAGGGCCGTCTTAAGCGGGCACTCAGAAGTCGCGTCACCTGGATTGCTGCTATCTTCCTCTTCGGGTATGTCGGGGCCGGTGGAGCGCTTGGAGGCTGGATTGTCACCTTCATGCGTCAGGAAAGAGCAGGCGGTGATTTTGAGTCTGGCATTGTCGCGACCGGATTCTGGACTGGCATCGCTGCTGGCCGCCTTGTCTTGAGCTTCATCACACCAAAGCTTGGCGAGAAGCTCGCTGTCCTGGTACGGTCAAGATCGGAATGGAACCTGCATAAGCTAATTGCACGACAGATATACATTGTTATCGCCATCACATGCCAACTCATGTTCTGGCTCGTTCCATCCTTCCACGTCTCAGCCATCTTTGTCGCACTACAAGGCTTCTTCCTCGGTCCGCTCTTTCCAGCTGTCATCGTCGCAGCGACTAAAGCTCTTCCGCCACATCTCCATGTCTCTGCGATAGGCTTTGCTGCTGCGATAGGTGTTGGCGGAGGTGCTGCGTTACCCTTTGCTATCGGATCGCTTGCTCAAACAGAAGGCCTTGGTGTCCTACAACCTATCATTCTGGCTGTTCTCGCAGCTCTCTTGGTTCTGTGGCTGTGCTTTCCGAAATTAGAAAAGAGAAAGACGGAAGGAGGGGTGCCACTGCTCTCGCCAGAAGAGCAAAGAAAATGGTGGCTCAACGTCGATATTGATCTTGTAGAGATTATGAGACGTGTGGTGAGGAGGGATTCGAGTGGCCAGATGGTCGCAACTGCCTAGGAACGTTAGCACATGGTGTTCATAACCCAGCCCTGAAGGGCTCTTTCCACTTCCACCCGCGCTAGTTTCATTGTGGTGTCAACAAACCGACCCTCACCCTGCCTTCTCTCACCACCTTCGACTTTATGTCTTCGCAGTCGACATCATGTCCTCCAACTCACCCGAGGCTTCATCATGCTCCATCACAGACAAATTGCGCTCTCTGAGGGCTGAAGTGGATGAGCTCGCTAAGACCCTCGCTTCCGATTCGGACTCCTCCACAGAGACGCTTGTCGGACATACACTATCAACACAGAGTGCGGACACTTACCCGGGAGCTGAGACAAAGCCGAGTACGCCATCAACATCAACCAACGACGCCGACCAGAACGAAACTCGCGAAGGACACCCATCCAATTCTGACGACACCGATATCGTGTATCATCCCCATCTCCGCGACGTGAACAGCATCCCCGACCTTGGTTCCACCTTGACGGAACTCGTAGATATTCCCAATGACATCATCAAACGGTACTACGGCGATCGCATCCACTTCTCGAAATTGTACGCTGGCCAACCCTATACAATGGCCTGGTGCATCAAAGCGGATGATGTACTCGATCCTATCGCTATTGTCATACGATGGCCCAACGACTCAAGTCTTGATATCGTAAAAAAGGACGACGACGGCGACAGCATTGCCCATGTTTCAAGACACCAAGAACGGACTAACACCCTGGGGACGGCAGCCGCCAACATTCGTCTGAAATTCGGATGTGATCGGATTGGCTTCTACGACGGTGTGCATCTGATTTTGTTCGTATTCAACGATAAACCCCAGTCAGGTGTCACCGTATTCGTGGGATGGTCAGATGAAATTCGCTACAAGCTCATTATGTGGCTAGGGGAGGCGATCAGAAACACAAACGTACAGATGCTGAAACCGCTTGTGGGATACGCGCTGGAGGACTCGAATCTGGAGGCCGCGGCTCTGGAGACTCCGCCGCAATGTTTCCTACATGACAAACATATCGACAATAGCGAGGTAAGCAGCGCGCTACTCACGTTCGGCGCCCAGTACGGTGGCTGTGCATTCAAAATCTACACAACCCCTGATGGCAAGCTCGTCAAAGTGGGAGACAGCCCACTCCATACTGTCGACGATTCCGCAATCGCCACACCGGAAGGCGTCCTGAAATCCTCACAACTCACTTTGATCGACTTTCTGGTCATTGCCGGTAAGGATCACTCTCCGGCCCTCAAACACAGCTACGATATTGTTCCCGACGCCATCGCCTGGTATGTGCGCAAGACCGGCGAACGCAACGCGAAGGAGCTCGTTGGTATAGTTCAGTTTGCTCCTGCCGGCACGATCGTACCCGGCGATTGGGGTCTCCGGAAGCCGGACCTTACGTTCACGAATGGCGAAGGTATCGTGCGCACGGCGAAGCCCCTTCTGGAAGCCATGTTATCATTTGGACAGAAGCGGGAGTGTTATTGCTTGGCATTATTCGACTATCACAACGTCGTCTTTGTGACGCGTTGTAAGGGAACGAAGGTGAATGCAAGCATAGCGTTGATTGGTGGGGAGAGGATTCGCGGCGGGTTCCTTCAGTGGCTGATACGAGCATTGAAGATCGCAGATGAGGATTTCGATGCTGTTCAATGATCTTCCTAGTGCTGAGATGGATGCCATGAATAGCTTACATTACGAGAACTCTAAACCTTGCGTGTCGCATACATACAATTGAATCATCGAGTTATTCTAATCCATCGAATCACGCACATTGGCCCTTTTTCAAACCTTCATAAGACCTCCAGGAAGTTCAGCCAACCCTGAATCGAGTGATTAGTCAGACAGTCTTGCTAAAACGATACGGCATAACTTACAACCATCAACATCCTCATCAACAGTCCGCGGAATAGTACACTTCATAGCCTCCTCAGTAGTCTGATAGTCCAGCACCGAACACTTATCTCCTATACAGCGCGCATTCATAGCACGCTGGAGTGAGTCGTCTTTCCAGCCAAACACGTAGTCTCCATGCTGCGAGAACCCGTCGCTGTATTGACAACCCGTTAGATTTGATTGACGTTCGAGGAGCAGAAACATGAACTCACCTATCACCCGTACTAAGCACAAATGGCTGACTCCCATCCTCTGGCCACAAGCTCTCATCGTTGAACTCCCTCGTATCCCACATAACCTCATACATGACCTGCGGAATAGCCACAGGATGTGACTCAGGACACGTTCCCGTAGGCCCGACATCGTAATCCCCCGCCCCATCCGCATACGCCACATGACTCTGATGGTCCGGAGAATCCAGGTTCACGCCATCCCAACACGTGGGGAAAGTGATAACAGAGCGTATACCGCCCGGACAGAAACCCGTCGGGAGTGTCTGCGCATCCGGCGCCGCGCAGTTGAGATGCATGTTATCACCCGTCTCCGGCATACACCTATAACACACTTTACGTGCCGACGACTTCGACGTCGCCGTCGCATCCCCAACCAACATGCGAAACCCGGGTCTAAAAGCCGTAACACCAGTCTGATTCTTTGTATCAGGCGTATAATACACCGTAATACCCCCCGCGCCCTTCAGTCCCTCGCTAACAAACTGCGGCACCCTTTTATACGTGCCATTGCGAGCGCGGAAGTACAAGACGGCGGTCCAGTAGTTTGAGAAGTCCTCAGAGAAAGTGCAGCTTGTGCATGTGGAGGCGGTGACGAGATCGTGGGTTGAGGGGGGCATGAAGGCTGTGAAGGAGTTTCCGCCGACGATTTGGTGAAGGTGGGGGGATGGGATGAGGGAGGGGGTGACGAGGGGGTCGAGGCGCTCGACCACGAGTTGCGAGCATTGGAAGCGGAGCATGGGGGGGATGGTTATGTTGAAAAAGGGGGGTTGGGCGGAGACATGGCGAGCGAGGAGGAGGAGGAGGAGGGGGAGGAGGGTTGGGAGCATGTTTGTGGTTGTGAGAGGTGGTCTTGGAAATGAAGATGGGAATGACGAGATGTCAAGAATATACACGACCTGAGCATACAGAAAATGTAGACTCTAGATATCTGCTTTCCGGACTTGCCTGCCGTCTCTCGCACCAGACCCACGATCACATGTCGTTGAGTGAACAGGCAATCTCGAGGTGATTGCAGTGGGGTCCGGGAATCCTTCCCTCGGGTTCTATCCTAATGTCGTACGACTTCATTTTAGCCTTTGAGAACGCTGGCAGTATCATACTCGACGATCACTGCGATACGCATGTGGGGCTTTGGTTATATATGAAAAGTAAATTGCTGTTGCTGCAAACCCATGTATGCAGCTGCATGCCAAGGACATCCTCCAAATCCTTTTCGCTGATCTCGAGGTCTGAAGAAGACTCTAGAAAGAGTTGACATGTGAAAGGAGATACGTTATGGCCAGTTTAGAACATACATAGCTGTAAAACCTTGAAGATCAAGATGCAATGTACTAGCAAAGAAGTATTCGGTACCTTTGAGACGGCTAGCTGTTCATCGTCCGCGTCGACGTATACAACACGTAGTATCGTTCTCTCCTCCACAAGCGGCTACTTGTAATCGTGTATTCGTTACATCCTCCTAGTTGAACAAGACGCCAACTGAAATGTGTGACGGGGGTTCTTCGTATCGAGAAAGCGTCACGACGGACTCTTGAGCGAGAGAGATGGTTAAGTCTCGTCGGTTTCATAGTCGTACGCTCGTGTGAGATGATGCGTCAGTCGCTTTCGGGGTATCTAAGGTCGTTATCATATTCAGCGCGGCATGGTTTGTAGTCTAGGTGAATCGAAGAATCGAACTCTGATCTTCTTGCAGAGCCGAGATGAAGCGGGCTTCGGGAAAGAAGCGTAGTCAGTGGAGTTAATTCATTTGCCAGCTTCCTTCATCGTGATAGCCAGACCGGAGGCAGTACTTGACATGCTGCTACCACTGCCACTTTTCCTTCTGTGGTGTTGTTTGGCATTCTCGGAGCCGGCGCTACCACGCCGACTTTTTGGGGCGGGCTGCACAGGGAAGTAGCCAGATCCGTCCTCGACGGCAGAGCGTACTGGTGTCCTTGCCCTGCTCTGTACCGGGCTCATGCGAAACGCTTCTGACCCAGCACTCCACCTCTGGCCCGGGCTTGCACCGCCTGTCAGACTCCGCGCATGCCTCCGAGTAGGCGTCTCGGCAGGCAACTGAAGCCGTGAGTTGATGCCCATCCACAGCGCCTCTTCGTCGTCGTCACCTGGCACTCTCCATCCTCCCACGCCTTCAAAGTCACGCGTCAATTCGCTTGTACCAATGAGCGCCGTGAGAGAGTTGTTCTTATGTTTCAGGAGACGTGACGTATGCGCCGAGTGTAGAGCTGCATCTTGCGAAGATGTCGTGCTAGCCGTGCTTGTTCGGCGATGGCGCTGCCCGGTCGGGGAGTGTCGGGCGGACGAGGGTATGAGAGGGGCACGAAGCGGAACTGGCTTCGAAGCCGACGGAGACAGCCATGCGCCTATGATTGCAATGGCGAGACGGCAATATACGGTTAATGCGCGGAAGGAGAGGAGCGATACGGCGATTGAGGTGGTGACGACGGCGAAGAAGGCGAGCGGGATGGAGACGGATAGCAGGATAAACGGCGTGACAGCATACACGGGGTTCCACAGGCTGAGCTCAAGACTGGATGAGCCCAGTCGAAGGAACATGATGGCGACCCGTGGTGGAGAAGGAAGGAACAATGACGGGTGTTCGCATGTGAAAGTTGCGGGGAAGCGCCAAGGTCAACCAGACGCGACCTCTCCGCCCCTTCTCTGCGGAGCATCGACAGCGAGCCTCTCCGCTCAATTCCCGCTGAATCGCCTTGCTGTCGTCCGCGCAGGTGTAATTCCAATTCCGATCAGCACGGCACTGAGCGATGTGCCCTTGAAGATGCTCTCGTACTGCTCGATCTTCAGACGGGTCGAGTAGGGCTGGCGCTTGATGCGGAGAAATGTCGCGCCTGTGACGGCCAGCCAGGCGCCGAAGAGGATTTCGTAACGGTACTTCTCCACCGCGGTTTCCGAGGCGTTACCAGACATGATACTGATGCGATCGGTCAAAAGCAAAGGTGGAAGGAGCGATGAGGGTTGCGGAATCGGGCGGCAGAGGCCTCGATAATATGGAGGATTTCATGACGTCGTTGGTTGGCTCACCATCACGCGCTCGCCACCGCTACTTGCATCCATCACACCACACCTCAGACCGCTGCCATACGACGGGAAAACATCGTGAACAATGTTGTCCACTCGTTCTCCATCATTGCTTTTGCGCATAGGTTACTACCGCCCAACCATTGTAAACTTACTAGCGTTTAGATACTGATTGGATCGCTTTGTCCATGCACGATTTCCTCTTTGTCTCGACCTTATCACGGAATCGCTCACCGCAATTTTATTCTAGGTAGTACATCACCCAAGATTTCAGCCTCATTTCAGGCTCACAATCTACCGAGACTGAAGCGCGTATCATGTCGACGCGAAATGTTTTTTGGAGGATCGATCGCAAGTCCTTGACCATTATTCCGATCACCATTGCCGTGATTCTCGGCATGGCATTCCTGATTTCACGGAAGCTAATACGAACCTTCTTCGGTCGTTTCAAGAAATCGATACTTCCGTTGACTAACACACCGCCACGCAAGACATCTTTCCAGCACCATCTCCAGGCTTTGCGCACGTGGTGGAAGTCTGCAATCTCTTCTGCCACTAGCTCGCCTCAGCCTCACGACCGCCTCACTCATCGAGGATGGTTCCAGCGTTACAATGCCGAGAAAAGTCTCCTTGAGGAAGAGCGTTGCAAGGAGATGCGAAAAGAATGGAAGCCGAGAGTGTTCATTCAAAATTACAGGGAGCACTGGAATCGGATTGCCGAAGAGCAGAAGAAAGCTCGACAAACGCAGTGGGAGAAATTCAAAGACAAGGTAGGACTTTAAGTATGTATCGATGCAATAAGCCATCACTTCTAATCATGATATCTCGCCATTAGTACTTTTTTGTACATCGTCTTTGTATGCAATGTGATCTGCGGTGGTACAACTGGGCGGAGCACACTGACGGCTTTGTCTCCTGCAACTTCTTCAAACAAAGATGATCCCCGGTTATGCTCCCGGTTAGTTATAGAATCCTGCTCTACTCTCAAAGACCATAATCGCAGTTCCAAATGTCATCTGCTTTACCAAAAGATGGCTACATCAAGTTTCACCTCACATATCCAAGAAGCCGATCTGGCTGACGCATCCGCCGAAGCGTCAGTCGAGGAGCTGCAACCCCAAGGCATCTCCAACCAAACGATCATCATTATAGTTTCCATACTAGGCTCTGCAACTATCTTGGCCATCGTCGTCGGAGTTATAAGCTACTTTCGACACCGACGTCGGAGAAACGCCAACGAAGAACGCCGACAGGAGATTGAACGGAGTCTACAACGCGCTCGACGTCCAGTTCTCACTTTAGACACGGACATACCAATCGCAACTCAGTACAGGAGGTCGGTTGCTCGAACCGGCTAGCGGACATCCTGCTATCAGATATCCCCGGGCCCGCAATGTGACCAAGATTCAAGCACTGTGCGACTACATGTCCGGACGTTCAACACACAGTCGCTTCAGCTTATCAAGATAGTTCCTGTCTCAATGCTTCATCTCAGCCCACAAAAACCCTTCAAACTATCAGTTTCACAAACTCAAGCCCGGCCAACACTCATGGCATTAACCCACGACCAAGTCGGTGCCATAGTCGCTAGCTGCGCAGGCGCGGTCTTGCTAACCATCTTCCTAATTCTTATCTTCGTCCACCCGGTCCGACTTTACACTTTCTCTCGACGCAAGTCTCCTCATTCCAACCCAGCTTTCACTACCGCAGACGAAGAATCCCAACGTCTCTCCATACCCGAGACTCGCTTCTCCCTTATCAGCCACTTCGAAACCATCGGTAACCTAGTCATACCGCCCCAGCATCGTCCTCTTCCCTCTGCACTAGACATCATCAACCGTGTAGCAATAGCCGTTGCGTTGCCTGCAGGTACAAAGCCCGCGGACTTGGATCCTGGAAGGAGTGCCGAAGCTGTAGAAAAAGCGTCGTGGACTCTCATCGAGCGTCAAGACTCGCTTGTCATGCGTGAAAGTGCTGCTCAAGAAAGCAAGAGGATGTCTGTGAATCATATGGAGCAGTTAGAGAAGCTGCAGAGTATGTTTGTTATTGGGGATGGAGAGGAGGATGAGGATGAGGAATGGGATGATGCTGATGGTGATTCAGTAGATCATGACTCGGAGGTGGCGCATGGTTTTGGGTCGGGTAAGGCTATGAGTGCGCTGTATCATGCGGAGTAGATTATAGTAGAGTAAGATGGTGATGTGGATGTTGTGGCGATATGAGATCGTCTCATATCTTACAATGGGGTTTGGGAGATTCCAACAGTCATTACGGGAAGTCATTTGAGCATATTAAGGAGCGTGGAAACTACAGTATGTTAAGGAAAATTCAAAGCCCAGTGCGTCGTGTCTTGTTGTTCCCCAAGTTTCCAGATGAACACCATTCCATGGCATCTCTGCGTTATCTTCACCAAGCCGGGGTAGAGCAGGCGAAATCTTTGATCTCCGTCGTCGCATGTGGTAGATCGCAGGTGTACTGCATCTCTAGACAATACCTAGGTAGAGGTGGCTGTCTGTTTCGTGTTGTGGAAAGGAAGCAGAACGTGGGAAAACGCGCGCCGTCTCGGCGCAGATCAGCCGACGCGCGCTTAGTCAGCTTCTGCTCAACACGCGACGCGTGACGAGTCTGTTTTTTCCAAGGTTCCATCTTCACTCGTCCATTCGACTTGTTCACAACCTTCCCCTACCATCGCACACCGAACGTAAATATCCCAACTTTATCAGACCCGTTCAACCTGAAGGTCTGAACGCGATAGACACTCATGCTCTCAAACCTTACTCAGCCTGAGTAACACGACCTGGGATCTGTCAAGCACCTGCGGCTCCAGGAGAGCTGTCTGCACGTGTCACAGAGAACGCGGATTTGTCGCGCGTGCCATGAATGCAAATCTGGTACTTCGCATGCTCCACAGTCGCTAACCCACAGACGCAGCCTTCGCATCGGAGCTCGCGAAGGTATCCTGGACCGCAATGTTCGGTGGCACGCGCTTCTTGTCCTTTGACAACTACCATTCGCCAGCATTACAAGCATTGTTCGCACCTTGACTGGCCGATTAAAATGCTCATCACACAGCTTCAATGTTGTCCATGGTCATTGGCCAATGTCTCATGTTTCAAGATCGTCGCATTACCGAACGGGCCGGTCGCGGGATGATCACATCCACTAGGACAGCCCAGCAGTGAGGTAAAGCCCTCTGCAATGCTGTTTTATTGCCCCTTCAGCACCCTGTGCGACGTCGAGAGATGGTCTCGACCACAGTTGGGTTTTGCGACCATGCGGGCGGCTAGATGGCTTCGATTTGGAGAAATGTTTCTCTGACCTGTTATACAGTAAGACTTCTTCACTGCGAGCAGCTCTCCATCCACAACAATGCGATCCTCACGCAAGTGTCAGTAATACGGAGTAACAGGCCCCAGCGCATAATGCGCCTCTTTGATATGCTGCACGTACGACATGAAGTGGGCATGTTTCTGATGTTTCTAGCGTTTCTAGTTCTACGTCTAGGATGTTTCAAGAACGGCACCCCGGACAGCATCACCATGTCCACTCTGCTCGACATATAGTATCGCTGTGGCTCTTGGCCGGGCGCCTGCTCTTGGTTCCTGAGTGAGTGTTGTGGCAGGCCACCGCCATTGACACATTCGCCTTGTGGTTTCTTCCTGCACATGTATTTGAGATACCCCACTACTTCCTTATAATAATGTTTGCGTTTGCTTCTGAAAGGCCGGTCTGGCACCTACTGGCATGCTTTACGACCTTCTTTTTGCTTTACTCATCGGCTGCCTTTTGGTTCGGCTCGAGGGGATCATTCGCTAGCGAACATTACCCAGACAGTCTCACAGCAATCTTCTCTACACACACCATCGATGCGCTCAACCAAGACGTAAGGTTGCGTAGTGCGCTACTGTCACTCACAGAAGCTATCGCATTATCTTCCAGTGATCTTGGTGAGAGGCTTCGTTCGGAAAGTCTCCAGAACTTTGGCGCCAATCTCACGGATGGTATCAAGCACGTTCGGTCGAAAGAGGGGTCAGAACTGAAGAGGAGGGACTTGCAGGATGACATCAGTAGTACTTTCCGAGATTTGACGGGTGCTGGTGGTATAGGCGGGTTCAATCTGACGGGTGGATTGGCCGGCGTACTGGGCAGCCTAGGGGACTTGATGACGGGCTCCCTTGGTACACCCGCTTTGTTTCTGGGTATAGGTTTAGGGTACGTAGGCGCCCACCACAACGAACAGACTAACCATTAGCAGCATGGGTACAACGACTGCTCTCAATCTGACCGACATGGAGGAAGCCAACGCGATAGCTTCGAGTATCGCCACCGCCTACAACGCTTCAGCAAGTGGTGCGAACCTCGTCGCTCAGCAACTTGGAAACGGCCTATCGAGGCAAATCACCCCTTCCTTCGATGGCAACAATTTCTCTCTCGCTCCTGCGGCCTTTGCCCTGGCATCTGGCATTGGAAACGCGACTGCAGTAGGGTTCGGTCTGACAGAGCAACGTTTCGCGCCTTCGTCTGATTCGAGCATTGAAGGTCTAGCTGGAAATTTTGGTCTTGGGGTTGCAATGCCGATTGTATCCAATATTGATCTTCGAGCCACTATCAAGAGTTTGGGAAACAGTTCCGGTGTCTCGAGCTTTATGCAGAATCTTCCCAAGATCGCGGCAGCAGCAGGGCTGGGCCTAGGAGAAGGCGCAAGAAACGGCTTAGGCTTGGCAGCATCGGAGCCATCAGGATCTGAAAATCAGAAGCGACAATCTGTGGATCCTACAGCAGACACGATAGACTTTCCGAGGACTGTCAAGCATTTCGCCAGAGGTCTTAGCCAGTCATTCATTCAGGGCAGCAATTTCTCAAACCTCGATATTTCGTCCATGACAGCCTTCCCCAACATGACCGAGCTCCAGGCCATGCTCCGACCTATGGCTGCGGGAGCTGGTGCGGGTATAGGCATGGGGATTGCCATCGGATTGAACTTCAAAGCAGTGGATGCTCCGCCAATGATCGCTAGTAATATTGACAGCGACAACGAACAAACAGCCTTGGCTGCGGAAGGTTTTACGCAAAACCTGTTCTCCAACCTGCTCATCAACGGTACCGCCATCCAGCAAGCGAAATCGTTCATCGCGAACAATCCACCTCAAGCATTGCAGAGTATCGATGGTGCGAAGGCAGCGGAAGGCCTCGCTAGAGGTACCATCGAAGGCGTTGTGAGCGCGATGTATTCTGTTGGAGGAGTCAAGAACTTGATCAGTGGCGATCTTCCGGATACGGCATACGACAATGTGCCAGTTTTGGCTCCAACACAGTTCAACGATACTCTGAATGGCTCAGCTGTTGGCTTTGCGCGAGGGCTTACAGGCAAAGCGACGATATTGGTTGCGGAGATCGTCAGAAACCTCACACAGGGCATGTCAAAGTCTGATGTGGCTCCTCCGTCACGTCGAAGCATTGTCGGAGAGTTCCATGAGGATTCCAGTGTAGGTAAGGAATTGCTGCCAGCTGGGCTTTTGCAAATACTGACACATTGTAGTAGCATCTAGTCCGATTTCCGCCCGCCAATCTGAAGTCGGAGCCAGCCAGTTCCCTATAGCTATCGACCCCGCTACAGCGCAGAAAGGTGCACAGAAATTGGTCGATACTCTCACATGCCAGGGAATCGGCGGCATCGCGTCAGCAGCTTTCGGTGCCATGGCTGCAGCCAAAGCGAACGCTACTATGATGAACAAAGCGATGGCCCAGCTTGGTCAAACTCTCGATCCAACGGTACTACAAGCATTACCCCGAGGACCCATTACAGTTTCATCGGAAGGCAACATGTTTGAGATTGTTATCGAAAGCCAGAGTGTGAAGATCAATGGCCTAGCGCTGGTTCCATTTGCAGTCATTACAGGACTACACGTCCTGTTCGCTGGTCTCGCATTTCTTACCTTCCTTCCATTATACCTTGTCTTGGGTGTAGTCTGGCGGTTCTCCGTCCTGACCGGCTTCCCAGTGGATGAAGCCAAGAACAGGAAATGGCGTATGGGATTTTTGATCACGTTCGCCATTCTTGGCATCACTGGTATAGTCCTAGGCATGGTCGGTATGGGAAGTTCTCGTCATTTCCGCGACACACATGGCATCATGGGCCTTGTTTGCCTCATATTCCTTTTCCCAGCAGTGGGATTCTCCATCGTTCGTCTTCGTACAGAGATTCCACATCCCTCACCCGCAGCATTCGCCGGAATTAAAGGCCCTATCGCGGTTGCGAAGACACCGCAACGCATCTACCTCGTCAGTGGTATCAGTACCCAGCTACTATTGGGGCTAGGCCAATTCGCCTTCTTGCAGGGTTTCGCCACACTGCGTGCCATATCACTTTGCGTCGCCGACGCGGTGCTGACCTCAGCGAGCGTTTCTGGTCTCGTGAGTATTGTCTTGATGATACAAATCAGTGCCACGGCATTAGTCGGCATTCGGGCCTGGTTGGAACAACACATTGCCAAGAAAGAGGCAGCCGGCATGACTCGAACAACGACTGTTGGTTCTAGTGGGCTCAAACGAAGCGACACGATGGCTACGTTCGGTTTCGATAGGAAAGATCCGCTATCGGTTTCCAGATTGATCACCACCAAACCCAAACTCACACAACGAAAGACGGAAGAGCTCAAAGGCTCCGAAGACAGTGGTATCGGCACTCCATTCAACTTCAGGAAAGAAGGAAGCATCAACGAAGCTGAAGCACAAGACGACAACTTCCTCTCACCCGAAGAGCGGATCAACTACCAGGAGCGCGGCATCTACAACCCCAAAACCGGAGGCTATACATACCCAGTTCAGAGTATGAATTATGGCGATGAAGAGTTCTACAACAGGTCGACTACTTATGGAGAACGCCGCCCCTCTTCAGGCGTGTTTGACCCCTTGCTGTCTCCCCGGCCCCCAATGGCAGCCGCTACCGGACCGAGAATGACTGGCGTTACTGTTCAGGATTTGTGGCCTCCACCTATGCCGGCGAGTTTGTATATGACGACGAGGACGCAGAAGACTGTTAGCAGTAGGTATAGCAGGCCGATAGATGGGAATGTGCCCGTGAGGGATAGCTTTATGGGGTTTGGGAACCGATAGGGAAGCGTACTTCGGAAGTTAGACAAAGTGCATGTATACCACGATGTATGATAGAGATACGAATAAATCCGATTGAAGTACATTCTGAGACACTATGCGCGTAGTGATCAAGCTCGATGGTGATGCGAATGATCATAGCTCATGTGATTGATCACTCAAGGACACAACCGGAGACCCGGTAGTTTCCGCGACGCCGCTGTCGGCCGTCAGCCGAGTATATAAACCTGTCTTTCGTACTCTGTGGTCATTTCTCATTACTCAAAGTCTCCTGGAAGATTTCCAAAAAACATTGTTGCATCTCACTATGTCTGCGGCCTTCCTGTCTGCTTCCAAAACCCCACTGTTACGATCTGATGTGACTGAGATCAAAGATTTCTCGCGCATTCTGATCATCTCCTCACACTGGATATTTTACCTCTTTCTCGACACCTCAAAAGAAAGATATTCCAGGTGATGTAGATCGCTGCCTCCGCCCTGCTCCGAAATCAGATTCGTATTCTTCCATGACGATTCTTCTAAGCTCTGCTCTCCCAAAACTTTTATCAAACCAACGGATGCCTTGCGGCGCTGCCTCTCAAAAGAGAAGATAAGGAACGCATGTCGGGACCCAAAAATCAAGGTGTTGCTATTTTCATGTTGGTGGGCCTGGAGTATCCGACTCGCAGCGGCTACATTCTATATTCAAAAACTCACCAAGATCTTTCCCATGCAGCCGGCTGCTGCAAGAGCGTTTAAAATCGGCTCGGGCTTGCAAACATCTTCTCCTCTCCAACACGAAAATTCGAAGTAATCCAAATCGTGGACATGTGTTCCTCGGTGCTGTTTTTCCAAAAGATGAGAAGACACCATTTATGACTTGTGCCGAAGAAACGCAAACAGACATAGTCACTGTGCATGAGAAACACATTTTTCCGCAACACATCGGGATGTATCCCTCCGTTTCGTGTGTTAGCGACCTCGTTGGCGGGCGGGTCAGGCTACATAAATATTCAACGATGGCTGGAGAAGTCTTCTGCACACCAATTTCTATCTATGTTTCCAAAAAATCCAACAGACCTTCCCATGTGTGAGTTTCTGCTTTCTGAAACCGGTAAAATGCAAATATATGACTTGCGTCGGATTATATGCCTCATACGTGCAAATAAAATGCTGGCGGCGAGAACGCATCACTTGTGCTGATATATCAAATGTTGAGAAAAAGACTTGCGCGGCGGGTTTAAATATCATATCATGACCAGAATGTATTGATACAGATCATATGTTGATGTCCTTGAGGGACCAAAAACGACATGAACATGTACAACAAGCACACTTCAAAAGGCTGCCAACTTCACCTACATGTCCGGCGAGAGAGAAGCACCACCTAGCAGATCAATACGCCATGCATACTATGTGTCTGAGATTTCTTAAAACAAGTCTTCATGCATCCAAAACTTTGAGCATTTCCTCCACACTCTGGAACTTCTCCCTCTCCTTCCCTTTGCTCTTGCCTCTGGCCCGTTCAGCCTCATCGATCTTCTTCCAGTCCGACCAACTCAGCGGTCTTGTACTAGTAACATCATCTTTGAGGCCATCCCAGCCGAGACCTGTGCTTCTGTTGTCGCCGCTGGTATCGTTCAAGAACGGTACGTCGGCCTCCCAGTCCTGCGCAATGATGTCCGCAGATGCGAAAGCGTCTTGCATGGTACTAGCGATAACGCCGGTCGGTCCACGCTTGACCCAGCCTGCACAGTATAACCCATGGACGTGACCAGCTGTCAAACTGCCAGGCCCTGCCGATGGTGTGATGACACGACCGTGCATGTCGTTGGGTATTATGCCGAGCTTCTCATCGAAAGGTACGCCGATGTCAGACAGACCAGGTAGACCTGTTGACCTGTATCCTACAGATCTGAACGCCAGCGAGGCCTCCAGAGATGTCTCCTCGTTTGTGGGTGTGACGCGGGCTCGTTGGTCGAAGGGATCGGCGTCGGGGGCGAATTGTTGTATCGTGAAGGCGATTGACGACAGGTGGCCGGCGTCTGCGTGCATAGACTTGGGCGCTTGCATGAAGTCAAGGGCCCACGACCGAGACGTTTCCTCTTTAGTAGCCTTGCTACCCTTGAGAAGGACTTCAGCTATCCGCTTTTGTACTCGGGGTAGTTTCTTGATCTCGGGTGCGTAGAAGGAGCGGTCGATTGGTTCGAATGCGACGGAGGGGATGTTCATGAGTTCGCGAGCTTCCTTGACAGTGAAGGCAGCCTGGCTCTGGTAAGCGATGTATCAGTGCATGCGAATAGTGAGACGTACCTGTATTGGCCCACGACGGCCAACGACCCTCACGGACCGCACCCGACTCTCAGATAGTGTCTGGATAGCCTGCTCCGAGATGTCGGTATATCGTAGACTGTCGACAGGGCTGAGCAATATGCGCGCAACATCCAGCGCCACATTTCCCTGCCCTATGACGACTGCCTGTTCGCCAGCTTGGAGATTGGGTTCCAGGCTTTGAAATTGCGGCAGCGCGTTGTACCATCCGACGAAAGACCTGGCCGAGTACACGCCCGGCAGGTCTTCTCCTGGGATTCCCAATTGCCTATCTTCACTTGCGCCGTATGAGAACAGTATCGCGTCGTAGTGGGGCTTCATCTTGGCCAACTCGATATCGTGGCCAACCCTCACATTGCCAATATAGTTGAAGCGCGGGGATTTCGCGACCTCCTCGAACGTGTCCTGGCAGTTCTTGACCTCTGGATGGTCCGGCGCGACACCATAGCGGACAAGCCCATATGGCACCGGAAGTTGCTCGTACATGTCCACGACGGCATCTTGGTTCTTGTTCATCAATCGGTATGCCGTGTAGAAGCCTGCCGGTCCCGAACCGATGATTGCGACGCGAAGGCGCCCGCGCGCGCTTGCAGTCGTGCTGTAGGCATTGCGAAGTGGTCTTGGTGTTGCAGATGCGCTGTTGTATGGAGACGGCTTTGTTGTCCGATATCGTATCGTGCTGATCGCTCTCGCATGCTTCAAGGTACCATGGTCGCGTATTATCGGAGCCGACGCGCCTGATATGCGTTGAGTGCAGCTAGCGCAAACATAGGGCGTCCTCTGTAGGTGCCGGACAAGGTGCATGGTGTGAAGGTCCTTGCATCTGATAGCGGCGATCGCCGCACGAGGAACTTCCAGATGACTAAGGTCCACCAAACAGGACGCTCCCGGGGTCAATGGCATCCGTCCTTGGACCCAGTCAACGCCGCGACCATGAAATCCTCACTTAATCATGATGAGTGAGGGCAAGTCTGATTCAATGCTTCTTGTCTCCCATAATCCGGTCATCGTATTGTTGGGCCTCTCCTCTGCCCAACGTGCCGCTCAAACCACCGACAAAGCAAACCTGACCACAATTCCTTGCTGCAACTCATTGGGCCCCCACATGTTCCTGGCTAATACAGGTTTCAGCCGCTCGTGGCTGCGACTAGTCAATGCCTAAACCCGTCCCATCCGTGCTTCCTCACGTCATGAGCCGTTCTGGATCTACATTGGTCGATGTTGATTGTTGTCATGACAACCCCATATTTACATACATATCACCCCAGGTCCCCGCGTGGGCCCATGTCAGCTATCAACCAGCATTTGCATCTCTCTGCTAATAAGCGAGAAGACGTCTCTCACCTTCTGTTCTGACGGTCGTGTGCAGCAGAACTTCCTTCCCTCGTTACTTCTCGCTCTCCATCGCAACAATGGCCGGCCGCTGGCAGCCCCATATGTACGCAGCGTCGAGGGATTCCATGATTGACACCGACCCCACCCGGTCGACGTTCAATCCAAAGGCAGTTACCATGGCTAGTCGCATGCCTCCTCCACCACCGAAGAAGAAGCAGGAAGGTCCTTACATCGACTTCAACAAGCACCCGGACAGCTACCTCATCCTTCCGTATGGTAACACACACGCGAAGGAAATGAGCCCGAAGACAAAAGTCTTCATCGACATTGCGCGATGGATCCAGTTCAGTCTGAAGATCCTCACTCTGCTTGGCGCAATTGGCATCATGCTGTGCGGTATCTTCATTCGAGGTGCGCAAGATACAGAGGGCTATATTTTGAGGATACCGGTATGCACAACTCAGTTAACATTTAAGACTTCGCTAACACAAACAGCCCGGTGTGGACCTCATCGTTTGTCTATACGCGATATACCATCTAGTCCGTAATCCCAAGACGCGACCAGCCGGAAGCTCCGCCAGCTACCACTTCTTTGCTCTCGTTACCGACGCCGGCTTTATCCCGTTCTACGTCTTCACCGTACTCATGGCTCGTCGCAACTCTGATATGGATGCCGGAACACTTGGGCGGTGGCGCACCATGTTCCCTACAGACAATGAGACAAACATAGTCCTGTTGACAACATGGATCACCGCAATTGCTACCGGCGGCCTCCACGTCCTCTCAACCGCCATTGATCTGTACTTGGCTATCCTCTTTAGGAAGATCTCAAAGCTGCCGCCGGACATGAACCCGCTTGAGGACAACCTGACTTCGCGCAGAAAGACCAAGCACAAACACAAGAACTCTTCAATCTCAGCCATTACACCTCTCACCTCAGACCAAGAAAAGAGGTTCAGCGACCAGAGCACCATTGCCGGAGACCGTCGCGATTCGAAGACTCCTTCCTACATCTACAGCGATATCCCAAGTCCCAACAAGAACCAGGTCGCATTCATGCACACGCGAACAGACTCGGAAACCACGTACTCGCCTCACACACCTGCTTCAGCTCGCCAGTCCAGAGAGCGCTTCTCCATGTACTCTCAGCCTCCCTCCGTATACCAGTCCCGCAAAGAGCTCAACCACCGTGACGATCTACTCAACGACGAGGAAGACGAGCAGACGCTGGCCCAACGCAAGTCTATGCTCTCTCAACAAGCGAACATCAAACGACACTCTCGTGGCGGATCCCACGTTACCTCGTCCTCCTCGAAGGAATCCTTCCACACTCCCCCCGGAACCGCACGCTCTTCCAAACAAGAAGCGACCGGCGATCTCTCCCTCCAGCGCAACTCCCAGCAAAGCCTCAAGAATGACAACTGGTTCGTGCATCCTGACGAGGAAGACGAGCACCACGACCACTACCCAGCGCCCAAGCAGACAATGTTCCCCTCAAACGCGAACAACGGCTACAACACTGTCTCACCCTACGACGACGTCTCCGACTACGACGAAGAAGAGCCCGAGGCACCCGAACCTCTACGCATGAACCCCCTCAGCCAGAACCCGCCATCTCCCCCCGGCACAGCCACCTTCTACGACCCTTACAAAGCCACCTCCCCTCCCCCACCCAGCCTCCAGCGCACCAAGACCACAACCTCCATCTCCACCGAAAAGACATTCGACCGCTCGCACTCGCGCTCCGGCACCCCGAAATCGCGATACTACGGCAACCTGCAAGCCGCGACCGAAGGCGTGCGCAGCGCCTCCAACTCTCCCTCCCCCACAAAAGGCTCCTTCCGCCAACAACCCAACCACTTCCCCAGCGCCACAAAACAATACGCCGTAAACACCCCTCCACCCGTCCCCACGCACAACAACGTGGCCAACTCGCCGTTCACGCTGCACAAGAAGAGTTACACGAGTATAAAGCGCACAGGCGAGGCGAACTACACGCCTAAGCAGGGCCAGTCGCCGCGCGTCGTCAGCCGCTCCGGTGTCGATTACATCAACCCGTATGAGTTTGATGAGTCGGATCTGGGTACGCCGGGACGCAGGAGAGATGTTAGTGGGAAGATCGCCGAGGAGGGGAGAGGCGGTGGGTGGAGTGGGATGACGCAGAGGAAGGTTAGTGGTGTTGCTTATTAGGGTTCCGTGCTTTTCTACTAGGGAGGCGTTTGATGGTATCTAGGTTCAAGGGGTTTTCTTGTGACGACGTTCTATATACATGATGTGGTTTGTCCATTTTTCTTTGGGGGGAAACGATATTGGGTCGGGACTTGGGGGTTAGCATGACTACATAGCACGTTCTGGATGACTGGAAATGACGATATGGGATCTGTCTGCTGCATGAAACTGAGTTGTATCCTTCTGATATTTTGTTGTGATGTGTTTCTACAGACTCGATGCGAAATTGCGCGGCCGTCTCTGCTGTAGTATAACATGAAGCGCAGCTCTTCAGGCTGTACTGTCGACATCATACTCGACATCAGTCCTAATAACATACTTCGCACCCTCAACAACCCCCGTGCCTTCATGAAGTAGCGCTCCTTGCGCCTCGCCGTGTGGAAATACCGCGACACTGCCCATGATAGGCTTGACCGGGTAAGCATTAATAACGCCCTCCTTAACACTCGGAACGAAGAAAGTCGTCTCACCACCCTTGAACTCGTCGTTCAGGTAAATGAGGAAGGTGAAGAGAGAGGACTGGCGCGCGTCGGCTGGGGACGCATCATATTTGTAAGCATCGGTAACGGGATCAATGCCTGAGGGTGGCCATGCGCCATCTGCCAGAATTAGCATATGGATCATTTTGGGTTGTTCAGAATCTACGAACCGATATGCATACGATACTCAGCACCAGGCACGTATCTGTATACTCTGAAGCGTCGGTTGATACCGCGGACTTTCTTGCCAGCCACGCTGTCCGGCACAAACGCTTTCACTCTTTCCCAGAGCTTGTCGTGGAATGCTTGGTCGACGATCCAGTAGAAGTTGTGGGCTAGCACACTAGTGTCTTCACCTTGCGGTCGCATCGGCGCATCGGGGATGAACTCTATAGTTTCGCCGGCTGCGATGATGGCGGAGCATTCCTCTGGAGAAAGTACGTCCTTGATCAGTCGGAGGTTGGGCACGATTGGGTGCTTGAAGCACTCTGTCTTGGGTCCTTTGCCGAGCAGCACGGCGTCGTCTTGAGAGGCGTAGAGGATTGCGGGATGAAGATTTGGTGGCTTGCGCTGCAGACCGGCGGTAGTTTCAATAATGCGGAAACGGTCCTTGAGATCTGGAGAGCATGATGTAAAGATGCTCTTGTCTTCAACGCTTTGTCGAACTTGACGAGTGGGTTTGCTGGTGCCTCGTAGATCCCAGGTGTCTTGTAATGAGATACCTGATGCGATGTCTATGCCGTGGGCTGTGGTGTCTGTCGGACCCGTGACTCTTAGTATCGAATCCAGCACCCCAATCAGTTCGTCGTTTTGCGCATTTGTACCGACCACTGTATGACTAGGGACTTGCACGTGGATGGACAGTCCGGAGACTACGTCCAGAGTACGCACCCAACGACAAAGAGCACCTAGTGTTGGGGTGTCTTTCCTGATGCGCATCTCTGCCAACAGGATGAGGGCTTCTGTGTACTTGGCGTCTGTGAGCGCACCTGATATTCGCGCAGTGAGGTTACTGCCATCTATTCTTACGCTTAGTCTTCGATGTTGAAACACATGATATTAGACATACCAGCTGAGTTCAGGCCGGTAGTACATGCTTGACGGAAGTCGTATACAGCGGTCCTTAGGTCTTTGCACGCTTTTGACTTGATCAGTAGTGGATGTGCGGATAGCGTTTGTAATGTCTCAATTGCGACCTCGATCTCTTCAGATGAGATGACCGAATGTACGCTTGCTGGCTCGAGTGGATTCGCATCTTGTGGTGGACTTGGAATGCTGTTCGGGTACTGCTTCTTTGCAGCCTGCAGTTGCGCATTCGCGCTACGTTTCCGCTTGGCCATGCTTGATGATTAATTTTCTAGACGTGAAACTGGACAGCGGAATAGTATCCACCAAGGATGTGTCAGCGATCACCGTGACGGATGTGAAGTAGTCCGTCCTGTACGTGCATGCCGAGGTTTACGGCGGCGAACGTAGAAATTTTGTGGTCTGTGCACTGGACTAGGCGGGGCAATGTTGTGCAGTACCAGTGCGGAAAGGCCCGCTCTCCGGTCTCACCACCTCAGAATACATGCAGGTGCGTCACACTTACATGTCTGAGCCTCAGACTCGATTTCCCTTACGTTCAGCCCGGACCTCGTTCGCTCGATGTCCGACCGAGAGTTCTGACCTTATTCATTGCAAAAGGACTATGTATATCTCGATGCCTACTGTATCCACAGTGGTGCAGTAGACTAGAAGCCCTGAGCCCACACACTCGGCAGTTCAACGGCGCTATGCAGTCTACGGGGTCTGAGACAGGATTATCGGAACGGGGTTAACGACAAACAATGGGCCGACGTACGTGTTATGCGCGGATCGAGGGGTACATTCCAGAATCTCGAGTACCCAGGTATATAGATAACTCGGGCGATCGCCCTTTTCTTTTTCTTCACACATCTATACAAATTTTCGCTCATACATCTATCTGAATATACTCTTACTTTAACACATACCCCCACTTCGACATACATACATACTCACCAAAATGGCTTCCACCTCCTTCTACCAGGCCACCGTGCCCACCTTCAAGGGCATCGCCAACAGCGCTGTTGGCTTCCTCACAGCAGCCAAGGAAGAGCAGGCAAAGAACAGCTCGCTGCCCTCCGACCAGGACCTTCTCAACGCCCAGCTCGGCGACATGCTTCCCCTCCGCATGCAACCCATCCTCGTCGGCAAGTTCCCACTCGATGGCCTCACCACCCTGAAGCTCAACGGATCGGCCGCACCCCCTAACCTGGACCCCTCATCATTCTCGTCCCTCGACGACGTCATCAACTTCTTCAAGCAGTTTGCCGCTGTCTTTGACGCCGTTGACGAGAAGACTTACAACGAGAGCGCTGGAAAGAGCTTCGATGTAACCGTTGCGGGCAAGACTATGACTATGTCTAACTTGGCTGAATACTATAACAGCTTCGTCATTCCCAACAGTTAGTATTACCCTCGATGGAACTACATGTCAAATGTAGAATGTATGCTCACACGGACTTTCAGGCTACTTCCACCTCAACGCCATGTACATGCTATTGAGGAGCAAGGGATTCACTCTTGGCAAGGGCATCTACGTCAAGCCTTTCTTCACCGAGCAGGCAAAGAAGGACTGGGCCCCGTTGATGGGTTAGAGAGCGCCATATGCTGAGCTGCGCTGTGTCTATTTAGCGAAAAGACTCGATAATCAAAGAGCACGCATTAGATATAAATGAAATGAATGACATCACATCAATCTATTCGACAGAGGGCAACTAGACCTGCCTGCACCTATTAGTTTTCTTGCTCGTATGGGAGTGAGTGTCTAATATATGAATGAGTACACAGAACAGAAGACATTGCCAGAATGCCCATCAACCTGCAGTGCTGATGTTCGTTGATTCTTTCTCAGCTACTTTATTTGTCGAAAGCATCTCTCAGCTTCTCAAAGTGCGCCCTCATCTCCTCCCCAAGCTTTCCTTCAACATCTGCTAAAATCGTACACACCAAGCTATAGTTGTTACACAAGAACCTTTCCCTCTTCCGTGCATCGCTGATACCCTTGCTCAGCTTGGTGAGGTAGGCTTCATACTCGCTCCTCAGTCTGGCCACCGATACACTGACTGGCTCATCGTCGCCTGCTTCCGAAGAGAGTGCCAGGATGCCTTGAAGCAGGTTTGCAAACTTTTGTGTAAGAGGTGTTGGCGCTGTGGAGGTAGCGGTGGAAGAGCTTGAGCCAAGTAGCGCCGCACCGGTCGAAGGCCGGCCGGGTAGAGATGAAGTGACTTTCTGGAGTGAGGTGCAATGCATGTCCAGAACCTGCTGGAACCGTGGCCAGAGTAGCATATTGGTTGCGTTAATATAGCCTTCCACCGTCGGCACCTTCCTACGTTGTAGTTCGAATGCGAAGTGCTGGTTAAGTCGTACGCACAGCAGTATACCAAGCGTGTCTGTTGTTGCTTCCACGAGCGACTTTGTAACCGCTTGACCGACTGCTAGCGTAGGCTCGAAGATGGAGTTGAAGGTTCGTGAAATGGCGTGGAAGTTCTGTGATGGGGCGAAGTATGTAGATATAAACGTGTACTCAAAACATGCGTTGTCGACGAGTGCGAGGTTGAAGCTGCGGAAAGGGACTTCGAGGTAATGCGGCGACTTCTCGTCCTCGGCAACGTTCGCTGGCAAGGCATTGACAGAGGAGCTCTTCAGTGCGTCGCGACGTCGTCCGAGAGAGAAAGCGTCGTATGCAACTGGTGCGTTTCGAGACTGACCGAGCAGAGTTCCAGCTCTTCTCGCACTGGGATCTTCGCCCAGAACATCGTACCTGTCCATAGCATGTACTTTGATCTTTTCGAGCGCAGTTCGATAGCGGCTGAAGTGGTTGAGGTAGTACCACCGCATGGTATACACGTATGCCTGCGCTATCTGTTGCGCAAGCTCTGCTTGGTGTTTCGCGAGGAAAGAATACAAGTCTTTGTATTTTAGGAATGCTTGCTGTTGGATGATCTGCGCATTGATGGAAGGTGAACGGATGGCCTTGATCTGGGCGACTATGTAGTCTCGTATTCGTTCAACGGCGCGATTTATGAGATCGTCCAGCAGGGGCTTGACGTCCTTTATGGCCATCAAGTCTGGATGTTCTTTGGCCTTGTCGTTGACTGTCTTGGACCGTTTCTCGACTTCTGCAAGGGCGCGCACGAAGCCGTCATCGACCGGACCTTCAGCGATCTTGCGCACCACAGCTGGTGATATGCTGATGTCTTCGACCGCCGGTCCCAGGAGCTTCTCCACCACTTTTCGGTTTTCCAGTTTGGTGTTCAAAGCAATGGACCGGTTCTGGAGAGATTCTATCTCTGCAGACACAGCCTCGAGATCCGACTGGAAGTTTGTCAGGTTTGCTTCCACCGACTTGAGCACCTCATCGCACGCCAATATCGACTTGTGAAGGTCCTCAAACTTGTCTTTGTCTTTGTCATCTGCAAGCACAATGAGCAAAGACCTGGGACTCTGAGCATGAAAACATACATTCTTCGACTGACTGCGCGCTATATGTATGTACAGAAGTGGGCTGCTGTCGCTCTGCAGTCTTCGCCGCAGCGAAATCGTGCAAGCTCAGGTCCCCGAAATCAATCTCCTCCTCTACCACTTCAGGCTTCTCCGATATATGCGTCGAGTCTTCCCCGTTCGTGGCAGGCGAGTTGCGCGGCGGTCCTCCCATAATCGACTCTAGCACGTGTACGGGATCTGGCACGTTGGGCGGAACACCCCCTGTCTGGCGCCTACGTGGCCCGCCATTTGGCATGCGCGCGGATAGAGGCAGGCTCGCAGTCGAAGCATTGGGCGATATGAGGGGCGTCAGCGAAGACGATCGCGGATTCAGCCCCGGCCTCACGGGTTGCGCGGGTGCTGGATAGCCCCTTCGGGGAGCGGGCGAGTACGAGTCGCGTCGTGGAGGCGGCGTGCCGGTGGGCGTCGAGTACGAAGAGAGCCTATCTAGACCCCACATGATGCCTACTGGGTCGCAATCAGTTCAAGGGTGCATGCTAAGAATCAAACACGGATAGCGAGCTCTGAGGGCAGCTGTAGAGCACCTCGATTCACATAGCAGGCCCGGCGATTGTTTAATCCGCGAGCTAGACAGGGATCCGCTAGCGCCACCTTCCCCTCCGCGCCTGCCCAATTTTGCCCACGCAAAAGACTTCTCTCTCCATCTCCATTTAAGGACACTGCCCACCCCACTGCCCTTCGCCCAGCAGCCCGAACTCAGCCTCTCCTCCCCGTCGCATCCAACTCTCATTCATCACCATGGCGGACAACAACGACGCGCAGGTACGTCCCTCGGAATCCAGCCCCGCATGTGCTCTTACCCCACCCTTCGGAGCACTGTCGCCAGCTGCGCTCCAGCTTCGCACCCTCATGCGCCGCCCTCTTGCGCCCAGTACTGACGCCGTAAATTATAGCATGAGCACACCTTCGACTCCGCCGATGCGGGTGCCTCCACCACCTACCCCATGCAGTGCTCTGCCTTGAGGAAGAACGGCTTCGTCTGCATCAAGAACCGCCCCTGCAAGATCGTCGAGATGACCACCTCCAAGACCGGAAAGCACGGCCACGCCAAGGTCCATCTGGTCGCCATCGACATCTTCACCAGCAAGAAGCTCGAAGATCTCTGCCCCTCCACCCACAACATGGACGTTCCCAACGTCACCCGTCGCGAGTACCAGCTCGTAAGTGGCCCATGAGGCTCCAATGCGAAGCCTGAGCTAACACGCGAACTAGCTCGACGTTACTGACGACGGTTTCCTCTCCCTCATGTCCGACGACGGCTCCACCAAGGACGACGTCAAGATCCCCGATGGTGAAGTTGGTGACAAGATCAACAAGATGTTCACCGAGGACGGAAAGGACACCAGTAAGTTACACTCGGAATAGGCGATTTTTGGGTCTTACTGACATACCACCAGACGTCATTATCCTTACCGCTATGGGTGAGGAGGCCTGCATCGACGCCAAGGAGGCTCCCAAATAAGCGCATCGCTCAATACGTAGACTGTTTGGCAGGAAGCAAGGCGCAGACTGCAGACAGATTACAAACGGGGCTGCAACACTCTTTGCATATTGCGTGCAAAGTTGTAGCTCCGCGGCAAACGTAGCATTCTCCCGTGCGATTTGCACTAGGCGACCAATGCACGAGGTTCTTCGGATGGTTTTTGGTTCTTTGCATTGCCATGTCTGGGAAACGTATTACGATGCACTTCCCTCTTTAGATATATCCCTTACGCTTCTGGCAATGAATAAAAGGTGATGACTTTACGGCAAATGTCGCGTCTCTCATTGGTAGAAAATTCGTGTGACTGGTTGCCGGATCCGCGCTAGTCGCCCGCGAACTTGGATCTCGTGTATCCTGGACAACAATTATCCATGGATCACATGTGACGCAGCACTCAAACGCACTTGTTCTCACTTGCAGCCTCGTTACCTTGAAATATCTGCATCCACTCTTTCCATATACAGGTACACCGCCAAATCCAATTAGGCCTCGTTTATGTCGACTAAAGGCCCCGTTTGTGGCGTCGAAAACTGCCGATCTAGACGTTACGAAGAAGGCGAAGACGGCTTCTTGTATTGTCAGAACGGCCACCAACAGGCTGGCTTAGTCCGCGGAGAAGATGACGATGACTACGTAGGGGCTTCCCGAACAGTCACGCGCAAGAAGAAAGAGACGGAGGATGACGCCAAATCCACTGGTAAAATCTACAAGGGCGCCCGAGGTTTTGATTTATACTTGAAATGTCTGCAGCTCGTCCTGCGACATCAACTTTGGTTCCTCGTCAAGGATCGAGGATTGCCTGTGGAGCTTGAAGCAGTCACACGCGATCTCTGGTCGCTGCGCATTGCTCAACTTGGAGACCGGATCGCGAGTCAGGATGAAGAGTCCTCAGAGTCACAGAGTCAACAACTTTTCAGCACCATGGAAAGCGAGGATGATGCCACAGATACTGAGAAGGGTCATCTCAGAGATACCAAAGGAAAGAGGAGCATGAGGTTGTCCGCCGCACCCAATCTCAATGATTGCCTAGTCTTGTGCTACCTTGGTATCTTGACACTAAGGCTGCCGTTCACACCAGGCGACGTTTATGCGTGGGTCATTGATGGCAAACTAGCATATCGCAGAGCAATCAAGCTACTGTCACTCGGCATGAGAGATCGACTGTTACCTGCCTACCGTGCTGTCCTCGATCCGAGCGCATCGCTTACTTATACACGATTTTACAAGACGCTCATAGACCTACAAATGAGCTACAGCAAAGACCACGGTATCACTTGGCCAGCTCTGAACGTGCCGCTCCTTCTGTTCCGCTATCTGAAAGAGCTTGCCTTACCACTGGAGCTGTATGATGCAACAAAACGACTCGGCGACTTGCTCGGCTATGACTTCGCTCCTCACCACGACGGTAAGCGTCTGAGTATACGGCATCTCGCTGAGGCGCAACTAGTGAGCTCCCTCGTCATATGCATCAAGCTACTTTATCCTCTCGACGATGAGAAGCGTTATCCGAAATTATCTTCCGAACCAACAGCGGCGGCGATGAACTGGAAAGTGTGGCGGGAGCAGATGAAGGCCGAGGAGGAAGCCAGGCGAGGAGGCAGGGGACGCTTCACTACCGAGGAGTTGACAAAGGTGCAGGAGAAGGATGTTCTCACGATGGGCCCTGAAGAGATGGATCAGTACCTGGACTTCTACGCCACCGAGTATCTGGATGATGCCGAAATTCAGCGCACGAGAGATGCTGATGACTTCCGACACGCGCTATACAACATGTTTCCAATCGACACTCCAACACACCATCCCCCACAGGAGGCGTCTCATACTTTACCATTGAACGAAAAACTGGAGGTGATAAGAGTGGTTCAGGGCGCAATGGAGACAGTCCCAGTCGTAGCCGAGGAGAACACCGGAGTACTTAGGATAGGGCAGGCATACCCGATTTGGAAAACGGAAGAAGATATGCCTGATGTAGCAAAGGTGCTGTACAGAGAAGCTGCAAAGATCGCAGGGCTATCGATGAATATGCTCATATTAGCAGTCGGTTCCACGGAAGCAAGGGTTGAGCAGTGGAAGAAGGCACAGAAGAGGCAAGCTTGAGGTCGCCGTAACGACAGTAATCCAAAGCTTGAGCATCAGGAATAAACTGCTATCTTAAAAACTATTGTGGGCTTGATGCGCAGTTTGGAATGATGGAAGGCGTCACACGTGAGGGGCGCTTGACGCGCGCTAACGCTTGCCGGCCTAGCATGGGTGTCTGTGCGCGCACACAGTGTGGAATTCGTCTACCACTTCCGCCCTCAACCTCGATACTGAGATCACGGAACACCGCAACACCGCCAAAGATGCAGATCTTCGTGAAGACCCTGACGGGCAAGACCATCACGCTCGAAGGTATATCTCGGATGCACGAATTGCAATGGGCCCCGCGCTGACTTATTCGCAGTTGAGAGCAGTGACACCATCGGTACGCACACCCCCAATGCCACTCGACGGCAGTACTCCGCACCGCGCCGCATCGCATCGCATCGCCCGCGCTTGCAAAACATGTAGAAGAGGGAGGATAGAAGCTGACAGCGGGCAGACAACGTCAAGTCCAAGATCCAGGACAAGGAGGGCATTCCCCCGGACCAACAGCGCCTGATCTTCGCCGGAAAGCAGCTCGAGGATGGCCGCACTCTGTCCGACTACAACATCCAGAAGGAGTCCACCCTCCACTTGGTCCTCCGTCTCCGTGGTGGTATCATTGAGCCTTCGCTCAAGGCCCTTGCCTCCAAGTACAACTGCGACAAGATGATCTGCCGCAAGTGCTACGCACGCCTACCACCGAGGGCTGTCAACTGCGTACGTCATGAGAAAATATCTGTTCCTTGAATCGGGAATGAACAGAATATCGGACTTGACTAACAACACCACAGCGCAAGAAGAAGTGCGGACACACCAACCAGCTCCGCCCCAAGAAGAAGTTGAAGTAAACTACTCGCCTCTATCGGCGTCTGGCGAAGAGAGCAACGGGGTCGGTGGAAACGAATTGCAAAGATTGCATGCGATGGATATGAGGGCTAGGTCGCTACTACTTCTTCCACGGCACATGGCATCAATGGCGTGCTTGTCTTGTCTCGCATCTGAGACTTTATGAAGGGAATCAGGCATGTAGAGTGAATCGATCAAATTCAAACACCACCAGCTTCGACTCTATTGCTCCCCATATTTTTACATCTTGCTGCACATGTTCGATGGCCTTGCGGTATGTCACGTGAGATCGCGTCACGAGCGTATTTTATGACGTCACCGATCATACCGCACCAAACGCCTTGGAACGCACTGATGAATTTCAATTCTTGAACTGTGATGCTCCATGTCGTGTGAGCTTTGACATTTGGGACCAAAAGACCATGGCCGCGTGTCACACATAATCACAGCAACATGCGAAAGATTTTGGATTTTCGTTGGATTTGATCGTAGAAAACATCGGATATACAAGTACAAAGATTTTTGCTTGCTCGCATACTAAACACTCCTAGATATGAAGGCGAACGTCTTCTCTACCATTGCTGATGATCGTCGCAATAAGTACCGTGATGCCGGGCCGTAGTGCCATCTCTCGACACAGTTCCCCATTCGTCACTCTCACCGTAGACCAAGAGCGCCACCGAACGTGTAGAGCAGACGCCGATCCAAAAAAGTTTCGTATCCAGCAGGTAAGGGGAAGTACACATCATCTGCATCCTCAAAAGCAATTGCTCCAGGGGAGAAAACCGTACGTGTAAACAAGAAAAGGGTAAAACTCGAAACTCCGAGATACAACGAGGAGCGTGAAAATGGTATCGTAACGCCTCGCTATGCACATAAAAACAGGGTAGAATTCAAGAAGTATAGGTGGTGTACGCGCGATCGACGAAGGGCTCGGTGGCGGACGTGTGCCGTCTGATGTTGTTGCGGTGGTGGTACGAACGCGGAAAGAAACGGGTATAGTTGAAGGGAGTTTGCCATTCGGTGTGGCGTGGGTGATGCTAACACAGAGCTGTTTAGACACGAGGCTTCTTCCAGTAATATTGCTATTAATGGTTAGCGACTGATCTTAGGAGGACATTGATGAACAACGGGTGTAGGGGTTGGTGAGTGTGACGTACCTTGTGTGTCTTCCTTACAGACCGTAGTCCAGTGCTGCGTGTACCGGCGGTGATGGTTTCACGCCTCATCTGGTTGGTGTCCATCTCAGGGACGTAGTAGAACTCGTTCTCAAGCGGCTGGCCAGCGGCATCCTTGCCGGCACGGGGAATCTCACCAACACAGGGGGTGTCGTCTAGGATCCTCTTCAGCTCCTGTCTGGAGAGCTGAGGGAGGGGTGTCGATGCGCCATTGCCCTCTTCATCCTTGCCATCTGTGCTCTTGATTGCGCAAGCCTTCAATTCAGCGGGAAGGTTGCTGTGGATGGCGGAGAGTGGCTGCGAGTGGATACGAGAGAACGCCAACTGATTGATGACATGGTTCTTGATGGGCGACTCTTTGAATCGGATAGGCTCGGTAACTCGACGTCTGGGAGACGGTGATAGTAGTGGCCCGCGCATACGGGGGGCGTTGGACTGTGTTGGCGTAGCTGTGTTGAAAGAAGCCATGCCGTTGAGCAAGTTCTGACCGAAGGGTCCGAATGAGTGTACAACAGGGTCGTTCTCTTCGTCGTTGTCGGAGAAGTCGTCGGCAGCGAAGTTGATACTCTCCTTGGGGTCGATGATAGGACGAACTTCGTGACTAGACCTGGAGCTTGGGAGAGAGGGGCGGATGAAGGTCTGGTCTGCAGAGCCTGGGGTCTTGACGCCAGGACTGTCTACACTTGCATCGGCATCTTCGAACACTTGAACAGGACCGGACTGGGCATTCGAGCTGAGGCCCGCGAAGACGGGAGGGCGGATGGGGCTTTGAGAGACAGGCGAGCGTGGGACGACAGGAGGGCTGGAGGCCAAGTTCTCTTGGGTACGCGTACGAGTCGGGGTAGGCATGCCTTCTTCCTCGGATTCCCAGGAGAACTTTGATACGGGGATGGTCGGCCAGGCAATCATGACGCGGGTATCCTGTACATCCAGCATGATGGCCGTCTCGGGGTTCTCTGACATGTAGGTGTCTCCCTTGCTCAGCTCGAAGATGCGTCCCTTGCAGTGGATCTTCGCACCGTTCCATCCCAGACATTCAACCTCGATGTAGCCGTGCGGGTATGGCGGGCTTGGCGCGTGGTAGGCAGCTTGGACGTGGACGCGTGAGATGAGGCGGTTGGTGGAGAGCTGGTAGTCCGACGTGTTGGAGCTGCGGCCCATTCTCACGACCTCGCCATCTGCGGGGAGGTCGACGGTGGGCACAGCACCGAGTGGGGTCCTCTCGGACAGAGCAGAGAAGGTTCGCTCGAAGCCCGGCCGGGCATGGCGGGGCGACGAGGAGAGAATGTTGGTCGACGACGTGGGTTGGGGAGTCGGGTAGTACTTCAGCTGCTTGGGGAAGGTGGGCGAGTCCTCTTCGAACTTGCGTTTCGACGACGTTGGGCGTGGAAAGGGCGATGAAGAGAATGGCCCGTCTTCGCCGAAGGCCGGAAGAAGGGTTGGGGTGGGCTTCCGAACATGGCCCGACTGCGTCTCTGTCGACTGGATGAGGGAGTGCGGCATCGCCTTGCTGGGTGAAAAGTCCATCTCGTGTGGGGAGCTTCTAAGACGCGGTGCTGCTGGCGTGTCGAGGTCTATGGGGTAAGGTGGACGTGTCTCGAAGGAGACGGGCAGGCCGGCGGCTGCAGAAGGAGTGTTGGGAACGCGAAGATTGACACGAGGCGGTATGGGAAAAGAAAGACGTAGGTTAGGAGGAGGAGGCCATGAGGTCAATTGCGAAACTACGGGTCACGAACGCGATCATGGAAGACGTCGCGACACGCGGGTGTGGGTTGGCTAGCGTGATGAAGCTAGGACCGTCTTAAGAACCAGCACCCGACTTCACCACGCATTCCGCCCTTGCAATACGTCTTTTGTAACATGCTTTCAGATACAAGATGCCCTGCGTGTCTCAGCTAGTCCGATTGCATTCTTTCCCAGGCTTTTGCAGCGCTTCTTCGCTATACATATCCCAAAGTTCAGTCACGTCGGCCACATCCGTTCACCAGCCTCTGTGCACGAGCACAATTATTACGCCTATGACATACATTCTGTCCTCGGCTGCCACTTTAACTTGGTTTTCTCCGCTCTGCCAGCCCCTCTGCACTGCAGCCAATTCCACATTAATCTGCAATCATTGGTAATATCTACGCGCTGAGACGAAATCTTTCACACTTCCTGCTGCCCTAATGGCATACAAGTTGGTCACAGTAAAGCTCACGACTACGTGAAGTGAAGTGAATATTCCAAAAGCAATCTACACGCAGGCACTCAACGCGTACCGAGATCTTGATGTACTTACGCGTTCTTGGGCTGCGATCGGATGGACCCACAGCCGTACGCCAATATCCAGATACAGGCAAACGTCACGCAGGTGAAAAGAAAAACTTTGTGCAGCAATCGATGCAGCTAACGCGAGAGCAAACACGTTCGTAACCAAAGTGGAGCGGTAGGGCCGACGGACGCGCGACAGTGGTATAGACGCGTCGTGAAAGATGGCCAGGCGAGCGCACGGTGATGGCGTTTCGGCTGGACCGTGTTCGGACTGGCTTCGATCAATCGATAACGAACACTTTTGTCTCGTGTGGGCAATCCAATATAGAGTCGATAATTGCTGCCGCGTCTACGAAACCTTAATGGTCCAGTCAGCGATGGTGTGAACATCTCGCATCCACTTTTCTGTGACGGGCACAAATGACCTCGGGAAGATAGCCTGTGTACCCCTATAGCACATTGACGCGCTGCTCATGAAACGGCTGACGGCATGGGGACAAGGACTGAAATTGAAATCCATCGGCTGGTAACATTGCAAGGGTGAATAGCCTGTCGTGTGCTTGAGGATACTGCGACGCGACGATTGGCTCTGAGGAGCCCCGCATTTGACTTCGGGGCTTCGGAGAAACCGTGGCGCCGGCAAAAAGTTCGAAGAGTTGGGACAAGGGTCTAGCCCAGAATTTCCAGCGACCAGCAACATCGCACCATATCACCGCAACAATGGCCAAATCCAAGACCCTTACCAAGAAGGTTGAGAAGGCGCCCGAGGCGCCGCTCACTACCAAAGCCACGAATGGCACGCCCTACCAGCTCGACCCGTCGCAAGTCGAGCGCGCGGCCAAGGCGCTCGTTGCGCACATGAAGAAACACGTCGAGGACAAGAAGGAGGAAGCCCCCAAGAAGAGCTTGGCGGCCGATGAGGACGAGGCGGAAGAGGTCGACGAGCCCATCTTTCTCAGTCTGGCGACGAAGAAGCAGATTGGCAACACCAAGAGCATGAAGCCTCTGGCAATGTATGTTCGCGCATCGCAGCGCTTGCGCCACGCCGCTAACAAATACCAGCAAGCTACCCCATCCCATCATTGCAAGCGATGTACGGATATGCATCTTCACCAAAGACCCACAAAGAGCGTACAAAGACCTCGTCGCATCCGACGCTTTCCCGGCCGCCCTTCGCGGAAAGGTGCAGCGTGTGCTCGGTGTAGACAAGCTGAAGAAGCGATACAAGGCATTCGAGCAGAAGCGTGCGCTTCTTGCCGAGTACGACGTTTTCATGGTCGACGATCGAATTATTAAGATTGTCGCAGAGTGCCTAGGCAAAGTCTTCTACAAGAGCAAGTCAAAGCGCCCGATTCCAATCCGCCTTACTGCTGGCGCATACATCGACAAAAGCGCAAAGAAGGACAAGGATGCGAAGGAGTCCCAGAATGTGGTCGGCACACCGCAAGGTGTAGCAAAGGAGATTGAGTCTGCTCTCAACTCGACCTATCTCAGCATGAGCCCCTCCGCCAACACATCTATCAAGGTCGCCAACCTCTCCATGACCCCTCAACAGATTACGGAGAACACTGCCGCTGTCGTGTCCGAAGTCGTTAACAAGCACGTCGGTCAGGGCTGGCGCAACATCCGCAGTCTGCACGTCAAAGGTCCCGCGACCAAGGCCCTGCCCATCTGGCTCGCCGACGAACTATGGACTGAGTCTGAGCAAATCCTTGAAGGACCGTACCACAAGGCCATCACAGAGGGCACACCAAAGGGCAAGTCTGCAGAGCGCAAGAGGAAGTGGGATGAGTGGGAGGAGGAGATGCTCGACGATGAAGAGCTCGCTGCGAAGCAGGCCAGGAGAGAGGCCAAGAAGGCTAAGAAGACAGAGAAGAAGAGCTCCATCAGCAAGGAGAAGCGGAAAGCAATGAAGCAAGAGGCACTCCAGTCGGTACAGACACCGTTGATTGCTGGTTAAACAGTCCATTACAATCATCATTGCATGGCACGGCGCAATGTGTTGGCGTTCCGGCGTTCAAAAGATCTGTTTGACGATATGATAGTATACCACTGGTCGGCACGTAGCAAGATAAACTCTGTGCAACTGTTAGAATGTACTTTTGCTTTCTATAAATCACGAAGACACTGTCTTGCTCATATCATGTTTTTTGCGTGGACGTAAAAGCTATGGAGAGCTATGACCATGTCCGGCTGTACCTGCCTCGGCTTGATGCCAACGTCATACAACGCCGCGTAGATCAGTGCGCGTCTCATATGCTCTCAGGTTGCGCCTCTCGAACCTCCACCTCCCACTTTCATTCCACCATCGCCAAGATGCTGCATTTACTTCCAATTTCGACGCTCCTACTCGTGACACAGGTGATCGCGTCACCACTCGCACGCAGCGATTCCAAGCCCCTCCCACTGCTCATCTGGCACGGCTTAGGCGACAACTATGCCGCAGACGGTCTGCACAGCGTAGGCGACCTCGCAAACGAGACGAATCCCGACACATATGTATACTACATTCGGCTCGATGAAGATGCTGGAAGCGATCGAACAGCCACATTCTTGGGCAATGTTACGGAGCAGATTGCGCAGGTCTGCGACGACATCGCAGAACACGCGGTTTTGAGCAAAGCCCCAGGCCTCAACGCGCTTGGCTTTTCGCAGGGCGGTCAGTTCCTCCGTGGAATGATAGAGCGCTGTGGCGACAGAATCAAAGTCAAGAACCTGGTCACATTTGGTAGTCAACACAACGGCATCGCAAAGTATCAGCTTTGCAAGGACGGAGACTGGCTTTGCAAGGGCTACATCGGGTTGCTCAAATCCAACACCTGGGGCGCATGGGTGCAGGGGCACCTGGTTCCGGCGCAGTACTTCAAGGCCACGAACGAGACGACTGGAGAACCCACAGAAGAGTATCTCGAATCCTCCAACTTCATCGCCGACATCAACAATGAGAGGGTGCTGAAGAACGTCACCTACGCAAAGAACCTTGCCGCGCTAGACAACTTCGTCATGTACGTGTTCGAGGACGACACCACTGTCATACCGAAGGAGTCTGGCTGGTTCGCGTACACCAACACTACCAGCAACGAGGTCACGGATCTGAGGGATCGCGACATCTACAAAGAGGATTGGATTGGGCTCAAGAAGCTTGACGAGAAGGGTGGTCTGCACTTCAAGACGACCAAGGGCGGACACATGGATCTTGGTGATAAGGTGCTGAAAGATGTCTTCAAGACCTATTTCGCACCAGAGAAGACATTATGGGATGGGATCGTGGATGAGGTTCAAGAGATAATGGAGTTGTAGAACGGGAAATCATACGGCTAGCCCCGCTGACGGTAACATGGGCGAGGAGTTTGGTTGAATTTACATGTATGAATACACACGCAGGTACGACGAGCGATCATAATTTCACATTTCTGTCTCAGATCAGATATTGGGCACCACATCACGTTGTCTGCTAAGCATAGGATCGAGTTGCGATCATGTATCCAGCTGTGCTTGGATGTGATTGTTGTTAAGAATATCTATGTATGATGTACGGTGAGCAGCTTTAGAATGTATCTTGAAGCAAGATATTCAGGTCGAAAACTACACAAAAAAGTGAGCTATTTCGTACCTTCTATAGCGGATGATCGGGATCGGACATTTTCTACACAGCACTGAAAACAACCACGTAAACCAACAATCCTACGACTAGTCCTCCAATCATCGCGCATTCCTGCACGCACCTCCCCTCCCCCGACCGGGGTTTTGCGGCAGACGTCATGTTTGGGTGGGTCATCATGAGCATCAGCCCACAGCAACACTCCACGCCGACGCCGGTCGAAACGAGTCTAGTCTTGGCCTCTCCATGCTTTAAATACTCCAAGTCTCCCCAGAAACTTCAATTGCCACGTCTCGCCCATCGCGGCTCCTCTCCACTCTATATTCCTTATTCCACGCTTGCGCTGAGCTTGACGCTCCACGAACAGCTACAGGCTTATCGATAAGCTACTAATCCGATCACGATCGTCACGGCGGAAGGGAGAAACAGCTGGAAGCAAAGATGTCGGTCTCAGCAGCATTGAAGAGCCGGGTCAGGAGGCCAAGCTATCTCAAGAAGATTGCGAAAGCTGAGGATTTGCTTCACCACTTCCCCAATGGAGCATACATTGGCTGGAGTGGCTTCACGGGTGTCGGATATCCAAAGTAAGCATTTTCATTTCTCTCACGCTACTTTATCGGCCAAGCTATGAGGCTCTTCGGGTACTCAAGGTAGCCCTGACTACGGTGTACGATGTCGGACCTACTTGGTAGTTCGATCTTGGATCCCGAGGTGGAACGGAAGTTTGGCAAGTGACGAAAGCCGAGCTATCTCCGGCTCCACAATTCGAGCCGCGCATGGATCAGGTCAAGACGAGTACTCAAGAGCCTTGGCCATGACTCTCGCCATACATGCCTTAATTTGAATGGTCTTGTCTATTGTGTTGGTTAAAGTTTTAGACTAACGGCATGGCAGGAAGATACCTACGGCTATGGCCGACCATGTCGAGAAGAACAATCTCCAAGGTCAGCTGAAGTACAATCTCTTCGTCGGTGCGTCGTCAGGTGCAGAAACTGAGAACCGATGGGCCCGTCTCAACATGATCGAGCGCCGGTCGCCGCATCAAGTCGGTAAGGAGATCGCCAAGGGTATCAACAATGGCAACATCAACTTCTTCGACAAACATCTGAGTATGTTTCCCGTTGACTTGATGTACGGGTATGTACAAAGACGCAGAACTCCACGAAGAGGAAACGGTGCTGATTCCGAGTAGCTTCTACACATTGAACAAGCCCCACAACAAGCTCGATGTGACCATCGTGGAAGCGTCGGCCATTACCGAGGATGGTGGAATCATTCCAGGAGCCAGTGTTGGTGCATCACCTGAACTGATCCAGATGGCCGACAAGATCATTATCGAAGTCAACACCGCAGCTCCCTCGTTCGAAGGCCTACACGACATCACCATGACCGATCTTCCGCCGCGCCGAAAGCCTTACCTCATCATGTCCCCAGAAGATCGCATCGGTACACCGCACATTCCTGTTGACCCAGAGAAGGTTGTGGCTATCGTAGAAAGCGACTACCCCGATCAGACCCAGCCCAACGCCGCCGAGGATGAAACCTCAAGGGCTATCGCTGCGAACTTGATTGAGTTCTTGAAGCACGAGGTCAACCATGGTCGTCTGCCAGAGAACCTCCTGCCCATTCAGTCTGGTATTGGAAACATTGCCAACGCTGTTGTTGGTGGACTTGCAGTATGTTCTCTCTCTTTTGAATGATGGATGCTTCATACTGACAGACACAGTCCGGTGGCGCAAACTTTAAGAACCTCAAGGTATGGACCGAAGTTCTCCAAGACTCCTTCCTGGACCTCTTCGACTCTGGCAACCTGGACTTCGCGACGGCAACTTCGATCCGTTTCTCTCCCGACGGCTTCCACCGCTTCTACGAGAACTGGGATCGCTACGCGCCTAAGCTGCTACTCCGCTCCCAGCAAGTCTCCAACTCTCCCGAGATCATTCGACGTCTCGGTGTCATTGGCATGAACACACCTGTTGAGGTCGACATCTACGCCCACGCCAACTCAACCTGTGTCATGGGAAGCCGTATGCTCAACGGTCTTGGTGGATCCGCCGACTTCCTTCGCTCCTCCAAATACTCCATCATGCACACCCCCTCATCGCGTCCCACAAAGACCGACCCCACTGGTGTGTCCTGCATCGTACCCATGTGCACGCACATCGACCAGACAGAGCACGACCTCGACGTCATCGTCACGGAGCAAGGTCTCGCTGATGTTCGTGGTCTCTCACCCAAGGAGCGTGCCCGCGTCATCATCAAAAAGTGCGCACACCCCGACTACGTACCCATCCTAGAGGACTACTTCAACAAGGCGGAGTTCGAGTGCCTGAGGAAGGGCTGGGGCCATGAGCCGCATCTGCTGTGGAACAGCTTCGATATGCACAGGCATCTGAATGACCATGGCACTATGAAGCTGCCCAAGTGGGACTACAAGAGTTAGGAGAGGGGCATGTAGAGATAGAATATAGTGTTTGGATGTAGAGAATGTGTGCCATCAAGTTACCCCAGTCGTAGTCCAGATGAAACATCAAACCGTGAAATAGCAGATCAGTCAGCTCATACGTGACCAATAACAAGTAAAATATCATATGTGCTTTTTATGGTACTCGACACGTTATGGAGAGGCATGCTCCTTCCTACACTTTCAACCTCACCACTGCGACCATCAACGCTCTCATCTGTCCTGCACGACACCTCTTTCAACAACGGCATGTCGCGTGATTGACTAGCGCGGCATCAGCGACCATGTTGCACGCGGCTCGACTATAGGATGGAGCGATGATGCAGGTGGATTGCCTCTTCTGCAAGTGGTACCACGGATGCTACCTCAGACGAGAGCATGACGCGGGCGTGGGTGTTTGATGCAGGTGTCGAGCCAGAAAACTCTGCTCAGACCAGGCGTTTCCGTGCATGTGGCATGGACGCGCTCTTGCCGCGAAGTCGGGATCGTTCGCTCGTTGGGAGGTGGATTGCCACCGCTAGAGCTACCCGGACGTGGACGCGTCGGCTGGCACCATGTGACTGCGCGGCTCACAAGCGGCGTCAGGCTCTTGCAGATGAGCATGCGCCCGGCTCTGCCCTCTTCCACCACACCGAGACGCGACGAAAGAGCCTCACAGCATCCCTGACATCTCCTGCCACATTCTGCGCGCCCTTTGCGAGCTGTTCCGCGGTGCCCAACAAGGAACTGTTCCCGCCCGTTCGCGCGTCTTCCCGCTATCTCGCGTGCTGCGCACGAACACGGTCCACGGTGCTGCTACGACACGTCTCCGACCATCCAACTCCCACCGAGACCCGCCATTGGGACGTTTGCTACCCTGACATCCTTACCTGCATCTGTATTTTTGGCGCAGCTGCTTCCACTTTGACTGTGAATTGCACTCACAGCGCGAGTCGCTAGTTGCCTCCTACCCCGCCGCCACGCCCGCGAAACCATGATGCGTAAGTCGCGTTCCCCAAGCCGACTTAATTACCCCGGTACTCACGCTGCCATTGCCCCAGCAGAACACGCCCAGGCCACCCACACAGCAACTATTGCTACTGTAAACAACGCAGAGCCCCAGGCCTCGCAGGAATCTGTCCAGTCTGCTGTGTCTAGCACCTTCTCGGCACCGGCACTTCCCTCCTCGTCGAGCAATCTCTCTACGGCTACCACTACCGAGACCGACCTCACGACCCCGTCCTCGACTAATGCAGCGAGCCAAAGTAAACCTACCGAGGCCCCAATGCCGGAATCGTCGAGTCAGAGTACTGGTGGGCAGGTGCGAGCGGCACCACGCATCGATACCGCTGCTGCCAACGCGCTCCAGACTGGTGACACAGCAGCTGGTTCCATGCCACTAGAGTCTCCAGCAAAGAGCTCCAAGAGAACTGTAGATGGATCTCTCAAGAGCGCTGGGCTAGCGCCTGAAACTCCATCGGCGCCCACCCATTCACACAAGAGGAACAAGAGCATGGATACACACTCAGGTCGCATTGGAGAGGTGCGTAGTATAGCTTCAGGCCAAGATTACAGTCTGCTAACGCGAACGCAGCTATCCGCACAGCTCAAGACGCGTCTTTCCTACGCCATGGTCAAAGTCCAGAACGGCTGGGAGAAGCAGTCGCTCGACGAGCTGGAAGAAAGCCAGTCACAGCGTGGTTCGCCCAACTCTGCCCCTGGGAGGACTGACCATCTAGCATTCGAATCACCTGCTACCATCGATCGCCAAAGAAGACCGAGCGGCGTTTCTGACATCTCAGACCAGATGATCATGTCCCCGGCTTCTGATCCAACCCGGTCACTTGCAGGGACTCCAGCTTGTTAGTCAACCCCAAAGACTCCCTCTGAAAATACTAACGCCCGTCAGCCTACTGGCGACCAGGTACCCGCCCTGCTATGAACGCCGCGGCAAACCTCATATCCATCACCGGCGCACAACACGGCTATGGCCTCGCACCAGCCCCAACCTTCCAGAGTGGGCGAAGACGACGCTCCAGCGTCTCGCATGTGCCCCCTCCGCTTCTCGGCGCCAGCCAAAGGAAACACTACAGTGATGTTGGTGCGGGCCCACGATCACCAGCCACTCCTCGAGCAGGCATCCTTCGCATGCCCAGCCAACAAGCCGAGAAGGACGCCGTCGACACACTCCTCTTCATGAGCAGCCCCAACAACTCACAGCGCTTCCCAGCCGGCGGTCAACCAGCACCAAGTCCACTCAGAGCCGAGGCACCTCAACGACGCGTCATGTTCGAAGCATACCCACCACAAGACAAACGCGCCATGTACCAGCCATCGATGCCCGCACCGCCCCACCACCACCAACACGGACCGTACCCCGCGTACCCAGCGAGATAACAGTAAGAGCGTCTCCGATATGAGAATCCACTCCACACCCTCTCTTCAACACTATTCTTACGGCTCGACGATCGCATTGCATGGCTGGCGTTGAGATACCCCACTGCACCTATGTCCACATTGTTACTGTCAGCCACCAATCTCCACACCGGACGCATATGTTGTTCATGCCTCGGATGCTTTGGGAGGTTGCATTGATATCGCTTGGCTCCCCTTCTTGTACGAGCTTTGCTCTTCTTACGCTTGTATACTTTGGCTCTCTGGCTGTGGCTGTTGTTGGCCTCGAGTAACATTTGTATGTTTGAGCGTGTGGATATGTTATGAATAGGTATTATGATTGTGTAACGAATAGATGATATATGTATATTTTGATGTGTGGGTTTGTGTGGGTGATGGTGATGTGTGGGGTGACGATGTGTGGAGATGGGTGCATGAGACTGATGGGGTGGGTTGGAGAGGGTATCTGTGATTTACTAGACAGTAACAGTGCCGGATAATGCAGTCGTAGGAGAGAAACTTGTAGTTTAAGACATAGATACAGCTATAAGGCAAAGTTTACTGCAGAGCTAGGGTTAGATAAGGGCTTTAGCTGTAATCTAGCTATGTCAACGTTATAACAAAATGAACAGATGTAGAAGCCAAAGTCCTCGTCGAAATCGCCGTGTGCGAAGATAAGGATGCAGAGTGAATGGGTTTCCTTGCCAGCTATGGCTGCTTCCTCTTTCAAGGCTCCAGGGTGTTCCAACTCATGCACTGAAGCTCTCGACAAATACGCTCGGATCTTCCATCATGTCTCGAGGAGCATTCCAGTTAGGCGCCATATCCAAAGGTAGACTTGCTGGAGGACCGAAATGCTCAATATCCGCGTATAGTTTAGGAGGAGTGCTCTAGCAGAAAACATGACCAGACCACGTCAATGTCGAGAAGATCGGCTTCGGTATACTGCTTGTTTCTCGTTGATTACCACAAAGGAAATGCATGGCGACAGAAGCATTTATATAGTCCGTAGGACTCTTTACATGACCAACCCTCCATGCTCAAATGAAGCTTGAGCATCTCACCACTGCGATCTCTCCATTCCGCGGGCACAAAAGAGATCTTTCTTGAAGCCAAATCATACATAACTCGAGACAGTCTTTACTAACCCAGTCTGCTGGTAATGCAAATATCTCGCTGAATCCTTTCTTCTCATGGGTCTGTTGATTCGTGGCCTGTGATGGTTGCGCGAGTCTAGCTTCCGACGGAATCTCCCAAGAGCAGATCGAAAAGGTCCGAGACAAGAAGAGTAATCGATCACGTTTGAGGAAAGACAGTGCTAAACCGATTTGAGAAGCCAATTCTTCTGGGAGGAGCATGGAAACAACTATTTGTCGATGGTCGCTGGCCACGTCTGGTTGAGTCTCGACACTCGCACTTGTTGAAAGGGATGACGTCTTGAAGTAGAGGAACTCTTTTAGCTTGGACTTGTTGCTTCGCGACATCTGAACGAGGATGTGTTGCTTGTCCGACGTAACTATTATGCGCTCCACGGTCCTTGCCGCAGCTTCTTGATCTGATAGGGCTAAGGTATCTGGCTGAAGTGATCTCTCGATACGATATGTGCCACGATCGTTCAAGTCCCATGATAATATCACGACCGAGTTTTGACTGAAGCCAAGAATGAGCGCTGGATCTTGAGGATGTGTGATCCACTTGCGTTCATGTTCGGGCGCAGGTATTGAGCGCACTACCGAGGCTGACTCGAGTGAAACTGTGCAGAGCGTGGCTGATGTAGCTATGCACAGATGGCTCGAATCTGGCTGGAACAGCAGCTGCTGTATAGAACCATCCGTAAAGGTCTTGAGTGAGACTTCGAATTGATGTTGCGCAACATCGTCACTGTCTGACGCATTCATTCTCACAGCCATGACAAAAATCTTCTTGCCCGAGTCGGCAAAACACATGTAACGACCATCGTGACTCCAGACCACCTGCTCGATGCTCAAAAAGCCCTTGGAGGTATGCAATTCCGTCATTTCGTCTCGTGTGATGTTGAGTAGTATTACGCGTCCGCTTTCAGTACCGTAGCAGTAGTACTGACCGTTTGGCGAAGCTGCGAGTACGGTGATCGCATCTATCCTCCGGGATGCATGGACAGGCGTTATCGACTCTTGCGAAGAGCTTTCAGACTCGCCTTCGGTATCCGTCCCTTTTATTGCACTCTCCGCATATCGCACTAGTGCTGCAGGCTCCCAGGTGTTTCCGTAGTAGCCTCGCACGTCGTAGATACGTCTGTGATCAGCGCTGAACACCAAGCCGAGGATGGCGTCTTGAGATGCAAGTTGGTAAATGAGGTGAAAGGTGTTAGTGGTGTATATCTTGATCGCACCCCGTACATCACCCGTTGCGAATAGGTTTCCGTCTCCGCTAACGGTGAGTACTGAAGCGCCTGTGAAGATCTCTTCGGGCTCGCCTCCATATGGATCCCACCTAAAGACTACCCCGTCATTGTATAGTCCCAGGACTTGCGGAGAATGCGGGAGCCACTTTGCTGCAGCGACTTCGCCTCTTGCAACTTCTTTCCGGGCACGCCAGCAGTGGCCAATATGATAAGGGCCTTCTACTTCCCACGCGGATAGTGGATGACCACGGTATGCAACTGCCATCGAATTGCCGTCATCGCTAAGTGCCATGTAGCTTGCGGCGTTCAAGAAGTGGCCTTCGATTTCCTCTTCCTCAAATCTCGCCACAACATTCCAAGTCGGCGATAGCTCGTTGAAGTCAAGCGAACGTAGTTGCTTATCGTCTGACCCAACCCACAAGGTACTGTTATTGTTCACGAAGGCGATGACAAGTGGACGCGTTCGTGTTGCAGGGTTCGGTACTGTCGCTATACATTCTCCAGTGGAAATTTCCCAGATCTTCGTAGTCTTGTAGCCGTATGTGACGGCTAATGTCCCAGAAGAGTTCAGTTTCATCATGTATGTATTTTCACCGTGTCTGATGGGACTCGTCGCTGTCTCCTCAAAGAGGGAGGTGTCGAACAAAGACGCTTTTCCCGAGGCGGCCAGTACAGCGACATAATTCCCCGCAGTCGATATAGAGGAGGCATAGGTACCAAACCCGAATGATAGTCGTGCGAGAGAATCGTCCCATGTCTGTGTTGAAATCCCGGAAACCATCAGACTCCTTTGCTCTGTTCTACCAAACTGCTGATAGATAGCTGAGTTGTGCGGACAGAAAGGAGCAATGGTTTTGTGTATCGTAGGGGGGTTGCGTCGCAGGATGGCGCCGAACTTGCCAATGATTTTGACAAAGTCCACCGCCCAGGTTTCGGCCTGCTCCAGTTCCACTACGTCGCTCCTTCCGATATTGGCTGGAAGCTGAGATTTCCTCTTGTTGACATAGCCGAGCATATTTTTCGACGCCTGAATGAGTACGCGAAGTCGAAGTTCAGTTGCTAGTATATGTATCCACGTCAGTACACAATGGCCTGTCAGGAATTTGTTTATGACACTAGCCACGACTTCACTGCCGGCTGGAACTGCTGCCAAGTGAGATGACCACCAGTTCGAGCTGTAGCTTGCGAAGTCCGGGATGTCATGAGTAACCCTTGATCGAAGGCCGCTAGACATGAGATATCGCATGCAGCTTAGGAACAACTGCTCATGCGCCTGACGTCGATCTACTTGGAAAGGTCGGCGGACAGCGCCAAGCAGATACTCTCGAGCCGTTTCATGAATCATCGCGACGTTACCATCATTGTCAATGACCACAAAGCCACTACAGACGTTCTTGATGGACTCTTGAATGTCTAGAAACTCATGTGTGTCACCTTCTAGTGCTTGCAATAGCTCCTCTATTGTGAGGGCGCGAAATGCACATGTGACACACTGAAGAACGGCTGACGCTAGGGCGCTGTCAGCAGATGATTGATGCTCGGCGATGGTAACAGCCATGCGGTCATAGATTGCTTCCATTCCACGGGGAAATTCGTGAAACGCTTGCTCAACGGCGGAGAGCGTATGACACGAGTTGATCTTTTCTACAGCGAGTCGTACCCACTGAGAGGTTAGCAACCTCATAGCATGGTACTGGATATCAAACTTACGAGAAAGTTGTCCTGCGCTTCATGCAAGATACGCTGAATAATATCATCCCTGAAGCCCTTGCTACCAGGCAAGATGAGTTCCCGGTCAACGTAGCAACGTAAGTCATTCAGATGGCCCTCGATGGTGATCGCCTCTTGGAAGATTGTGTTTGGTGTATGCTCCAGACCAGCAGCTATCTCTGTAGTGTCGCGACTGACCAAAAGGACTCGGATAGGTGTCGCAGAACCAGCAATGTCAGAGAGTAGGTTTATCAGGGCTTTGGGATTATCAGCTTCGTCAAGGCCATCGATGACCCAGTAAAGTGTTTCCCCAGGACTGAGCTTGAACAATATGGATCTGAATATTCGATCCCAGATCGTCCTCGGGTTTGCAGCCTCAAAGTCGACAGCTTCGCTTTCCTCCTCCGCTACCTTTTGCAGAAATTCAGGTAATTGTTGCGCAATCTGATAAGCGATTGAACGTAGGAGAAAGCTTAGAGTGCGCTTTCTTCTATCTGCGAACCGCACGAAAAAGTACTGACAGCAGAAATCGCGCTCGATCAGGTTGTTGATGATGAACGAACTTAAAACCGACTTTCCTCGTGCCGCGGCTCCCTTCAGCCAAAGTATCTGATGAGAGGATGTGTGAGGATCGAGCCAATCCACGAAGCGCTGTTCTTCATGAATCCATTGGTTAGTACCCTGCACCCATTGGTCCCGGAAGAAGATGTAGTCAGTGTTAGGAAACTCGGCGATAGCTAATATTGCTTTGAGATCCCTTGATCGTCTCCTTCTCGGTGCGCTCTGGTTTCCAGATTGACTCTTCGATATTGACTTGCTCACGAGTGATTTGAGAACGTTCCTCACTGTGATATAGTTCGGGTCGTGAGGGCTATCATACTTGCAGACACCGTGGTGGTCTGCGTTCAGAGGGTTGGATGTCTCTCCAGGATATCCGAGCAGCGACGAATCTCTTTCTAGCACCATCTTCGCATGTTAGCAGTGAAGCTAAAGTTATGTGCATTGTCAGTGGGCCACTTACCACTCGCGCACTTTTCAACCCGATCGAAGTCGGCTGTGTCTCGTAGAACGAAACGATCTTCAGCTTTGGAGCAATGTGACGAAACTGTTCATTCAGTTTCTGCAACGTAGACGAATTCCGCGTCAGCTCAGAAATGAAAGGCTTGGAATTCGTTACAGGAGTCGACTGTAATATTCGGTTGAGCACATTGGCCAAATTGGTGCCCCGATGTGGGGTGGAGAGAAAGATGATTGCTGAAATGGCTTTGACAATGTTCTCGTACTCTGGATCGTTTTGACCTTGCATATAGGCCTGTAGAATGTTGGTCAGGTACGTGCAGACCGATGGATGGTCTTACCTCTTTCACAATGAGCCCACCCATGCTGTGAACTACGAACAGTAAAGGTACCTAAAATCCGCTTTAGCAAAAGCAGCGTTTTATGAAAAGGTGACCTCACTTGGCCCATATTCAGATTTTCGCCTTGTACATCTGTGTAATATTTGAGATTGTACAGTAGGGTTTTGGCGAAGTCCAGTATCACGTTAGTAGCATTACTGCCATTCGTGAAATCGGCATCGTAGCCGAAACTCAGAATTCTCGCTAGGCAGATATCCGGCTCGAGTGGCAGGAAGGTCAAGGGCCAGAAGAGTCCAGGGATTTTGTGCTTCGACCAGGTCATGCGGCTACTGCCACCAAGCCCATGGATAAAGACGATGTCGGCTTTGTGTCCATTGTCTGGCGTGTATACCACGTTCAATCCTAAAGCTCCAGGGTCTTGGCCACTACCATTCAAAGCCATGTGAGTTGGGGACGCGGACATCTGGGACGGCGAAGGAGTTGTCGAGGAGCGAACATCATCTTCCTGGTCTGGCAGGAGTAACGGGTCGACGACGCCTGATTCTCTCCGCCGGCTTCTCCCGCCCAGCTTTCGGAAACTGAAGGGTCTCGAGAACTATACGATTGTTAAGAGTGCGATCTGGATATTCGTTCAATAGCACTTACCATCCTGGGCAAAGGTTCTCGCGAACGGTTGCTCGGTCATCTTTGGATACGCGACAGCCGTGCTTAGAGATACTTTACTTGCGTGGCGATGTCTGAGCCTCAAAGGGCTGACCGGTCGCATGTGGCATGCATCTCAGTCGCCGTTCAAGTTGGGGGCTGCATGCGGGGTAGTGTTCGTTCGTCTGGGAGTGTCAACACAGCTAATCAGAGTCGCGCAGCCCTGTCAATTAGGGCGCAGTCCTGGGGTCCATCTAATGGATGCCTGTAAGGTGACGTCTCTTGAAACCGGAAGGGAGGCAGATTTATCGATAATAATTAAGGGCGGGAGCGACGTCCCGCTCGTGGCTGCCGACCCGCGAATCATCTTACGTGCGGTGAACACCGAAGCTGCTCCCGTGCCACCATCTCAGCATCCAACGTAAGCAGAAGATAACGTACCCGCATACAAGGCTCCCATCAGCTCTTCCCTCTGCTATTCGAGAGCCGACATATCATAAGTGCGGGGTCCCCTACCAGTAGTCGTGTGCTAGTCTTTCATATCCGCCATGATGGATGTATTAGAATGGGAAACCGAAATAGCAGGAACGTTCCGCATTCACCGGGCTGTGACCAGAGGTAGGCATTCCTACAACCCCGACTTCAGATCTCGTACACTAAGCACTACGGATTAGCTATGCCTGTCGGTACCAGGATCATATCTGCAGAGCCTTGCGGTGTTTCTGCCTGGACGAAGACAGCAAAGATTGACGTGACACTCCCGGACCAAAGTTCAAAGACCTACTTCCTCAAAGTATGTCGTGGTAGATTAAAAGGTATTTGTACTTGCTAACATATCGTTGCAACACACAGTGCGCTACCGGCCAGGGCTCAAAGGCTCTTGTCGAAGGCGAGTACGAATCTGCACGCGCTATCAACAAGATAGTTCCAGGACTGGTTCCTCGAGCGACAGGATGGGGAAAGTATCTAGATGGTAGCACCCAGGTCTATTTCTTCCTTGGAGACCACCACGACATGGACCTGGTGCCAGCCCCAGAACCGGCAAGCCTTGTGGAGAGAGTTGCCAAAATGCACATTGAAGGGAAGTCTCCAAATGGCATGTTCGGATTCCATGTACCAACAGTGTGTGGCAAGTTTGTACGCACGACGAAATGGGAGAAGACCTGGGCGGCGTGTTTTACCAATTTGCTCAACGATGTGATCAAATATGATAACGAGACCAACGGTCCTTGGCCAGAGTTCGATGCTGCCTGCAATCAAGTCATCAACGTCGTTATTCCAAGACTCCTAGGTGCTCTCCAGTCGGATGGCCGGAATATCGAGCCAGTGTTGATCCACGGCGATTTGTGGGAACAGAATGTTGGCATCGACATGGAGACCGGCGATACGATCCTGTTCGACCCTGGATGCATGTATGCCCATAATGAGATGGAATTCGGTACGTGGAGGGCGTCTTGGGCGTGCCATTTCAACTCTCCGATATATATGCGACTGTATCAGCGCCATATCGAGCCCTCCGAGCCTGTAGACGAGTGGGACGATCGCAATCGACTTTACAGTATCCATATATATCTGAACGACTCCGCGGGCCATCCCGGTAGTATCTCGAGAGCTACGTGAGTAATCTTCTGGCAGTATATGGACCTGAGCTAACCAGATCCAGAGCTTACAACGACATGTTGTACTTGTGCGAGAAGTACGCACCGTTGGAGGGCCTAGGCACGTACCGTCCGGAGAATGACGTTAGCGTTACTGGCGCCTATATTGAGCACGAAACCACTAAGATGAGCCATCTTCTTCATGCCGTAAAAGCTTGACAATCGATATTCCCTCGTCATATGGATGCCTGAGCGGACGTCGGTCTGTTAGGAGCTTGTGCTTCCGTTGCGTCTCGGCTGTGTTCCCCAGGCGTCGCGATCATTGCCGCACCGACGAGCAAAGCTATCGCGATAGGAAATACTCCAAGGCTGTGTAGATCCAGGCTGGTAGAGGCTGGAATTTGGTTGTGCGGTGCCGGTGATGGGGAAACGGTGCGTCCCCGAGCTCGACGCGTTCGAAGTGGGTACGCGTCACGCGCTAGCAGAGGAAATCGGGGTGGCAGGTGCTGCTCACACGATGCATCGGATTCTTCTAGCTTTCGCGCTTGCCTTCAATAAGTCATCTTACACGTCATTGGCTTCGGAATCTGCAGCACCCAACGATACGAAAAGAAGATGTGCATTTAAGAAGAAGAAAAAGTTGCATAGAATTACATATCTCAACTACCAATTCCCAGCCCTAGACCCTACTGCCTCACAAAGAACAAGGCTAGAAAGTAACGAATCAAGACGTTGATGAAAAGTGACTGACTACCGGAGCGATCCCGCTTTTCTCAAAACGCCTTCAAGACACAAAAGTCAAACGCCAGACCAAGATGAATGAGTGACATAGGAAATGCCAATGTTCCTAACCGCCAATCAGTTCCAACAAACGAGACATTCCAAGTGCTAATTCAGAGAGAGCTGGCTATGCGGGCTCAATCAAGCCAAACGCTTCAATCGCAAAGGAAGGACAGCCACCTAGGCCTTAGCCTTCTTGGCAAGGTAGTATGTCAAGAGGTTCAAGTGCTGTTCCCTCGCGCCGGCAACAGCTTTCCAGAAGCCGCCATCTTCTTTTGCGCCGTCGGAACCGTTGATGCGTTCGTGGAGGGCGATGCAGAACTCGATGTCTGCTTTGCGCACGTCGGCGTCTTGGTCGTCCATGCAGCGTACGGCTAGTCTGCCTAGACGCGCAGTCTGTTCGGCGGACAGTGTGACGTTCTTGGCGCCGCTCATCTGCACGAGGGATGCGAGTGTGGTCAAGGCCATGGTTGTGGACCGAGTCGACGCTTGGCCCGGTTGGGAAGAGACTGAGGACTTGGAGTTTGGCGAGGATGTTGGCGTCGATGCGGGTGTGTCCTCGATCATCGCAAGGACGGTATTGAGACAATCCAGAGTCTGTCCATACTTGACAATCTCATCTGCGGTCGCTTCGAGGTCGATGGCGATGTGAGATGTGCTTTCGTACTGTGCCTTTGTTTGCAGGATAGTGCGGAGGACGCGGGAGTAGTACTTCGAAGTCTCTTTGCGGTAGAGGGATAGCAACGCGCGAATTGTTGCTAGAGCCTGTACCTTTAGATTGACAGCTTTCATTTGAGGCGCCTTCAACTCGTGGACGGGTGCCTCAAGGAAATCCAGACATGCCAGTAATAGCCTGCCAAAGTTCTCGTCATTCGGTCCCCAGATTTCTTGGTTCGACTTGACCATGTCCTGCATGCGGCGGAACATGTGGGCTTCGACTGTGCGTCCTTCAATTTTTTTGATGCCGCTTGTGAGCAGCTGTCGGTTCTTCAGCACTTCAGCATCGTTTGTCTCGTAGCTTTGCGTGTGCAGGACACTTCCTGTGCTGTTCGTCTTGTGGTGGCCGCGAGGGCGCTCTTCGTTATCGTTACCCATCATGACATCGCTTGTCATGCTTCCAGTACTTTGGCGGCGCTCGTTGCTCTTCTCGTTGATGGGAAGCTCCTCGAGAACCGGTTTTTCTGATCCATTCTCGACAGGTGTGTGCACTTCGCCAACAAATGGATCCTCAAACACTTGCACTTCGTCTCCGGCGTCGGTACCGCGAGTGCTTGGCCGATCTGGTGACCTCAGGCGCGGGCTGCGTGTCGAAGACCGTAGGCTAGCGCTGTCTAGATGGCCCATAGACTTTGGACTTCTTAGCGCTGCAGCACGAGGGCTGGGTATCGGCAGTCGACCGATGGACTTTCTCGGCTTCGGTGGCGTATCATGTGTGGATTGCGTCGTCGGTTTCGCAAGGTTAGGAATGACCATGGTAAAGTTGTCTTCATCTCCCACATCCACAGCCTCATCGTCTCCAGCTACACTTCCACCCAGACCATTCCTTTGTCGAAATGGTATGGTACCTGCGTCATGCTGGCTTTGTGATCGAACCCAAGGCTTCACCATCGATAGGTCCTCCTCTTTTGCTGGGCTCACAGCCGGGCTCTCGCGACGAGAGCTCGCACTAGGAGACTTGCCATGGGCAATGGGTTGGCCAATCCTTGATTTGGGCCGCGCCGGACTAACTTGCGGGCTGTTCTGTGTTTGCGCACGCGGCCTTGAGCTGCTCTTCGGTACAGCAGGCTTCTTGGTCGCCGTTGGAGCAGGTGTCTTCTCTGGGGTCATATTGGGCGTGCTCTTTCCTGGTCGTCGGACAGCATATGGATCCGCGGTCGCTGGTCGGTTCAACTCTGGTCGGCGGACCGGACGACGGACTGTGCCCGACATCAAGGAGCCGGTACCTGTGGAGTTCTTCAGCGCTGATTTCGTTGACTCTCCGGACATGGCAGAGGGTGGTCGCGCCGGGCCCGAAGAAGCCGTGGAGAGGTTCGACGTTGTTCTCGCGCCCAGAGACTTGGCCGATTGCGACGTTGGCACTGGTGTATAACTAGCAGCAGCAGAGTTGGGGCGTTCGGGGACACCTTTCGCGGCCGCTAGCTTTGCTCTCCTCTGTTCAGCAATCTTCTCCTTCAGGGCACTCCGCGAGGCGCCCGGGCCTATTGATTTCGAAAACGAAGCTGCGCTTGTCGTGGACGAGGGGGCTGAGCCGTTCGGGTTGTTGGGGTCCTTTTCGAGTGCTGTCTTTTCTCGCTTGTCGAGCGTATCGAACATCCTGAAAGCTGTGTTAGTGACTGATAATACCTCCACGTAGCCAAACTTACTTCTCGGCCCTCTGAGGCCATACCAAAGCGTATGTCCAGTAGGCGCTTCGGTAGGCCTCACGCACCTTGGGGTTAGCGTCCGTGACACCTCTCCGGATCAAGGTGTCCAATGTCTCCAGTCCTCCTGAGTGTTCGATGTGCGAGGTGTGCCTCTTGATCAGGGTCTTTGCCCAGGTCGCAGAGTGGGTTCGGGGTTGCACGTTCTTGTCTTGTGAGGCCATGGCTACGTGCTGTAACACGCGACTGTTGTACGACACGCTCTGGAAGATGGTGTCTACTGTAACGGCTCCGTTCTGCGCTGCGATGTTCTTCGTAGCACCACACATCTTGATGAAAGATTGCAGGAGAATCTCAACCCAGGGATCGATCGCAGAACCGAGTGTCTTTGCAAGCTCCTGAACCAGCAGGCAGCCGTTGGTGGACATGGTCGTTCGGAGCGAGTTGGCGACTTTGAGGATACCGTCTAGGAGCGATTTGATGCCGGCGATGAAAGTCGCGTGGAACTCATGGGGCGCGTTGCCCTTGAGTATACGTCTCAACTTTGTACAGTTCTTATCTCTGGCCAGCCAATTGCCCTCGCTCTCCTTGCCTTCGTAGCAGGGCGCCATGTCGCGAAACACGTCGTCGAGCTCGCGCTGTGTGTAGATGTGTATGGGGTCCATGACGACAACCTCGACCGGGGGAGGCTGCTCATCCGCAAAGCTCTCTGCCAAGCCGACGTCGGGTTGCAGCGTCTGGGCGCGTTTGGATACGATGGGTCGGGCGACGGGGGCGGGTGGTTGGGCAGGCGCGACTTCCACGCTCTTAGCCATGGCGTCGTCGTCGAGGTGAGAGGTGATGTAGGTGGCAATGGCTTTCCGGACATTCAGGGCCACGAGCTGCTTCTTAAGGTTGGCTTTGGCGTGTTCCGGAGCGTGCCTGTCGTGATGTCAGTTGCTACCATGGTGCAGCATATCCGCCAATGGACGTACCCAAAAAGCTCCACAACCGCCTTCTTCGCCGTGTCGCGCACGGCGGGATCCGCGTCTTCGCAGTTTGCCACGAGCTGGTTGGAGTAGCTTTTGAAAGGGAGCCCTTCGCTCTTGTTCATCTGTCGTCACCCAAGCGTTAGAACATTTTCGCGCCTGCCCGATGCGCTACGGGGGACCAACCTTGACCACCCACAACATGGCGGATTCTTTGGCGCGCGGGTTTGTGCTCTTGATGGCATCGTGTATCAGCGCGTCAATTTCCATGGAGCACAGGTAGTGCAGGTCGGCCAGAATCTGCGAGGCGGCGCTGCGGTGGCTTTCGCGCCCATCGCCCAACTTGTCGGCGAGGATGGAACATAGTATGGGCGACTGTGACGTAAGAATCGACGTCTCCTTCTGCAGTTGCAGGCGCTTGATGAAGTGGCTCAGCGTCGAGAATCCCGTGGACACAAGCGCGGCCGAGGTGGCGGCGGTGCAGGCGATGCGGATGCACTCGAAGATAGGAGCCTGACAACTTTCAGGGACCCGATTGTGCTTGATGCTCGACTTGAGCGTGCTGAAGAGGGCCAGGCGCGACTGGACATCGGTCGACGGCTTCTGGAGTGCCTTGAGCAGGTCCGACGTCTCTTTCTCCATCGTGGGCGCAAATTGGCCCTTTGTCGCAAAATAATCCGGCAGCGGTAGAGGCGGGGTGGTTTGTATATGTTATGAGAGTTGTTTACGGCGGGCAGCCATCCCCGTTCACGCTAGACCAGTGTCCGAGCAACCGTGCGCTTTACATGCCGCACTGCCGCTACCCCAGGGGCGCACGGCGATCCACCCTCGAAGCTTCCAGATGAATGCGAACAGCTGGTCAGGACGTGTCGCTTATTCCAATGGCAAGGCTGCTTTGATCTTCACGTCACATTGTACATCAGATGGCCTGCCCAAAACTTCCTTCTTTGCCACGTCATAAAGCGCGACAACACCACCGTAAATCACTCAAGCGGGGCCAGCCATGACAAAGTGATAGGCCGTTGCGCCGGATGCGCGGGCTGCACTAGAACAAGAGCATTAACGTTTCGAGAGGAGCCGAGTCAAAACAACAACAGATAATGAGCGAGCGATTTATTTCATTGTACAGACGATCTTTACGGATTTAGGTAATGTCAGCCTTCTCTTTGTCCGACGAAGCCGATCATGCCATCTAAGCGTCCTTGTTCTGAGCGTTCCTTTCATCCCAGACACCGACGGCCTCCTCAGCTGCCTTGACACCGCTGAGAGCCATAGCGCCAAAGGTAGGTCCCATGCGGTTGGCGCCATCAACCTCGCTGAGTTCCATGCCGCCGACGATTAGACCTGGCACAACCTCGCGGGTGCGCTTGACAATGGCATCTTCGGCGGTGCGCATGTCGAGGCCGCGCATGCCACCGAGCTTCTCAATCTGCTGCATAGACACGAGGCGCTTGACGGAGAAAGCGCCGAATGGGCCGTCGTGGCCGGTGGTTGAGATGACAAGAGGCGCATTGATGGTGTTCGGGTCCATGCAAGACTGGTCTGTAAACAATTAGTAAGAGCCGAGAAAAAGAAAGCAAGACTGCAGCGTACCATCGTGGTGCATAGAGACGAGAGTCCAGTTGGTGACAACACCAGCGATGCGGACGGCGTTGGGGTCGCTAGAGGTAGGAGCCGGGCGGGTGATGAGATCCTCGACAGCCGTGGCGTTGAATAGCTTGACGTTGGGGAATTGCAAAACCTTGGACAACAAGGTGGACGTGAAGAGCGCGGCATGCTTGACAACAACGAAGTCACCTTCGTCCTCGTAGGGGACGCCGATCTCGTTCAAGAAGAGCTCCGCAGGCTTGCGCATGACCATGGCGCTGAAGAGCTGGCCACCGAGCCAGGCACCACCACCAGGAGCAACGCCAGCTTCGACGATGGCAATCTTGAGGTCAGGACGCTTGGTGGCGAGCGTGTAAGCGGCAGACAGACCGCATGAACCCGCACCAACGATGACAATGTCTGACTCAGCGTAGGTGTCCAGGTCGTTGAAGTAGCGGCGGGTCATGGCACGAGACACCTGCGACTCGCGGATAGGGGCGAAGGTGAACTTCTCCCACTTGTTCTCGAGCTCAGCGACAGTCTTGGCCTGGCCGTTGAAGGCAGCCTTGACAGCGAGGTCCTTCTTGATGCCCATGTCGTTGCTTGCAACGGGAGTTTCGAAAATGGCAGCGGGGGGAGACATGTTGAAAGGGGTTCAAGGGTCGAAATCTGCGAATTGTTAAGTCTGTTCCACGCAGGGAGAGACAGAGCAGAGCATGATCCTTTTCGCAGGTATTATCCTGATCAAGTTCGAAACCGTATAATCTCAGAACGAATCCAGCAGGACCCAACTACCACACTGGAGTAGAAGAACTTCGACAGTATGGGAGACAGACACTGCTGGAAACGAACACCGGTTCATGCAGTATACTTAGCTGTAAAAGTACCTATGTGACTTGAGGACAACGCCCACGTGCGGAACATGTTCTGCATCGTGGCTGCCATACTTGGTCGTGACGAGTATCTGCATGGGGGTTAGCCATTGCTCTTGAGTACCTTGAAGCAGTGGATGAGTACGGATACTGAATAACTTGGACTTTGCAAAGACAGTTAGACTGATGTAGGGGAAAGAAGAGAGGAGGGGCAGGTTAGAGGAGAGGTTTAAATATTCCAACGTGCCCCGCCACCTCGTCCACGAATATCCTCAGTCATCCGTTGGGGCGGGGTAGCTCTTGCTGTCTGCATATGAAGTGCTTGAATACAGCAGGACCCACTGTACTGTACCGCGTCCGGACCCATGTGTTCAGCACCGCGGAGTATTTAATTCGTGAGAACGGTATGTGGTGACAGGGTCCTGCATTAGTAGGCCTAATTGGGACGCAGCTCTGCGCAGTAATACATCATTAGCAAGAAGGACCGACCCACCAGACGGGAAAATTGAGGACCACACATGTTCGTGTAATTGAAATATCACCGCGAGAGAGCGTGATTCGAGGAAGGGACCGGCTAATGTTGCGAGACTTCCAAGGTTGTCGTTCCTGCCTGTTAGCGTTGGTGTTGCTCAAGACGAGATGCTTGGCATTACGACGTTCTGTTTGGAAGGCGCCACCACAACATGACACTTTCACAGCTGTTCCTAGTGGCACTCTTTGATAATGTGACAATACAGCAGCGTAGACGCAAAGGTGTGATGATCGTGCAGTGGGAGTTGATACTGCAGGGGATCTGGAAGTATATCTATTTCGGTCTCAGACTTGCTTCGGACTTTTGACGAACCTTAAGTATATCACGATATCTAGGTTAACAAATCGATAAGTTCTCTGGAACCAGTCATATGGTAACCCATGCTGCCGAACGGGCTGGTAAACTTAATCGTGTACCAAAGGTAGGGTACTATGATACTGACTCAATAAGGTTGATCGAGACCCGCTCAGCGATGAAGATAAGGTTGAGACGGGCAGCGGCAGCCGAACTCGAGTCAACACAGAGGCAAGGCAGAGCCTGGTTGCCTGAATTTTCAGGTGGTGATCAAACGTAGTGGCGGACCGCAGCGGACGGTACAAGCATCCGAGGTAAAGCTGTCTAGGTGGCACGACGACACATGTCAAACAGCCTTGGTGTTGCGACAGGCGTTGATGAGACAGATGTGCGGCAACTGTCTTCGGATGCGTGATACGTGGTACCTGGTGTTGTCTGGAAGTATGCCTCGTACGGGTAGAAGAGGCGTTGTTAATGGTCGAGCGCGAATCGCGGTTGGGCGCTGACTCTCGAGGCGGGCAGATCAGCAGGGTGGTTCGGATCGATGAAACGTGTCTGTGTGCGCCTCGTTATTCCCGTTTGTTTCAGGATCGTGGCAGAAGGATTCCGAAGGGAGCAATTGCCGATTGGTAAGTATTTTCCGACGTGTACAGGATGATGCAAAGTAGTTGGGTACCTCGGCGATGTATGCACGCGAGAATCAGGGCTGAGTGGAAATGCTCAGGAGTCCAACGAACGATATGTTGACGGCGTGGTTCCTGTGCAACATTGGCTCTGGTGAGCACAAGCGGTATGATAGGACCTGGCTAGCGTCTGGACATCGAGAGTGTTCGAAATAGAGACACGGGTGTTTTGCGGGGAATGAACGCGTCCTTCAATCTCTCGAGGGCGACCGCACTTTCCGATAGGATGGTGCGCTGACCCGGCATTGAACTCTGAAACGAGCGGATGATATTGTAAGCTGTGCGAATATCTGTCTGGCTGCAAATTGTTAATGTATTGGTAGGTCAAGAATGCGGCCGCGTTCCTGCATGATCTAATGCTAGACATGTGTGCAGCGCAGATGACGGGCATGTGCCGATGGATGCGCTTCAGGGGAAAGGGCTGAGATTGCGTCAGCTATTTTGAGGATTGGGAGGATTGAGGGATGAGTTCCAATTAGTGCGGGAGAAGCGATATTATTAATTGAGCTCGTGATGCGGGTGATGACCACATGGCGTCTTGGAGGTGGTCATAAAGACAGGAGGTTCAGAGCTACATGCGCCACGCGCGGTGTGAGCTGGGCTGAGGACTGGTACAAAGAGACTACCTGAATCAAGAGGCGATTCACGAGTGCCGGCGTTTACAAATGATAGCCCTAGGGTGGTCAGTTGTGCAGTGAACGGGCCGTTGTCAGAGGAAGGGGCCCTGGAGCGCACGATCTGCGATGGCGTGTGCTTGGCAGGGCCTCTGCAGACGTCGTAATAGCGCGGTGGAGCTGGAGTCGCAGCCCGGTCTCGAAAGCTGACCACCTTGGGCCTGCGCCGTGCGAGTGTTTGGAATTCCACGGTTGTGTTCCCATGTGCGGCACATGCTGGCAGCCGTGGCAGAGGCGCTTAGCAAGTCTATCAAAAGTCTATCAAAAGTCCAGCTAGGGGCCAGAGGACACGCGCAGAGGCTGGATTAGGCTTTCACTCTTTACATCGCCCGCGGTCCCCTGGTCGTGGCCGCCGCATGGATTTGTCTGCCGCGTATCTTTCCAGACCCTGACGAGGCACTAGCCCGCCCATTGGCTCTGCACCTCCACACCACCACGACGCCGCTGCGAGGTGCGCCTGTCTCGTCGACCAACCTAACTGCCCTGGGCCCTCGTCGCGCACAGAAGCCGTTCGCCAGTGCACCGACGCCGCTGCTGGTCGTCGCCTTTGCTTTTGCGCCGTTGGCACCCACGCCCTCCTTCGCCTTGCACTGTAGTCTGCACTATAGTTGCGCTGTAGTCTGGTGCTAGCAACTTTGGGGATCGCCCAGACGACGAACCACTGAACACGCCCACGCCCTGCCAGCTGCCAATTGTCCCTCCGAGCACGACACGGCTCCGGCGCCGACTGCACGCCCGCCCTCGCGCTGCCCGCCAGCATTGCTACTGCTCCTTCACCGACACGCATATTTCTAGCCCGCCATGGAGAGCCCGACCGGCTATCCAGAGTCCCCGATCGACGACGAGGTCGTGTATCCGTGCAAGGGATGCGGAGAGGTATGAGCCGCTGCTACCACAACTCCCCCTCTGCAATCGCTCATAGCAATCTAGATCCTCGAGGAAGGCAAGGCCTTCGAGCTCGGTATGCTTCCCCGCTGAGCCAACACCACAACTACCATCGCGCCTTCCTCCCACCGCCCATGCCAGCCACCTGCCGAGGATGTACATGCTAACATTGCCTAGCCGGAAACCGATGGCACATCGACTGCTTCCGCTGCAACACGTGCGGCACCCTCCTCGACTCGGATGCGAACCTGCTGCTGCTCGGCGACGGCTCTCTGATATGCAACAACTGTACATATAGCTGCAACCACTGCGGCAACAAGATCGAGGATCTGGCCATCTTGACTGGTGACCAGGCCTTCTGTGCCAACTGCTTTCGGTGCAGGAATTGCAAGCGCAAGATCGAGAACCTGCGCTATGCCCGTACCTCGCAGGGTATCTTCTGCATGTCGTGTCATGAGTCGCTCATGGCTCGGCGGCGCAAGAAATCCAAAAAGCCGCCCTCAGTGGCGCCCAAGGTGGACAAATCGCTGCCTGCTCTGCCTCCCCACGAGCAGTCCCAGTCCACCTTCACCCCAGACCTGGATACACCATCCGACATCTTCTCGGAGCCCACCACGACCGACGTATCCCCCAGACCTCCTCAGCCGCGACGGGGCGATTCTTCTTCGAACTTCAGGCGCGATGCCTCACCCATTGGAGAAGCTGCACGAAGGGGTATGAATTCCACATGGTCTACATCATGCTCACACATCGCTAACCTAGCCACAACCACAGACAATACTACACTTCCAGCGACAACATACAACAAGGACAGCGCGCGTTCAGAGCTGGTAGACAACGGCGACGACGGCATCCTCCTCCCCTTCGCTCTCGATCCCAACCCTGCGCCCGGTCCATCCCCGCTCGGCCGACCCATCAGCAGATTCAATGACCGAACGCTGGGGGCCAAACCGACCGGAAGCGGTGACAGCAAGAGCGGGCGCGATTACTTTAGCAGGCCCACTGGCGATCATCGCGAGAAGCTGAAGGAGAATGGTTCTCGAGAAGCCTCCAAAGAGAGACGCCAGACGCAAACACAGAGCCCGCACATTGCCTTCCAAGAGAAAGGAAGGCAGCCTTCGGATACACTGGTCGAGACACTTAGGAAGAAGAAGGACATATCCAACGAATCTCCTGCCGCTGAGCCTCGGTCAAGGAGTCAGCACGCTTCTCCCGCCCCTTCAGGTCCAGAACCCTTCAAACTTCAGGATGTACCCAAGAACAAGAAGGCGGAGGCCAAACGCAAGGACTCCGACGAGACGCCATCACCGCAACCGCAGCAACAGCAACAGCAGCAGCCGTCTTCTTCCAAGAACGACATCATGTCTGCGCGGCTGAGTCGTCCCCTCATCGAGCCAACCTTCACTAGCTCACCACCACTTGGCTCGCAAGATTCACCGCAGACCTCAGAATCGTCGTTCGGCTCCAATCTTCCGCTAGAAAGACCTGCGCGTGGTGATTCGCTCAAGGCTTCGACCCTCAAGCCCGCAGCCCCAATCTCACGAAACGAGAGGGCCCCATCACCCACCACACCGACTCTAAGCCATCCAGAGCGAACATCATCTACTAACACAGCCAGCGCGAATCTCAACGCCGGACTTGGCATACTCAGCCCTTCGGATTCGCCAGCCTCTAAGACTCCGTCGGACCCTCCAGTTCTCCCCGCACGTTCAGGTGGACGGCCAGCCCCGCCCTCGACCGACACTTTCACATCTCCACGCGCACCTCCGCAACCACCTGCCATTCAGCAACACAAGACGAGCGATTCCATCAGCAGTGCCCAAAGCGAAGCATCCCGAGATGCATATGGAGCTGGTGGCCTTCCTCGATATAGCGCCCAGGGCGATTTCTCCATGGACGAGGATTTCGCGCGTTTGCTTGGAAGCCAGGATGGAAGAGATGAAAAAGACAACGGGGTGTTCAGGAGAGTTTCGAACGCTGTGTCCAAGCATGGGCGCAGTTTCAGTGATCGTGGTTCAGTCACATCACGAGGTCACAAAAAATGGCCTACGAACGGCTCCATCGACATTAGCAGCCCGACAGTGGCCTCGCCCGACACTAAAGAGGAAGGCGTCAACCTGCGCAACGAGCTGCGCCGCGCCCAGCAGCGGATCGCTGAGCTGGAGGCCGAGAAGAACGGCCTACAAGAATCGATGCATAGTGCCGCCGACATCAGACAGGCAAACACGGTTCTGCGAGAGAAGCGAAACACCATGGCTGTCTTGGATACGCAACGTGAGATGGTGATCCGCGAGCTTGAAATCATGACTGAACACCTCAAGCACGCTAAGAGCGGCCAGGGCAACGTTGAGATCGGTCAGCTCAAGTCAGACATTCTCAAAGACTTTGCAAACTCGTTGCAGAAGCTCAAAGACAATCTGGGAAATCAAATAGAGGATCTGATCACGAAGAGATCGGAGTTGACGGAGGAGATCTCGAACCTCATTCAGATGAAAGACAAGGGTTTCCAAGAGTACGAATCGCTCACGGCCGCTAACACTAGACTTTCCGCCATGAACAGGGACCTGGTAGACAACATCCAGACCAACCTTAAGAACAACAAGAAGAGTGGACAGAACCTTGATGTTGCTGCCAATGGCCTTGGTATATACAACGCGCAGCACAAGGGCGGCAAATCAGAAGTATCCGTGGATGCACCAGTAATACCGCATGATCACTCCTATGCCAATCTCGACGATGGCGAGGCGACAGTCGCGCAGCCGCAAGTCGTTAACATTAGGAAGACCGGAAAACCCACCAAATTCTCTACCTGGAAGAAGGGCGGACAAGCCATTACAAAGAACGTCACCAAGGGCTTCAAGGGAGCATTCGGTTCAGAGCAGAAGCAGGAGGACTACAACGTCAAGGTCATTGGCACTCCTTACGGCTCTGTGCACTCTGGGCCCGACATTGCAGCCATGTCCATGTCGAGTTCCATCAAAAGCCGGGATACCATGGACCAAGGAACCCCGCGAGGCTGGTTCGGTGGAAAGCCTGGCAACGTTAGACCAGGCGGCCCGCCCCAAGGCTTTAGGCCCATGCAGAACATCAACAACAGCACCACTAATCTGGCTGCCGCCGACGCCAGTACCGTGCTATTCGGGTCTGACCTGACAGCACGATGCGAGTTTGAACGGCAGATGATTCCACGCATCGTCAGCAGATGTATCGAAGAGGTCGAGCTTCGCGGCATGGACGTGGAAGGTATCTACCGTAAAAGCGGCGGTACCTCGCAGGTGAACCAAGTGCGCAGTGGCTTCGAGACAGACACCGAGCACGACATCTCGGACCCAGATCTCGACATTCACTCCGTCACTTCTGCGCTGAAGAACTACTTCCGCAGGCTCCCTGTGCCGCTGATCACATACGATGTCTATGATCAGTTCCTTGAAGCTGGCCGTAAGTTCATACTATCCGACAACAGATCAAGTGCTAATGGTTGTACAGAACTTGAAGAGCCGACTGCTCAGTCAAGAGCTTTGTCTGCCGCTGTGAACGAAATTCCCAAGGCTCATCGTGATACCTTGCAATTCCTCGTGTTCCATCTGTCGCGGGTCATACAGCACGCCAGTGACAATTTGGTAAGTACACACAATAGATGTTTGACGTGTACCATGACTAACATGTGAATAGATGACACCACTCAATGTCGCTGTCGTTTTTGCGCCAACCATCATGCGGCCTATGGACATCCAGCGCGAACTCACCGACGTGCAACAGCAGCGTGTCGCCGTGCAAGCGCTTCTGGAAAACTACAAAACAGTTTTCGGTGATGAATAAAGTGAGCACAACGCCCACAAAAACTCGCAAGGGCAATCGAAGGCGCCCAAAACTTCTGTTATATCGTTTCCATTTTTCAACATGTGTATCTACAGCGGGCGTTACCGGCCCGATCTCCAAGAGCTTGTTTGTCCTTGTCTGTGTATCATACGAATCTGCACACAGTTTTGGATCCTATCTGTATCGAGGTCCGTGAGGCGTGTATCGATGGCTACGATGGAGATTGTGTTTATACCCTTGGGCTTTTTGCTTGGTCACCTAAGCGAAGTCAGCGATATATAATGAATTTTTGAGACTGTTGTTCTTGTATTCATCCGGTCCAGATCATTCACATGCTCCACATGGATGTGCTGTTCCTATGCTTGGCGCTTTCGCTACGTCGCCGCTAACGTGCTCAGGATGACGTCGGTCACCGCCCACTAAGCGAACAGGCATGTGAGGGAGCCTGTTTCCGGTCTCACACGATCGCCCATTGACTTCGCAGCTTCTCGGTACCCATCGACTGATCTGCAAACCTCACATCAACCCTTGCGACAGCACTTTTTCCACTTCTCTATCCAACCACCAATACCCCTCATACATCATGTCTTACGCAGAGATGGCCGCCAAGGGCCCCAAGCAGAGCCCCGAGGAGGTGAGTTGTTGAAGAGCGCTTGCAATGTGTGCCAATGCTAACTTGAAGATAGGCGTAAGTCACCCCGTTCATTTGGGAGGAGTTTACCCCTCCAACGTCAGCTTTGACGATGCATGACGGCACCCTGTGTTGCATCTTGGTCAAAATACAAGACCTGTGTTCTGAGGCATGAAACTGCTAGAGTTGTTCTGACGTAGCATTGCAGTCGCGCCCCCGCCCAACCTGAGATCGAGCACGCTTCCGACGACAGCGTACACTCCCTTGTCGACGTAGACAGCCCGCACATCTCCTCGGTCCCCTCGGACTACGAGTCGCAATCCGTCAAGACCGACACGCAAGCCGAGCGCATGGAGCGTGAAGAGGAAATCAAGGAAGAGGCCAAGCACATCAAGGACCGCGCTGCAGCAAAGAAGGAGGCAGCCAAGGACAAGATGAAGAAGAACGCCGACAACCCGGTCGTGTTGAGCAACGCAGTTGGCCTTGCCGTTGTTGGTGGCATCGTTGGATTTGGCGCATACAGGCAGTATGCCCGCGGCGAGCTGACCGGCAAGGTCGTCGCGGCCTGGGCTGCTGTCATTGGACTGTTCGGCGTTGGAGACTACTACGTCAGCCAGTACGTTGTACAAATAGAAGTGCTCTGATGGCACGTGTGCTAACATTCGCAACAGGTACTTCTTCAAGCGCAACCCCCCGAAATAGACGTGCTGCCTGATCGCTTTGTTCAAATTTGCACTCTACTTCAATAGCACCTCGTACGACGGAATCATGCTGAAATCTTGATCATCTGGACTGTACCGATTTGGCTATGTTGTCTTCTTCTTTTCCGCGGTACCATACAGCAAGCAAGGGGTTCTCTACTCGGTTTCGGTCTTGAGGCGAGATGCCTTCATGAGTCCACTTCTGTATATATGAGGTCACGTTCAATATACCCGTTCAAACATCATCTTGACCATACCAAAGCCATTCAGATTACGCATGAAATTTCGAACGATTTGCGACTGCACTCTGATTACCATGTCGGATGTACTTAGGATGGTGCCCAGAATTCTCGGAAGTTCCACCACGTGATCCGAGATCTCCAGCCACGCAGATCCCTGCTCCTTCCGCTTAGAAATGCAGGTCCCATAACTTTTACGTAGTGACGACACTTCCGTGTACCGTTGACATCCGCCACGTCTCTCTCTTTGCATCTCTTTCCTGTTTCACATCTTTTAGCATCATGTTCCGTGCAGCCCCACGGTTGATTGCGCGTCCAGCGCTGCGAGCCGCGCCACTACGGTCTGTCGCGCCGGCCAGGCGGTACTTGAGCACCGCACCACCATCACAAAAGTCGAGAAGTTTCAAGAGCTTGGTTGCTAGGCTGGGTGTTGCCGGTGCAATAATATACTATTACAACACCACGGATGTTTTCGCAGAGGAGCCAAGACGTATGTTCATACGCCAATGGACGGACGAATTGAACCAGAGTAGCTGATCCTGCCTCAGAACTTGTCCAACCCCTCCCAGAAACCGAAGTTGAATCCGAGCACCTCCCCACCATCGAATCCATCTCCGAAGAGCGCAAGCGACGACAGGCAGTACAGGCACAACTAGAGGCTCAGAAGCAAAAAGAGGCTGAGCGCGCACAACAGAATGCGAAGCCTTCAGAAGATGGCCAGGGTGGCATAGAAGGACTCGAGGAAGAGGCAGACCAACAGGGCGCTTTCAACCCGGAAACAGGCGAGATCAATTGGGATTGCCCATGTCTGGGCGGCATGGCTCATGGTCCTTGTGGTGAGCAGTTCAAGGCGGCGTTCAGCTGCTTCGTGTACTCCACCGAGGAGCCCAAGGGCATGGACTGCATTGACAAGTTCAAGTAAGTCCACATTAGACAGCAGAGCCGTAACAGGCCTGCGCAGTTTACGTTTGAACAAGTAGCTGACAAAACTCAGGGACATGCAAAACTGTTTCCGCGAATACCCCGAAGTCTACGGCTCAGAGCTCGACTCCGATGCCGACGACGACGAAGACGACATGACCGCCACCCCCGAGACCTCATCCAGCCCCTCCAACGCGCAACAAGACTCCTCATTACAACCCTCCACCAACGACCACGCCGCCTCAGCCAAGGGAAAGTTCTCTGGTGAACGCAACTCGAAACCCCACACACCGGAAAACAGCCTAGTTCCTGAGGAATACAAGCCAAACGCCAAACACAACCCCGTCAACGACGCAAGGGGAGACATGAGCAGCTTGGATAGCGAGAAGGAGAAGGAGAAGAGCAAGCAGAAGCCAAAGGGCGAGAGCGACACCGAGAGGGCGAATAAGGCGAGGGCGCAGGTCAAGAGCCAGGAGCCTGTTAGCGAGAGTGAGAGTATGGTGCCCAAGGCTAGTCATGATGCGAAGTGATAGGGGAACAGGAAAGCTGGAGAGGAAGTAGAGAAGTTCTGAGAGACGAGTGATGTATGAGGAGATGATGGCATTGTATTATATAGTTACGTGTACAGCATGTTTGAACAACTAAGGGGGGCATGTAGACAGTGGTGTTCAACGCTTCTCTGCTACTGACGAAAATCATGTACAGTATATATAGTTTCAACCAAACGTTCAAGCAACATTCATATCTAAGACTCTTGGTTATGCTAAGAAAAGGGATTGCAATCGTTCTCAATAATAGAAACTACTTGTACAGCAGGTACTCCCGCCCACCAGAAAAGAAAAAACTTGAACACATCGGACCATTTGTAGCATAATCTTAGTTCCGAATAAGCGTAGGTACCAACTCAATGTACGCCAGAAAACACCCCTTTGAGACCAACAACCACATATCCCCAATCCAATTCAGCGCATCATGCTATCCTGACGTTTGTGGTCTTCACCCTGTTGGTTGTGCATCGGGGTAAGGATCAACTGAGGCAAAGGCCTACAATCGACACGTGAGTCACACTGTCCCAAGTCCTCACTTCCAATGACACTTGTCTGTTCTGCCTTTGTTTCCATGCGATAGTAAGGAAGCGTCTCATACGCACACCCCGGCCTTGATTCAGAGGACCACATCTTGAACACGTCGCGCGCGCTAAGATGTTTCTAAATCTCTACTTTGCTGTAGCCCTCTGCGCCTTCGGCAAGGGGCTGAGAAACACCAGCATCGACGCTGTCGCGCTTGACGCCCATGCTGTCTTCGCCCTTGCCTACGCCGAACATGCGCATGGCTTCCGTTAGCGCCTGGACGGCGTCTTCGTTGCTCATGCTGCCGGGGAGACCCTGACCACCCATGGAGCTGCTGATGCGCTTGGTAGCGTCTTCGAGTGCGCGGACTCTCCTCTGGAAGTTGAGGCGGTCCATAAAGAGCTGCTGGCGGCGGCGTTGCAGATCGCGACGTTCGGCGGAGAGGAGCTTCTCGAAGTCGTTGAAGTGCGCGAGTTTGAGCTGGAGCTTTTGAAGCTGGAGGTTTACAGCGCCGGAGACGAGACGGGTGATGTGGCGTTCTTCGTGCGAGGCTAGTGCTGAGGAACGGGCTGCGGAGAGGGCAAAGGGGAGAGTGGCTAGCGGGTTAGGGTTGGAGGACGAGTCGGATTCCCGTGTGGCTACGGCAGTGGACTCGGCAGAGGGGTCGACGTCCATAGCGTCGCCGCCTTCAGGCTTCATGTCCGAAGCGGTGGCTGCGGGTGTGGACTGTTCGCCTTCCTTCTCCTTGCCCTTCTCTGATGGTGCTGTGGGGGCTTTGTTGATCTTCTCTTGAAGGATGCGCTTCATCTCGCCGACACTGCGCCCTGACGCTACCGCCGCCTCTGTGACGTTTGCGGGAGCAAGACCAGCAAGGAAGCTGACGACGCTGAGAATTGGGTTGTCGGCGTGGTGGATGGGTACACGGCCTTCGCTGAGGTACTCCAGATCACGCAAGAACTTGGTTGATGGAGCTGCCGATTGTGACTCTGGTAGATCCGCCTCGATGTATTTGTCCTCAATCTCGAGCTGCAGGAACTTCATCACGCACTGCTCGCGTGTCTTCGTCTGGACGTGGTCGGCGACACGGTTCCAGTCATCGTCAAACTCCTCCAAGCCCTCGAGTAGCAAAAGAGTCTCCTCTTCCGTCCACTTCTCTTCCGTCTCGGCCGCTGCTGAGTTCTCCGGGTTGGAGATCTTCGTAAAGTCGGCCGAGGATGTACCTTGTGGGAAGTTGCCCTCTACAAAACACCTGGGGCAAAGGTCGCGCTTCAAGCCACCAGCAGCCTTGATCTGGCCAGTCTGCTCGGAAGGTTTCGTTTCATGGAAATGTACACGGGTACATTCGACACCGCAACTGAAGCAGTTGATGACTTTGGTTGGCTCCTTCGCGGCGGCCTCGAGATCCTTGACGTCTACCGAGCCGTTGGCGGCACCTTCACCGTTAGCAGCTTTTGGCTCCACGGATGCTTCTTTGCCATTGGCCTCGTAGATGTTTCGTCCAGCCAAAGACTTGGTCTCGCTCTTCGCAGTCGGTTGCTGGCTCGCAGCACGGTCGGTGGCTGTGAGCTGCTTTCCGTCCGTGACTTTTGAGCCTGGTCCTGGTTGGAAAGGTTGCAGTCCGCGGGGGGTATCGACTGTGACACGGAAATGGCCGGTGAATGGAGGACCAATGTTCGATGGGCGTTCCTGAGGGTCGACCTGGTTGATATGTTAATCACGACTCAATGTAATCATATAGCGGCAAGATTTACTTGGTAGTTGATCAATCCCCACTGCTCAAGGAAAGCGTGCACGCGCATGATAGCACAGACATCTCCTGCAAGATTCCTTCGGCATGCGGTAACCGTGAGGTACTCGGATGGGTTCAGGCGGTATGTGTTGATCATGAAATCGCGGTAATCGCGGTACACGGCCGGTGTTTTGCTGCGGTTGCGACCGTTGAAGAACTCGGGCAGGGCTTTGCGCTCGCGGTAATCGATGTAGCGCATGTCGAACCAGGTTGCGTAGCTTGGGATGATGGTCGCATATGTCTGAGTAACAAAGTGTGAACGCGCTGCTGACTGCAAATCGGCTTTTGCTTGCGCCTCTGGGTCAGCAACTTCACCACCCTCGCCGTTCTCCTTTTTCGCATCGTCGACGCCGCCCATCTCTTCGTCATCCTGGCCATCGGCGTCTTCCGCTTCCGGTCTTGGACCATCGGGTGCGTCGAGAGGGTTATCTGATGCAGCTGTGGGCGTGGCAGTAGCAGGATCGTTGGAAGACTCCTTGCCGGGTGCGTCTTCGAGCATGTTGGTATCTACTGAACTTAGCGGACTGTCGACTTGGAGGTTTTTCAAGGTCGGTGATTGGAACATGCGATCCAAGTCGGCAAGATCCAGTGCACCTAGGAGCTCGTCGTCATGGAATAGGTCGTCCATGATGTTGACGCGACGGGTGGTGGGTATGGTGATGATTGGAATCAGGATGCAACCTACCTTGATCGAGCGCATTGATGTCTGTGGCACCTTCACCAGTGAGACTTGGGTCCTGCGCAGTTGCGCTTGCTGTCGCGTCGTCGGCCATGGCTCGGGGAGTGTTGTGCGATGCGACGGAGCTGGAAGGCGCTATGCGGCAATGCAAAGGGGAAGTCGCGGGCGCGAGTACTCGGAGCGATTGCGCGATCGCAACGTGTCTTTTTCAACGTGCTGCCGCGTGGTCGTTGTTGAATGAGGGTGGGGATGGGGGGCTGCGATGGGTGGGTTGGAGTCGCGTCTGAAGTTCGCGATGCTCTCGAACGCCTAAGCAAAAAGAGCACTAAGGAGCATGGAGTAGTCTCACGTGATCAGCCTGCAGCCCCGGGCGATGCAGATGCAAGGCTAGTGCCGGATAACTAACCTGGCCAAACCGAGGTCATAGTTCTCCGCGCCGTTGGCTTGCTTTCACTATTGCTCGACGAGGCGTCCTACACCACCTTCTCCAATTTTGCGTGTCTGTTTCTCCCAGAGGCATCGCACTGTTCCCGCCCACCATGTTCTCCGCCGCTCGTCAATCCGCCCTCCGCACAGCTCGCACACGGCTTCGGCAGTCGCAACCCACGGCCGTACCCCAATACTCCGCCTTCGTACGGTTAGCGTCGACGTTTGCCATTCTCGAGCAGAAGGAAGGAAAGATCGTGTCACAGTCGTTGGCCGCCATCACAGCAGGGACAAAGCTTGGAGGCTCAATAACAGCCTTCATTGCTGGAAGTGGGGTCAAGTCGGCCGCAGATGAGGCAGCCAAGTCAAAGGGCGTAGAGAAGGTCATCTACGTCGAGAATGGAGCATACGACAGGGTTGGTAGTCTAAAGAGACATGGAATGACACGCGGCTGACAACATCTTGCAGTGTCTCCCCGAGAACTATGCGCCACTCCTGGTTGAGAACATCAAGAAGGGTGGATACACACATGTCGTCGCCGGTCACTCAGCATTTGGAAAGAACATAATGCCGCGTGTCTCGGCACTTCTTGACACACAGCAAATATCAGACATTACCGGCATCGAGAGCGAGGACAGTGAGTGGGCATCTTTTGGAGTACACGAGGGGTTGTTAACCAGACTATAGCATTTGTTCGCCCAATCTACGCCGGTAATGCGATCATGACCGTCCAGTCGTCCGACAGCACCAAAGTCATCACCGTCCGAGGCACCGCATTCCCCGCGCCTGAGACCGAAGGCGGAAACGCAACAGTAGAGGAGGGCGTCGACCCCAAGGCCGAATGCTCAACAGAGTGGATATCTGAGGACCTCCAAAAGTCCGACCGTCCCGATCTCGGCTCTGCAGAGAAGGTCGTCTCCGGAGGTCGTGGTCTGAAATCAAAGGAGGAGTTTGACAAGCTCATGCCACCGCTAGCAGACGCGCTCGGTGCCGCTATTGGTGCGTCAAGAGCAGCAGTCGACAGTGGCTTTGCAGACAACAGCTTGCAAGTGGGTCAGACTGGAAAGAACGTTGCGCCACAATTATACCTGTGTGCTGGTATCTCTGGTGCTATTCAGCATTTGGCTGGTATGAAGGACAGCAAGGTTATTGCAGCCATCAACAAGGATGCCGAGGCACCCATCTTCCAGGTCGCGGATGTTGGTCTTGTTGGAGATCTTTTCGAAAAGGTCCCAGAATTGACCGAGAAGCTCAAGTCGCAATAAGCACTGAGCGCATTGATACCTGTTGTATATAGTTTGAACAATATATCGACCAAACAAGGAATACAACTGCCACGAAGTCAACTACCAGGAGACATCCCGGTACTTTCTCAAAATCATCACAGATCGCGGCATGAAGCACACAAGCCCATCCTATGCTTTCCAAAGAATCTCTAACTGCACGTGAAATATTAACCTTTTGATCTCCAAGTAACCCCGGCATTCGCAGCTTGGCGTGCGTCAACGGCTGATCGACGCCAGCACCCACCATTCGTCTCCACTGCGCCGCGATAGCCGAGTCATCGAATCTGGCAATCTTGCTGGAGACTTGCTGAAACGCGCGGCTATGAACTCGCTGCTGAAGTCAGACTCTGACTTCCGACTTCTGCGTTACCTTCCGTGTCTCCTCCCAACTGTAGACGCGTTCACATTTCCAGCACCACCGCTTCCGCTCTAGCGCCAGTTTCTCAGCAACTAGTCACACGCGTATATCCGTGCCCGACATATTGATCGCCGTTTCGCACCTTCTCGAGTTTTGCAGTGGAGGACGAGCCTGAGGATACTTCGCGTTTTTAACTATTGTTATCATTTCTGGGTTTATCGAAGGCCCAGCTCACTGTCTAGGGTTACGATGTCTGATGCCGGATCGCTCCGATGATGGCGCGTGAACATGAGGAACCGGGGCAGCCGAGCACGTCGGAACAATATACCGCCCAGAAAGAAGAAGAGCAAAGAAAACAGCAGTTAACACGAAAAGACAGTAAGAAGAAGAGATGGTGGAATGTCTGGAAGAAATGGGAGGGGCAGGATAGCGATTGGTGGTTCGCGAGCACTGGGATACCCGTAAGTGATGACTCGCACTGAAATGTCGTTACAAGAGGTTCAGACGGTTCTCAGACCCCGAATCGACTCGACCAACTATCCCGTTCAAATGCTAACATCAACCCAGCTACTCGCCGCGACTCTCGGCCCCCTAGCAAACGTGAGCTCGATAGCAGCACTCGTAACTCCCTGGAGACAGCAAAACATCATCAACGGGGAACGTATCTCAGACTTCAAAGGCGTACCTTTCGGCGACCCGAGATGGTGCTACTGGATCAACGTAGCATCATTGATCTGTGGCTTTCTCGGCAATCTCTTCCTTCTTCTGAACTTTACGCAGAGGATCCGTTATATCATTGCCCTACCCGTTACTGTGGTTCTGTGGTATCTTTCATCTGCTTTCCTCATAGCGATAACGATATGCATGAACACTTACGAACCACCAATCCGACCGGAACAAGGATATACCCAAGGATTTTGGTACGCGATTGCAGCTGCGGCGTTTTATACCATCTGCTCTATGCTTCTTATGGTCAACATGCTGGGATTCTTTCTTGGCCACTACCCCGAGAATTTCGCTTTGAGCGACAGTCAGAGAACGCTTATCTTACAGACCATGGCGTTTTTCATTTGGTTAGGTGGTGGCGCTGCAGTCTTTGCGAAACTCGAGCAAGACGCTGGAGAAGATAGTTGGAGGTTTGCCGATGCCTTGTACTTTTGCGACGTCACTATCCTAACCGTTGGGTTTGGCGACCTAGTGCCTACGACCGATGTGACTAGGGGTATTGTCTTTCCTTACTCTGTTGGCGGCACGATTACGCTAGCCCTCATCGTCTCATCGCTCTACACGGCAGTTCGCGAGCTCGGCGACGAGAAGATTGTTCAGAAGCATGTCGATCGCATGCGCGAACGAGTCGCAGAGCGTACAGTTACCAACTCATTTGATCTCCGTCATCGAGAACGAGAGGCACACCACCTTGTTCGGAAACGTAAACTTGGCATTCCAAAGATATCAGGACCTAGTCAACCACGGCCCTTTCGAACCCCCATGGGCGAGTCTGTCCAGCATACATCCACTATGCAGGGTGTCGCCGATGCGCTGCATATAGGTTCCTCTAAGCCCAAGATCATGTTGTTGAAAGAAGAGAAGGATCGCTTTGAAGCGATGCGCAAGATCCAAGCCGACTCGAAGAAGTTCAAGCAGTGGATGGCGCTTTTCTGGTCCATCACTACTTTCTCGATCCTTTGGTGTGTGGGTGCAGTCGTTTTCTGGATCACCGAACAAGAAACACAGCACTTGACTTACTTCCAGTCGCTTTACTTCTGTTATGTCAGTCTATTAACAATCGGCTACGGTGACCTGGCACCGAGATCCAATTCCGGGCGCTGTTTCTTCGTCATCTGGAGCTTGATTGCCGTTCCGACCATGACTATCCTAGTCTCGGATCTAGGCGACACTGTCGTGGCCAACTTCAAGAAATGGAGTGACGAGCTCGCGGATTTTACAGTACTGCCCAAGGCAGGTATTTGGCGTTCGTTTCTGGACAAACACCCTTGGCTGCTGCAATGGTTACAGCGATGGACAGACAAGCGAGCGAGAAAGAAGCGACTGATAAGGGGCTTCGACGTCTCGGATCCACGGTCTGATGACGGCATCGTAGATTCTTCGGACCCGCAAGACAGAGAGAGTATTTCGAACGACCCGGAAGATCGCGAAGCAGCAACCGATATAGAACTAACTCTCCACCCCACCGTCCCAGCCCTCGCCTCGGAGGCCGAAGCCGACACGACCAGCCCTCCCTCTCAAACTTCGCTCACTCGTCGCCTCGCCCTGTCCATCCAAAAGGTTTCTCTCGACCTCAGAACCAACGACAAGCGCTACACATATGAAGAATGGGTTGAGTTCACACGGCTCATCCGCCTGACGAGTCCAGAGCGTCTAGACCGCAATGTAGACACCGACAACATGGTTTCTGAAGATGAGAACGAAGAGGGATTGGTGAATTGGGATTGGATCGGAGATGACAGTCCTATGGTGTCTGGTATTAGTGAGAGTGAGTGGCTTATGAAGCGGCTGATTGAGAGTCTTGTGAGGTTGGAGAAGAGGAAGGAGGGAGCGAGGCGGAGGTCTGATGTTGGGGCTCTGAGGGAAATGGAGTGTGGGAGGAGTGTAGGGAGCCGAAGGGATAGCATTGGGGGTCAGTAGACATAGTGCAATTGCTTGATCATTATCATCTTGAGTGCCACTTCGACCGGCTTCATCAAGGCTCCTATGGAACACGCCCTTCCTTTGATCAATCGGACCAAAGAGCCTTCCATCAACAAACTAAATCCGCATATCCAAGCTCTCAAGTCTACTACCATCCCCCGTCTCAAAAGCCTCCTTCACACATCCAGCAGGGAATTTTACGATCCGGCAGTAATGCTCCGCATACCCACCCTCCACATACCCGCCCACAAGAGTCTTCCACACAATGTCTGTGCCTGCTCTATGGCCAAAGTTCTGCCAGGTCGTCACATTGACACCATCCCCGCTGGCCGATGCGGTAACAGCCCAGTCCGTCATGCAGAAGCTGCATCGGCCGTATGCAGTATCGAGGGGCTTGGAATCGATAGTAGAGAAGAAGTCGAAGGCGTCGTCGTCAGAGTCATTGTCTTCATCGGTGTATCTGCGGGGGCGTAGTACGTCGCTGAGGGACCGGCAGCGCCTGTAATGGAGTAAGATTAATTGCGGTATGCTTGTCTCGAGATCTGACTTACCATGGAAAGCTGTAATGCTGCGTGTTGACGTGCCGACATAGAGGGAGATTAAAGGAAGATAGCTCATGCATCTGGATCTGCTTTACGCCTGCCACGCGGTGAATGTGGTAGTTGCATCGTAGCAATAAGCGCGCAACAACAATCTTCGGCGTCACTTTCAGGTCGACCTGGACGCTTCCATCATCTGTCGGCTCTAGCGGTTCCACCGTGCGAGACGCGCAGTAGTTGAAGCTGCCGAGTCCAAGGCCATGTTCGTCACCACAAGTATTGCGCTTCAGAGCGAGTGCGAAGTGCGACAAGGTGATTGTGTAGTTGAAACGACTAGCTATGACTTTGTAGGCGCACTCAGCTCCGTGTAGTGTAGGTGAATAGGTTTGCGGTGTTGATGTCGTATCTCGCTTCTTTAGACGCCAGTCCGAGGGTATTCGGTAATAGTAGTCGACGAGATCTCGTTCCAGCAAAAAGAGGAAATCAGAATGTTCACCTCCGAAGACGTCAAGTGGGCTTATGAATGGGCTGAATATGTTGAAAAACCGTTTGCACGAGAGCGCTAATGCCGCGACGGCGCTTGGTGACAGATGTTCGGCGATAGCGAGGTGAATCTCTGTCGGGACATTTGGGCCTAGAATGGGCGATCTTATTGGCAAGGTCTGATCGCTGATAGTGAGGTTTGGTGGCCGTTGGGTGCTGTTGCTTTGCTCCTCTTCAAGCTGTCGCCGATTGGAGAATGTGCAACCCATACTGAGCTCGCGGAATGTGGCCAACTTGTGTGTTGAGAATCGATACCTTGGTGAGGTGGATAGAGGATCTCAGGGATCTCAGGGATCTCATGGCGTGTGCCTTGGGGTGAGGCTTGCGTACCATGGTAAAGGGAAAGGACGTTTTCCTCCCCTCCTTCCTAGATACCACCACGGGGTCTCTCACCTCGCTGCACTCTGTACATTGCCTCGCATGCTTATAGCCATGCTGTGGCTTAAGATCACATCTGCTCGTCTTCTTACCTACGATATCTGAACTTGCACTACGGATCAGTCTGCTTGTTCCAAGGTTCTACCAACCCCAGGAATTGCTCGATAAGCATGTGTAGTCATGTTCGTGAGCGCACTTCCAAGCGCAGGATATCGTACCTTCCTGGGGCTCCCTGACCTTAGGCAGCAATGTTTCGTCACTCCGTTATCCTTGCAGCCATCCTTAGCACATGTCTTGGCCATGGTTATTTCCGAATTCGGTGTGCTCGCGCATTCTGACTGGTTCGCTCGCAAAGTCACGTGAGCGATGGGTGGTAATTACCCAGGTAGGTATCAATGCCAGCTACGAGGCCGCCAAAAAAGCAGATTGACGAGCATCTCGGTCGCATGCAGTTGCGATGAAGACGTCTGCTACCATCTTGAAAAGCTCAAGGGAAGTCTGCAGGCTTGTCTGTGAACGGGCAATGGTTGTGCGGAAGGTAGAGGCTTGATGAGTGCCGGTCGATCGGTGAGGTCGGACTTTCAGCCACCGACGTCCGTTCACTCACTTACTCACTCACTCCAGGGCTCAGGAGAACGCTGGACAACACCAACATTTTAGGAAACTTCAATATTTGCGCGCTCGATTCAATTCTTATTGCGAAGAGCATTTGCTGGCTGTGCTCAGCAGTCGACATGACTTATCCGCACTGACATCGAGTCTGGGCGTTGAAACACAACAGACGCGCGTTGCCCCTTACGTCTCGCAGGTAGTCGCTCGATTAGGAAGGATGGTGGTGAAGCGAGATATCGCGTGGTTAGCGTATCCTGTGGCTGAGATTCGTAGTGCACTTGGCACGACGAACATTGGCCCCGGTGCAGAAGATCGTTCTCAGCTACACTCTCACTCCGAGTTTTGACGGTGTGCGTGTCGAATCGGAACGCGGACTCGGTTTGGTTCGGTGCATCTGAAATACGATATACGGCAGTCACATTACCAGGCATCAATCTTTGTCCCCCGGTTAAGATGACCACCTCCTCTACCATCGAATAATCGTTCATTTCACATTTGGACTTTGCCGATTTCTTACGCTCTTTTGAATCGCACTGCCATGAACTCCAATGTCACTGACGGTCAATCGCCACCCCAGCCAACCGTCGACGCTGGGGTGGAGAGCACTGCGATCGCCACTCAAGTTTTAGAGACAGGACCCGACGAAAAGCACAGCGTCATCGAAGACGCAGGGCACGATGGAATTGCCTCGTCAAAGGCAAAGAAAGTGCCTCAAGCGGGCATGAAGAACTACTTCGTGAGTAGATTGCCTTGGATGTTATTCCTGGCTAACGTGCGAGCAGCGAGTGTTCTCGTATGGAACTACTCTCGATTACTGGCTCATATTCATGTGCAGTGTTACTTCGATAGCGTCTGGCGTTACCTTTCCTTTGATGAACGTCGTCTTCGGTAGGATCTGATAGCCTGGAATCTATTGGCGCCTTCCGCAAGTACTGACAGCACTCAGGTCAATTGGTCGGCTCGTTTACCAACTACTTCATCCCGGGGACGACCTTGACAGCTGGAGAATTCCAAGCCGAGATCAACAGGCTTACCCTCTTCCTTGTCTACCTGTTCATCGCGAAGTTCGTGCTATCCTACATATCAATGGTACGCATACGATCCCTGAAGAGGCTTTCATCATGCTAACACTGGTATAGCTCACCATCCGAATCAGCGGCCTTCGAATCTCTGCTGCGTTGCGTCTAGCATATCTACGAGCTCTGTTCGCACAGCCAATCAGTGTGATAGACACTATAAGTCCCGGCAAAGTGTCCACACGGATTACAACCTCCTCCAATACGGTGCAACTCGCCATATCGCAGCACTTTGCTATACTCTTCCAGTCCCTTGCATTCGTTATCGGGGCGTATGTGGTGGCTTTCATCAAAGGCCCACTGCTCACCGTAGTCGCCTCTGCCTCGCTTCCGTTCATCCTCGTGGTCTTTGGTATCATATTGCCACCTTTCATCCGGATACACAAGATTACCGAGAAACATCATGAAGATGCTTCTGCTATGGCTTTCGAGATGTTCTCATCTGTTCGCATCCTTACTGCATTCGGTGCAGAGGCGAAGTTGGCAAGGTTGCATGAGGCCTTGCTGGACAAAGCTGCGACGAACGAGCGCAGGGCTGCGCCTCTGATGGGTCTTGTCATGTCACCCATGATGATCGGAATGTACGGCACATTTGCGATTGCGTTCTGGTTCGGGATCAAGCAGTACTCGGAAGGCAAAGGCGACGTCGGAACCATCGTGGTGGTTCTGTTCTCTGTCATGATGGCGATAACGAACATCAGCAGGGTTGTGAGTCCAATAATTGCCATCGCAAAGGCATCATCTGCCGCCACCGAACTATTCATCACGATCGATGCAACTGTCCCTGATACCACTGGATTGAAGGAGCCTGATGTAACCGCCAACGCAAACATCAGCTTTCACAACGTTGCCTTCTCGTATCCAAGCCGACCACATGTTCAGATCCTTGGAGGCCTTGATCTCGAGCTTGAGGCAGGCAAAGTTACCGCTATTGTCGGTCCATCCGGAAGTGGTAAGCAGTTCTTATTCTACAAATTGTGGGCTCTTTACTGACCACCTGCCTCAACCTATAGGGAAGTCCACCATTGTGGGACTGGTTCAGCGATGGTATGAACTCTCAGGCACAACGGCCACCGCATCAAATGAGAAATCGAACGACGCATCGCCTCACGAAGACACGCTTGAAAGCAAGAAAGAAAGCACACAGAAGTCTGGATGGTTCAAGAAGAAGGCTGTACCAAATGATGAAGGCAAGCAAGCATCTGCGAAAAAGGCTGGAGATGACGATAGCAAGGACGAGGAGCCTGATCTGGGCCCAAACACTTGCACTGGTACCATCAGGATCGGAGATACCAAGTTACAAGATGTCGACCTAAAATGGTGGCGCTCTCAAATCGGTCTGGTTCAGCAAGAGCCCTTCCTGTTCAACGACACGCTATACAACAACATCGCGTTCGGTCTCATTGGTACCCAATATGAAGACTTGCCGAAAGAAGAAAAGATGAGATTGGTCGAAGACGCGTGTCGCGAAGCTTACGCCGAAGAGTTTATCGCCAAACTACCAGAAGGCTACGAAACCATGGTTGGCGAGAGCGGCATCAAGCTTTCGGGTGGACAGCGACAACGAATAGCAATCGCGCGAAGCATCATCAAAAAACCACCTATACTGATTCTCGACGAAGCGACGAGCGCTATCGATGTACGTACTGAACGCATTGTTCAGCAAGCTCTCGATCGCGTATCGAAGAACCGAACGACTATCGTCATCGCGCATCGCCTCTCTACCATCAGGCGCGCGGATAAGATCGTGGTCTTACGTCAAGGTGCTCTCGTGGAACAAGGCACCCACGATGAGCTGTTGAAGATAGAAGCCGGTGTTTACTACGGCTTGGTTCATGCCCAAGAGATCGCAGCGGAAGCGGAACAAGACGCTGATGCCGACCCACTCGAAAAGGCCAAGAGCGCAGACACTGAGATCCATGAAGACTACAAGCAGAGCACTGATGTCTCCAAATCAGCCGAAGATCCAGAGTACAAGCAGCAAGGTCTCTTTGGCAGCTTCGGGCGTCTTATCTACGAACAACGTGGTCATTGGATTCTATACAGCGTCGCTATTCTGGGTGTACTGGCCAGCGGTGTCGTCTACCCGCTTCAGGCCTACATTTTTGCAAACGTCGTCAATGTTTTCACCCTTCCCATGGACGAACTTGTCAGCAAAGGCAACTTCTGGGCAGGCATGTTCGGTGTTCTGGCTGCCAGCACCTTTCTATCCTACTTCTTCATGGGCTCGGCCTGCCACCTCATCTCTGTTGCCATAACAAAGAACTACCGACAAGAATACCTGGACAACCTCATCCGCAAACGCATTGCCTTCTTCGACGATCAAGGGCATAGCCCTGGGTCTCTTACGTCGACCCTGAGCTCGGACTCGACACAGATTCAGCAGCTAATGGCAACGGAGATGTCCGTTGCGCTCATTGCTATTGTTAATGTCGTGGGTTGCGTTATCATCTCCTTCATCTATGGATGGAAACTGTCGCTTGTTGCCTTATTTGCCGCGCTGCCACTTATCCTGGCTGCTGGATATCTCCGTGTACGCATTGAACTCGAATTTGACAAGACCAACGCGAAGGTATTCGAGAACAGCAGTCAATTTGCTTCCGAAGCTGTCGGTGCTTTCCGCACAGTATCAAGCCTTATCATGGAAGACATGATCGGCCAGCGCTATGAGACCTTGCTCAAGGGTCATGTCACAGGAGCGTTTTCAAGCGCGAAGTATGGCACTCTTATTTTCGCGGCAAGCGACAGCATTGAACTGGCTTGCATGGCTCTTACCTTCTGGTATGGCGGTACTCTACTGGCTTCCCGCGAGTACAGTCCTGTAGATTTCTTCGTCATCTACCAAGCTATCGTGCAAGGCGCCATCGCAGCAGGACAATTCTTCTCGTATGCCCCCAACATGGCCCAAGCCACGGGTGCCGCGAACCGCATTCTCAGTATGCGTCCACCAAAGTCTACAACATCTACTGCCTATCCGCCTCTAAGCAAACCCGAAGAAGGCGTAGGCATCGAGTTCCAGAACGTGTATTTCGCCTACAAAACCCGCGAAGTGCCTGTCCTATCCAACCTCAACATCCAAGTCCAGCCAGGCCAGTTCGCCGCCCTGGTCGGTGCATCCGGCTGCGGCAAATCCACCACCATATCGCTGCTCGAGCGCTTCTACGATGCAACATCAGGTCGAATTCTCTACAATGGACAAGACATCACCACACTCGACCCCGCAGAGTACCGCAAGCAAATCAGTCTTGTGAGCCAAGAACCCACGTTGTACGAAGGTACGATACGCGAAAACGTCGCTTTGTCTGTCGATACCGCCACGGACGAAGACATCGAGCAAGCATGCCGCGACGCCCAGATCCACGACTTCATCACCTCCCTGCCTGATGGATATGCACAGCGCCTAGGTCCAAAAGGCATGTCGCTGTCTGGCGGTCAGAAACAGCGTCTTAGTCTCGCTCGTGCCTTGTTGCGTAAACCAAAACTCCTTTTACTGGATGAAGCGACATCCTCTCTCGATTCTGAATCGGAGAAATTGGTTCAGGATGCTATTGAGCGCGCTGCTGGCGAGGGCGGAAGAACTGTGATTGCGGTTGCGCATCGTCTTGCTACGATTCAGAAGGCCGATGTCATCTTTGTTCTGGGTAGTGGCATGGTGCTGGAGAAGGGTGATCACCAGGGGCTGTTGAGGAAACGGGGTGTTTACTGGCAGATGGTGAGTTTGAATCTGACTTATCTATTCGATTTGAGATATGCTAACTTTCAATCAGTGCCAGGCTCAAGCTTTAGACCGGTAGTACTGGACGATACTAACTTCGACATTCATTACGTTCGCGGAATACCTTCTTTTAATAATCTCTTCTCATCCCTGGAACACTTGTAATTTTGAGTAGCTGGCTGCAATAACACTCTTTAGATGCTATACTCTGATCGCATGGAAATGTGCTATTGCCCTTCTGAATGTTCTTGGAAGTGACGCAATATCTGTTTCGAATTGATCGTATCTTAATCTCATCTTGTTATGTACGCCCTCCATGTATCGTACATTACCAAGCCATCCCCCATTTGCGAACTTGGCATCGGAGATCTACTGTTGGCCCATAATGCCTCCCGGTGGGTACTTTGGCTGTCCCTGAGGCCCTAGATCCTCTTCTCCGCTGTCACCTGTCCTAGCTGTAGGCTTCGTCTCGGTAGTAGGGGCCTTGGGCTCGCCCATGCCATCGGGCTTCGGTGGTGACTTTGTGCCCGGTCCGCCGCGCTTCTGCCAGTCGAGCCACGAGCCGCGGTATTCGCCAACGTTTGTGTATCTGCCGTGCGAGTTAGCTAATGATCTCTAGCAAGCGTCCTTTGCCTTCTGATCGAACCCTGGGCGTGTGCCAATGGAAAATCCGACTTACCCAGCTTGTCTCGCGATTCCTGCAGCCGCTGAGCTCCTCACTCCCGCCTTGCAAAAGAAGACGACTTCTTTTCCCCTGGGTGGCTTCTGGAAGCCAAACCTATCTTCAAACTCCTCTTCGTCTAGTAGCAGCGCATCGGGTTGTGAGGTGACAGGGATGTTGATAGAGGTGGGTATAGTGTTTGCGTCGAATTCATGGGGTTCGCGGACGTCGATGAGGAGACGTGAGTCTGAGGGCGCTTCGAGGATGTGTAGAACCTGAATGAGTTAGTGGTGCGCTTGAAGGGGTGTACGATGGCATGAGAAAAGCCATTCGCATAGGCTAAGAATGTCATGGGAAATAAAGGCAAGACGTACATCGTCAAATTGGTAGAGTTTGTTCTGCTTCAAGTCGTTGGGGGCCTGTGAATGCCATCTCTTTTGCGCTGGTGACGCTTGTAGTCTCGCCGCACCACCTACAACCACCGTCCTGCTCTGCGAGATGGATGTGTTTTGTGACTTGGGTGCGATGCTGAAAGCGCGTGCAGTGTTGAAGCTCAATCGTGTAGGCTGACGGCCGATGACGGAGGCATTGGAACGGACGCCGAGCAGTTGGGCTGCGCGCTTGGAGGCCATGGCTGGTGTTGGTGTCGCGATGATAATTTGTTGCGGTTCAAAAAAAGCTAAGAAGGCGACTACCGTCTCTAGATTATCAAAGATGTTGTTCGGATAGATAAATACTCAGTGTTCAAGTCGCCGAAGAGAGCTCGGCTCTGGCCAAATTATCGCCGACGTCACTCTTCGCGAACAATTGAGCGCAACCACGCTAAGCTCTACAGCCACAAGTTCGGCAAGCCTGCGGGCGTCATTGCACGCATCGGCTGCACAGTTCCGGAAGTGTCTTAGATTCAAGCTCTCATTTTATTTGGAGTATCGGGCATAAAAGTACATGGATGACACTATGGTTCAAGGGCAACATCCAACAGGGTCGTTATAACGCCAGTAAAAGAACTACAGACAGTGGGGTATTCAACACAAAACAGACCATATAGGGATTGTTCAAACTCCTGTAAATGAGAAACGCTTACTCCTCCTCGTCGCGCTGAACATCCAAACCGCGCAATCGCTGTGATAGTAGACCGGCATTGGGCGGAGCAGACGGGCTGCCGAGCGGCGAGAATGCATTTCCGCCGTAGCCAATGTCGCCTTTACTGAGCTTCTCAAAGGTACCATCGTTTTGACTTTTCGGACTACTCACACCAGCTCGCGGCGAAGTAATGGGTGTTCTGAAGGGGCTCTTCGGATCAACATCCATGCGATCGCGAGACATAGGCCGTGACTCAATTGCAGTGAGCCTGCCGATGGTGAAAGGTATGGGCTGTAATTCCGGCATAGGCGAGTTGAAGCCGCTTGATGCTGAGGAGTTGGTGGTGCCACCAGTGAACTTGACGGCTGGCGGAGGTAATGGGGTGTGCTGCCTCAGTCCATCAAGCTGATCGTACGCCTGCTGAGATTGAGATAGTGGCCATCCAGCGCTGCGTCGACGGAAAGCCTTGTCCGTAGCGGGTTGAGCTCCCGGTAGATGTGTCTTTTGCAGCGATGATGCATCTCGCGTCGGCTTGTACGTGCTGTATCTAGGCTCAGGCTGCTGGATTTCATTCCTCAGCTTTTCTTTGCCGTCTGGTACACGATTCGCAAAAACGACCCGTATGCTTTTGTACAAGTAATGACGACCCTTTGAAGGACAGCATATGTGCAAGTGTATGAGATAACGCAAGATAGGTCGGTCGTTCGGATCGTCTGAGTTGCTGAGGGCAGCCTCTGGACGGTCAGTTCCGAGGTTCTTCCGTGAAGATGCAGGCATATCGATAATGGGTCCAGCAGAGTAGCTGCGCTGTCTGATAAAGGTCTTCTGACCTGGCTCCATATCCGATATGTCATATGGCACGAGGAAGAGCTTCACTGCGGTTTTGTTTGGGTTCTTCAGCACAATCTGGAGCTGCCCCTGCGGTGGTATGCGGTAACATCCCCCCGGAGGTGCCTTGGGAGACGTAGATCGTCGCTTTTTCTTTTCTTTACGACGAAGGTCTCCTTTCAAGCTCTGTCCACTCTCCTCTTCACCAAGATTAATCTTGAAGTCAAGATCGTCTTGTTCGGGGGCTGGCACTGCATGTCGTCGCTTGCGTTTACTAGCTTCGCTGCTTTCGTCTGGCGGTGGCAAAGTGTTTTCCAAGTCAATGTGCCCAACATAAGGGCTCGGCTCATTGTCTGAGATCCTGCCGTTGCCAGTGTTGTAACTGTAAAATACGGCTGGAAAGGGGACTGTGACGTGCGGTGGGCACTTGAGGCTGGACTTGCATTGTCCTTTGCCGAGTACGCCAATCTTGGCGACGAAATCAAGAGGCCGCGATGGCGTAGTAGACATACGCCCACGAAGTATAGACTCCTCGTATGAACCGACCATGGGGGCGTGTTGCAACGGAGATGCTTCCGAGGAAAAGGAGGGGCGTCGAGCGTGTAGGAACGGTGTTTGCGACTGAGATTGAGGCTCAGACTGATTGAACGTCATTGATCGTCGCGGTTGGTGTGCTTGGTATGGCATTGAACCACTGTGGCGGATGTGTCGAGCTGCCGGAGTTCCGGTGGCGGATCGCGCCATTTGGGTGGACTGGTAATCATGAAAGGATGCAGGAGAGTAGGTATGCCGGCGACTATTTCTGTCGGGACTTCGGGACCCTTGCCGCGAGCCTGGCCTGGAAGAAAAGTCCAAGTCTGTGTTGTTTGCTTGCTGAACAAGCGGGCTTGTGGGCGGTAGAAAAGCAAATGAGCTAAACGGTGACTGTGATGACTGCGATATCGCTCGCGCTCGGGCGGGTATTCGGGCATCTGGGTGATGTGACACCGGGTACGAGACGTCATTGCGGTTCGAAGTGTAAGCAGCAGAAGGGAACGAGCGATTCCAAGGCACCACCGGCGAAGTCGCTAGGAAGCCTGAAGTTGAGGAGTCGCTCTCAGACGCCGTGCCCGCTCTCTTTTCTCGAAAGTCTCCAGAGTGTAATGCCGATCGTGGACGCTCGATATCCAGACCTACCGCTGCAGGGTCACGGAGATGTTCCGGGGTGGAGATTCGAGAGGTTTGCAGCTCGGCGGATGAAGATTGAGGTGTAGTCGGTCGGTCTTGCGACGTCGGTCGGGTCGAGGAGTCGCGCTCAGTTACGGAATCGCCCTGTGATACACGATCAGTATTCCTTACATGGATTATCAGGCACCGTGGCGGACGTTTCCTAGTTCCCCGGCTACTCACACCTTGCCGCTGCAGCCACGATGGGCTGTTCGTTCGTTTGATCCTCTCCATCCAGTCCTTCCGTCCGAACATAGACGGCTTGCGCATTTGGCTGGGCGACCCAGGGTCCATATCCTGTAGCATGTCGACTTTCGGCGATTCTGGCTGCATGTCCGGTTCCATGTTCCTTTCTACAGCAAATCCCGGAGTATGCGGTATTTCAAAGCCGGTGGCCAAGGCCTGAGGCAAGAATGACGATGTTGGCGGACTGTCATGGGGATCATGAAAGATGGGCATGGTTGTAACAGATTGTTGCGATAGACAGCATGAGTACAAAGATTTGACAAAGTATCAGAGAATAGTGGCGGGTTCGCGCGCGCACAAGACGTGGAGCACTGAGATGGCAGGTCGTAAGGATGGCGGAGACGTCAGGTCAAGCGGTTGGAGCACCTGCTGGCCCGGCGAATGATATGAGTAAGAGTTTCCAGTTTAAACGGGGTGCGCTGGCTCCAGTGGGCGCTTCATTGTACAGTCATACTGCCCAGTTTTAGGACGAAACAGCGTGGAGCGCCCCAGTTGAAGGTGCGGAGAGGAGGGACGCAGGGACCGGGACAGATGACGCGCTGTGATCTTTGTTACAAGACGGAAAGTTCCTAATCGCTGCTGATAAAGTCGCCCATGCCGCCGGACCGGTATTGGCCGACGCAGCATGTCACACGACGAAAAAGAACACACTGCTCATCCGGGTGTTCCTGCACGTCCCCGCGGGCTGCGTCTTTGCTGGTGCATAGTTGCGATGGTGCACAAAGCTGAGGCGTGAGTGCAGGACCGCCGCGGTGGTGAAGACCATGTGACTGGCTCTAGATCGCGCCCCACTTTGCCAAGGCTGAGAAAGTCGGCGCGCGTTTGCGACAATCTGCATACCGCGACTCCGAACTTTCTCAACACAACCACAGCCGTCGATATGGCAGTCAAACGGCCGCATGAGGGAGACGCAAAGTCTTCCGTGAAAAAGCAGAAGCAGAAGGGTCGCTTCGACATCGGTCCCGCAAACTTACCCGATGGCACCCATAGACGGAAGAGTAGGTTTTTATCAACATTCTTCACGCATAGATTTCTCGCGGAGGAGGGATTTAGACAGGCGTATCGCGGGAGTCTTCAGCACCTACGTTTGCTGGCATCGCATATACACTTCAACTGCTAATTGGGTACTCAGTCGAAAAGATCAAGAAAGGCCTTATCACCAAGGCAAAGCTGAAGAAGCAGTATGCAAAGCTCAAAGCCCGCGAAGAAAACGAAGAGACGACACCGCGCAAGTCTGTCTACGACCGCGAATCTGCCAACGACGACGAAGACGACGATGAGGAGCCTACCGAACCCGTCCAAGAGCCCACCTTGGAGCCACACCCCGATCGCGTAGCGATGCTGGAAGAGAAGTCGCCCGAACCGGAATCCACACAGACTTGGGAGAGGCGACAGCGACGAGCTCGACCACAGCCATTCTTGAAAGAGACAGAAGTGGCGCGGAAGAAGAGGGAGGAAATAGAGGCGCGGCAAAAAGCCAGAGAGGAGGCGGACAAGGAGCGCGCAAAAAAGATTGCTGAGCGTGAGCGCTTCAGGAAGACCATGGCCAAAGCTAGGGGACCCAATGGCCAGAGGAAGCTCGGACGAGAGAGCACAGTTCTGCTTGCGAAAGCGCAGAGACTCATGGGCAAGACCTGAAGCATCGTCATCCGATAGCGACGCTACTATCCCCAGCTCCGAGGGATGATACGTCTGCGTCAGCCGACGCGTGCGCGCGCTCTTGTCAACATCTACGCACTCAATCCAGTGCTGGAGACACCGCTCCGCTTTACAACGAACACGGTTTCGACCCGTTCACTACGATGCAAGTATTGCGCTTCCCGCAGGTTGAACATCATAGTGGCCAGTGGATCGGAACGCATGTCGGGTGGCTATGATCTAGCCGTCGTTATAGGCACATGCTTGCTCAGAGAGAGGAGCAGCTTATTTACACAAGATACAATAGGCCAGACTCTGTGACGAAGCAGTAGTGCTACAGACATTCTGGATCAGGTGCACAGCTTCTTACCGAGAAAGCACCGTCGAATCATCGAATCAATTCAATGTACATTGCATTCTTTCTTACATCGTTCGATATCACCTTGCACCAATGCGGTTGTGTGATGTTACTTGTTCAGCCTTACCCCTCAGCCCTTGCACGAGGAGCGGTAGACCCGGACATAACTTAAAGCGATCGAGCGATAAAAGCGCGTTGCTTAATCAGTACACACCAGCTAGTTATACGAATGAGGGTCGCTGCGTTTGGTGTGTTGTGGGAGTGCGGAGTAATCGGCAACTGCCAAATGTGGCTGACGGTACCTGCCGAATGGAACGCGATCCACGCGCTAGAGATGAACGCTCTTCCCAGCCTCGCTCTCACTTCCTAGCATGTACCTCTCACGACCTCCTACGTGAACATACACGAGACACGAATAGTCACCTCTTCACCGGAATGCGTTCAATTGATCTGACTGCCGATTTCCGTCTTCGCCACCGCTGTAATCGCCTCCCTGGTCCGGTCGTACCAGCAAGACTGCGGACTGACCGCCAGGAGTAATCTTCGCCTCCAACTGAACGAGCTCGTTCCAATGGCACGACACGATATAGCAACACACTCTCCGTCTGAGATCTTAGCGGATCTTCGAGCGCATGGCGCAGACTATCACTAGAACATTGCGGTATTAACTCCCTCTTCGCTTGATAGTAGTGGCGGGATGTCAGCAGCAGAGACAGCTATCACGCATATCGCAACCTTCTCTTCGCCGATTATATGCGGCTATCAGATGGCTTAGACTGTTCCAGAGATCTGTTCGGCTGCTTTTCCGAGATGATCAGCGTTGGCCCATATTGGACTAGAGCACAGCCACCTAGTCACGTTTTTGAAACCACCTCGAAATTATCGATGGATGGACTTCATCTTTCGGCGTCTGAGATACTAACGTTTCGCAAGGCATTCACCGTATGATAGATCTCCGAATTCTTGTGTCGACGCGAGTTCAGCGAACTTCCCACCATTGAGCAGAACAGGCCCACAAAGGGTCAAAGCAGGCCTTTGAGCAACGAGTGGCTGTTACACCAGGCACGCTATGCAATTTGCTGTTCCTAGCGACTACATGGCATATCTTGTGGAGCAATAAGCTTATTCAAACCGGCTGCTAAGTTCTGAAGTTCCTTGAGGTTAGCGGTGTATGGTCCATGCAGCCTTACCTACAGGGACCTAGCCAGTGCGGGAATCCTTTGGGGGCTGTACACACCACCTGGTCAACGGCCCGTCAGACGATGCACTAACCATACACGCACGCGTCATGGCCTGCAAAGCCTCGTCCAGCTGCATGGAACATGTTCGTTACTGGGCTGTTTCGAAAACGCTGTAGGTTGCGCCGTCCACTAGCCGAACCGAGAACCACCGTCGAACATTACAGCTTGGCATACAGCTTGTTTGCCGTCTCTCCCTCCGGAAAATCCAAGGACCTGGTTTGCCAAGGCGCTGAAACACTATTATGCTAGCTTTCCGCTCGAGGTCGTCTCTTCACGATGTCTACATTGCTGATAGTCTTGCACTCTTTACTTGTACTAAGTCCTTGGGTCACTGCTACTTGGTTGACATAACTCAAGCTTATTGCAGCATCTTCAGACAACTCTTGTCATCTCTTTTGACCATATTATCCTATCTGCCGTCCATTGCAAGAGATCTCTGATTATATTCGGATATCCTAGAGTACATCATCGTCATCTGTTCCCAATCACTATGGACAATTCCATTCGCCAGCCTCGAAAGTGGTCTTTGGCGGAAGATCAGAAACTCCGCGAAGAAGTGGAGGCCCAACGTAAGTTACACAGTTGCATGAGACACAGTCCATGTGGTATTCTATGCTCCGCAGCTATGCAACAGTCTCTGCATATCAGTTTTCTCCAAGCAAGCTAACCAAGCATCATTAGTCGTGGAAGGAGAAGTCAAGGATTGGTATGTTGCTTTTGCCCCACTCAAGCCCACAACTAACAGTGCCCGTAGGTGCAGAATCGCCGATAGCCTCCCTGGTCGAACGAACAAAGATTGTCGAAAACGGTGGCACAACTCAGTAGCAGGAGGTCTCAAGAAGGGGCAGTGGTCAAAGAGTGAAGATCAGTTGCTCTCAAGAGGGGTACAACAATACGGCCAAAAGTATGGCTCATCAATCGGAAGCACATACTCGTACTGACTCCACTATCAACAGATGGACAGTGGTCGCAAGCTGTGTCGGAAGTCGTAGCGCAGACCGTAAGTACTACGATGTATTACTACTTCGTTGCTGACCATCCCTTAGAATGCGCGAAGCGGTGGCAGCAGTCACTTGATCCGGATCTTGATCGAAGCGAATGGCGCGACTTGGACGTCAGTGACAGCAATCTCACGGACAGAAACCGCCTTCGGCTTGCTGACAGGTGCTGCGTAGGACACAACACTCATTGACGCAGTCCAGCGACTCGGACGACACTGGAAAGACATCCAACGTGAACATTTTCCAGGAAGATCAAAGAACGATATCAAGAATAGGTACGTTGTTCACTACTGCTTGTCCCACCCTCTCCTAATATTGTCAAGATATACGGTCCTCGTGCGAAGATACCAGAACCAGGGCATCACCCTTCCCAATGCCCCAAGTTCTCCATCCGACTCTGGTACACCGGCCCTGTCGAACTATGCCGAGGACGATGACTACCTCTCCCCCAATTCCCACATGTACGATACGTTCCTGTCCACACCATCACACGGATCAAGTCGCCATTCCTGGTCAAGCTTCGACAACGACGCATACTCAACATGGTCATCTCCACAAACATACGCCATGCCTACCGCTACAGCCGACCGGATTTCACATCATTCATCGGTCACTCCGTCTCAGTATCTATACACTCAGCCACCACTGGGCTCCAACATGCCTGCCACATGGGATCAAACGTCGCCCTACGCACATCACCCCTCACCATCACTGCACACCGGTGCACCCACGAGCCCATCAGTGTATGGCTACAGCCCATATCCGGTCGCCCAGCAACCAATAACGCCCCACAACATTGCTTACACAGCCTCCACGGAGCGAGCAGCATATGCCACGATGCCGAATTACTCGCCACCTACTGCATCAGGTCAGCGGGTTTACGACCAAAGCGCATCGGCAATGTACCGTGACCCCAGACATTCACAACATCCTTACTATCAGTCGTGAGGCTGTGCAACATGTATGTTAAAGTGTATAGCTTGGCAGTTACTTAATGGTCAGATCTGGCAAGTATTTGATAGGTCGAGTTCTGAGTCTCGTCACACATATGCAATGAAGATAATTTTCCGCCCACAAAGCCTCGACCAATCTTTCGTTTCACCGAGTGTCAATTGCGTTTCAAACACCACCTTGCGAACCTTGATGCCAACTACTGCAGGTTCTTTAGACGCGAACGGGCCTAACCACGTGACAAACCCGGGAGTGAGGACCCCTGATTGGCCGCCTAAACCCAGCACAGCCTCAACCCCGAGTACAAGTCGGACGCCCCATCGCGTTAAGGTTACCCAACCAAGTAAAGTGCGCATCTACGGAAGAAAAAGAAGAACGAAAAGACAGGATCGGTTACCCAGTCGAGTCAAAATAGTGCCGTCCCCACTATCACGAATCAGGGTTGTTGCGCAGCGGGCCACGCCCGGGCTGTTTCTTTTTCTCTGCCTTGAAGACAGCCTGAGCCATTGCAGGCCAGCACGCGCATCAATACACCAGTGATCACATACATGCTAGCTAGTGTCAGCTAATGTAGAGTGTCCTGATCCGCGTCCATGTCCGCTGCACGATGCACGATCTCGTCGCCTGGACCGCTGTTTTACCTGCCTCATCCGTTGCGCGACGCGTGTGACTTTTTCTCGTTTACACACGCGAGTCCCTGCAGCATTTGGCGCTTGTAGATAGTATCATGCCATTCTGCTTCGCTTGGGCGTTGTTGGTGTTGAATGGCTTTGTCACGATACTCCGTGCGCCTGGCGATGGCTTGCCGCACAGCGGTAGGTACCGTTAGCATGGAACCTTGAAGTTAACCACCTCCGTGGAACGGCGTCCCGTTCCTGTCGATCTGTGCCTTCGATGCACGCCCTACATTCTTCTTCACATTGTCGGACCGGACTTTGGGTCTGGTTTCGGTTGGTATGTTCCTGCATTGCTGCCTGGAGTAGGCTTCGTCACCGCCGTATACTTGCGTCTGGTATCGTGGGAAGGGGTACGCGTTCCTGCATGGAAAGAATGTATATTTGGGCACATGAACACTCTGGCAGGATGATATGATGTCAAGTACCCGCTGGCGTGGTAGACTTGCATTCGGTGTCGCCCGTCGAAGTGTTCGGCGATGCTTGAATAAGAACTACGTGTTGGCGTGGGTGATGGCACCTGGCTAGTATGCATGATGAGGTCGAAGTGGGTGTATTGAAGCTACGGGACGCAAGGAGACTAGACCCTGCACGAAGAAAAGGCGTCTACCTCCGTCACTTGTCAAGGGCGATACCCGTGTTAGGCGAGTGTAGTTTCTACAGGTGGTCACTTGATACTGCGAGACTAATGCTCGCTGATGTGACTGCCTCTCCTCTGACTCTCCGGAGAAGAACATCTGACAGTGTTGTCAATCCGATTCTGACTGTAGAAACGGACCTACCTTCACATACACGATGTCAAGACGGAGTGACCGAAAGTCTCCGCATTCCGTCACTTCTCCAAGCACTGTATCAGAAACTCCATACCCCACACCCCACATGTCCTGGAGAAAATTCAGGCAGCTACATTGCTATGAATAGACAGACTACGCGGCACGTTCCCCTAGATGCCCAAAACCCACGTACCGAGAGCTACATCTCACTGTTACATTACATTACAATACGTGAAACTATACAGCGGGACCCAGGTGACCACACTTCGGGGACTCCGCCTCGCTGTTTGCCTTACCAAGAGCCAGCGGGATTGCTGAGACGCGTGGCATATGTAGGTTAAGCTTTTCGCTTAGCCGTGAGACGGTCCGCTTTGGACGGCCTGGTGTGTTCTTCGGAGGGCCTAATATGTAGACGTTTTCCGGCGGCAGAATGGACCGTGTTGAGATTAGCTCGGGTCATATGGGCGGAGGAAAGACTAGCGTGTTGTAAAGGTGTTGTTTCCTTCGAACATCCTCAGATATGGTTATGTAATTACTAGTCCTTTCTCAAACTAGCTCCTGACATCATGTTCATCATTCTCTTCTTCTCCTCTTCGTTGGGCTCTTGCCACCAGTTGTAGAAGTTGACGGGTTCAAAGCCTCTGTCACGCCATTGCTGCACCTGCTCCGGACCGATTTGATGCCACGGCACGCCAATATCTTTTGACACTTGATCTTTGACATAGTCCTTCACCATGGTGCTAACACCCTCGTCATCGTTCCATTTGGCCAAGAAGAACAGATCAAACATCTTTTGCTCCTCAGTCGTTGCCCGTTCAACTGCCTTCTCCATGCCACGCACCATCTTGTTCTTGCTGTATGCTTGCGGCTTCATCCAATGGTCCACTTTCTCCCAGTCGAGCTCGAAGCCGCCTTGATCGTATGTGGGCGAGCCCTCGCGTCCCTTGTCATGGCATACATGCAATTTGTGAAAGTGTGCGAAAGGATTCAGTCGACACTCATCTCTGAACATTGTATTCTTAAGGGCGGCGTTCAGACGGCCAGGAGGCTTTGTGGGCTTGGGGATGTAGAAGCTTTCGCTGACCAAATCTTTGATCTCTTGGGGCGCACTGATGTCGTCCCAGCGCGGACGCGCCTTGCGGCCCGGAGTTGTTCTCGGGTCACGTAGCTTCGATCGATCGTAATCATATTCCAGATCTGGTGTCGTGAGACGTGGTTTCCGCTGTTCCAGATCTTCTTCTTTCGGTTGCTCTTCCTTCTTTTCGGCCCGTACCGATGTAGCTGCTCCCTGTCTTTCGCTCGTTCGGCGTTGCTTCGCAGATGCTTCATTTTCGGACGTCCCTTTCCTCTTCTGACCGGCAGATTCTCTCGGGAACTCCGCGTTTTGCACTCCAGACGCAGTGTCTCTCGGCTGTTTCTCCTGATCTTGACTGGCATCGCATTCCGCATCAGCGCCACTCCTTGCGTCGCCTCGCGTCCGTGGCATGGTCGGTCATCGAATTATCAAGGATGTAACTGACAAGTAGCGAATTCACCGATTAAAACTTTGGGTACGGAGTTGTTCGAAGTTTTGGATTTGACTTGACGCGTTGCGCAGCACAGTTTGATGTTGGGATGACGTCACGTGTTTACCCCTTGGACGCGATCGATCAGCGCAATCGCAACTACGTCGGAGCAACTCCTTGCTCGACCCGAGGATACTGACCGTTTCTCGGCCAAAGCGCACCATCTACTTGTATCATCCTCGACCCGTGCGATGCAGGTCCAGAAAGCCTCCCATTCTGCCTCGTATCCAGACCAACAAGCGGCATGTTATCGACGTTTCAAATATTACCCGTCGGGTAGGACCCCTGAGTACACCACAACGCACTGAGCACCGAACGTATGTGCATCACAAACTTACATGCATCGAGGATGATACTCAACCGAGGGAGGCTGGTCCAACGTCCGTTAGTAAGCTCGTATGCACCCCTCAAGCTCATGCACAATGAGCTTATATGCGCCTCTATGAGACCATCTTCGTGCTTCGCCACCGTTGGCACGCGTCTCTTGTCGCAATACAGTAATGCGGGAGGCATACCTCGTCTCTTCCTAGAATCTGTGCCGTACGAGATTGACAAGGGTGTTCGATGGAGCGGTGTCGTGCATATTACTTGCATGTTTTGACTAGGCAGCAAAAACATGCCTTACAAGGCAGAACAGTGATGCGCAAACGACTTGTAAGGTTTTGGAGCTATATTTATTGTTTCTGACCATTGCAGTAGTCCTGGTGCTAGGTTCAGCAGCGATGCATACACTGCGATAGCGCACCCGAACTGTAGCGTGAGCAAGTAAAGAGCTTGTCTTTTCCGTGTACCGGATGGATGGGTGGCTGGTTGGCAAAGGCGGGGTTTTTCGGATATTGGCAAGATCTGATAAGTCCCGACCCGCATACCCAACAAAATTTTCCATCTCGATCCAAACTTCACATCCCAGGACTCTGTACGACTGTGAGGGAGCCATGAAGCTTTCATTGTAACGTTGTAAACGTTGTATTTGATTAGACTTCCATCGAAAGCAACATCAGCCCGGCTAGCTCAATCGGTAGAGCGTGAGACTCTTAGTTATCACGTCCTAACAGACACGATTGTATCAAATCTCAAGGTTGTGGGTTCGACCCCCACGTCGGGCTTTCTTTTTGCCATGCTGCTGTCCATTGTAGCCCTGAATAAGAGGCGTTGGTGGTGTGGCCGTGAAGGACGTTTTTTGGACTTCCGCACCAATCGGCTTTAAACGACTACAAATCGCGATGAGAACGCTAAAGCAGCACTAGGAGCTATTCATCAACTCGAGCTTTCAATTTGGAATTTCTCATCCAGCACAAGATCTAAAAAGAAGGGTTGAAGTGATGGTGGTGGTGAAGGACTTTTTTGACCAGACACACTAAATCATCCTCCCCACCCAAACCCCAAGATAACGAACTATCTAACGAAACCCTCTCTTGTTTGTATCACACAATAAACAACTCTTGCTAATCTCGAACATGAAAATTATAATCCCTGGGCACGTTCGGCGATTGCTTGATTTCATCCTTACCCAGGTACCCAAGTACACAACGCCCGATCAGTCATGCGAACCACAAGCCCGCTCAATTTGACGGGGTTTTGCTTTGCATAGATCTTAGAGCGACAATGTAGTAGTCTTTAGTGAAAAATCTTGTCAGTTTGACTGGGGAAATGACATTGTAATATGGTCCAGTTTTCCCAACACGTAGGTGTTCACGTAGTCTGTAAACCTCCTAGTTCGCTCATGTACGCAACTCTTCACCAAAGCGTAATCTGCAAACTGGAGCGATTCCAAAGTTGTGCATCATGCCCAGGTGCGCTAGCCGGCCTAGGAATGGAAGCGGACCAAGCCGTGCCACCTGGAAAGCCGGCACGAAGAGGCACCTCGGGAGGCCTTGCACTGCCCCATGTAAACATTGTTGACATTGGCAATATGACGCGCAAACTGATCCTTTCCGCTTCCATACCGCCAACATTGATTTCGCCACGTCGACGACTGATCACCAGGCTCTATAGTCGTTTACCTTATACCTCAGCCACTGTGCTACACATCTACTGTCAAAGATTGCTTGGGTCAGATACGCAGCCTCATGACACCCGATATGTCTGTCGCGCACCAGCTGACTAGGTAAATAGTGGTCTTACCGTGACAAGATTGTGGATCATTGCTCACTAACAACAAACTTGTCAGCTATGAGCGCGATACGCCTACTGGCTCGATCGACGACGAACCTAGGCGGGGTACAGGACAAGAACAGCACTGCCCCACCACTCCGGATTTTAAGTCCCCAGAAGAGTCAACCAAAGCATACGCGCAAACTTATCAATACCATCAACTCAGAGGAGCACATTCAACCAGGTTGGTTCGTTTTTTGCCTGGTTCGAACGATACAGACATCCGCTGTACAATCAACGAATACGACATAGCATCGGAAACCATTTCGTACATAGCGCTCTCCTACGTTTGGGGAGATGCTGCGATACGGTATCCCATCTACCTGGATGGCAAGACTGCAAACATTACGTCGAATCTCCGAGAAACCCTGACACACCTAAGGAACGCATTACCACACTCCAGCTTTTGGATTGATGCAATCTGCATCGATCAAAATAACCCAAAGGAGAGGATGCATCAAGTAGGACATATGAAAACCATCTATAGCAACGCAGCTGGGGTAGTAATGTGGCTGGGTTCCGGACACGCAGAGATTGAGAGATTGAACTTGATGATATGGTCTCACTGGAAACATTGTCGCTCTCCGATAAGTGGCGGACCAGATTGTGGCTATCATGTAGATTCCGGTATCATCGCCGCGATGCAGCACCTCCTGCAACAACCATACTGGACTCGAGTGTGGATCATCCAGGAAGTCATTGCTGCCAAGAGAACTAGGATCATGTGCGGTACTACATTCCTGCATTGGCGTCGTTTTACGCAGTTTCTACTGCTCTTCTCCAAGAAACATTTCCGACTTCAGCCCGCACTGGTATTCGATGCATTTCAGCATCACATTGCATCGTTTGCCATGCTTCGTTTGTGCGGTTGGTCTCGTACTTCCACGGACCTGGCACAAGCGTTGTACTGGTCTGTATCAAGCGTTGCGACTGATGGCCGTGACAAAGTATATGCGCTTCTTGGCCTAGTCGATGAAGGAGCGGGCCAGCTTCTTTCGGCCGATTATACGCTATCGCCATGCAACGTCCATTGTCTTGCCATTCGCGCTATGGCGGTGGATCGCGGTTACCGAAGGAACGGAGCGAAGTTCCGCCGGGAGATTGGCAAGATAGGAAGGGGATGCTTAGATAATGCTCTTCGTCGAGATCGAGCATCAGAGGGCGGGAAGATACGTGAATCCTCGAGAGAACCGAAGACTACTCCGTTGACACTATTCCAGAACTCAATCACCGATGGCGCCATCGTTGATACAGGATGTGATGGGAGGAAATGTCAGAGTCAGGCCGTAATGCAAAAGATTGCAGAGTGGCGGGATGGTCCACGCGTTCGTTCGCTGTTTTACAGGGACAAACCGCCGGTTGAATATGTCAGCGATCCGTCGTCAGACTCAGAGTCAGATTTTGGTGATGCCATTGAGGATGTACCTTCCCATGCATTCTTCGAAGGCATATAAACCAGTCGGGCTCTTATAATAATGTGATGAGATGGCAATGTAGAGCCCGTACTGCAGTACGACTATCGAGAATATCCACAGCACTCAACTGCGGCCGTCGACATAATTTTCCGGTCATCCCATGGCACCAGGCACCACCCACCAGGTATCCGGGAAGCAACATTGCGATACTACGCCACCGCTAAATAAGAATACAACAACATCAGATATTGCATATAAGCCATATAATGAACAAGCAACACTACAAGTGCTAACACAAAATTGCTGCGCACAAAGTGCCTGCTGAACTAAGACCGAAGCCCCCATTCGACGCCAGCTTAGTGAAGTCATCTTTGCTCCGTAGCTAAACACCTGCTTCAACCTACAAGCTTTTCTTCAACGAATGTATAGTAGACACCTTGGCAGTCTTTGGTATATCACAAATACCCTCTCCAACCCATCCACTCAACACCCTTCTTCAACACCACCCCAACAACCCACGACTCCACTACACTCAAAGCCCCCACCACAACCGCCGAAGTCACCGCTCCCATAACTTCCCAACCCGTCTTCCCGAACCAACACTGCAAATCAAGAACGACCGGGCTATGAACCAAGAAAGCCGCATAACTATACTTCGCCACATCCACACTACCAACCATCCACCGCTTGCTCAGAAACGCCAAACGCGGATTGTAGAAAGCCTTCAAGAGAAGCGAAGCGAGGGTCAAGCCGGCGAACTCGTTGAAGAAAGCGTAGAGGAACGCGAGTAGGTTTGGGCCGCCGAAGATGAGAGGGACGATCTCGGGGAAAGACATGCCGGTGTCGAGTAGCGATTTGATGTGGAAGAGACTGAGAGAGGCGATGGAGGCGGTGATGGTACCGACTATGCGTAAGGTGTGCGAAGAGATGGCGTTTTGGAGGGAGCGGCCAGAGCGGTGGATGTAGATGCCCGCGGTGTAGTACGTGAGGTATTGGGATGCATACGCCAGCTGGAGGAACAAGGGCCAGAAGGCTCGGCCTACGGGGTAGTAGAGTCGGATCAAGAAGGATGATGTCGATATCAGGCCTAGGGTAGCCAGCACATGGGCTGTGCGGAAGGGCTCCGGTTCCTCTGGAGCGTTGGCAATATCCCCTTGGGATGGAGTCTTCGTCGACGGTGCGCTGGCCTTGATATCGCTAGAGGCAGAACCAGAGTCCGCTTTCTCGCCCTGCGGCACCGGCTCCTGACGAGCGAAACACCCCGACAACACCCCAGCAAACACCGCATCAAAGATCAAAAGCGTAGCACAATACCAGACCGGCCCTCTAATCCCCCTCACGCTCTTGACCCCCTCCCAAACCTCCCTCCCCACCACGCCCCATCCTTCTCCCTTCAACCTCCCCGCCAATATCCCCCTCACGAAACCCCCCCTCACTAGACAAAACACAAGCGTCGGCACACCCAACCTCCTCCACTTCTCGCGCAGAAACTGCGACCTCGTCTTCTTCTTCGCAGCGATAGACGAAAAGTACGCGGAGACAAGGAAACAGGAGCCCATGAAGAAGGTTTGGTTTGTGACATTGAAGAGGACGAGGGCGGGGGAGCTATTGGGGTAGTAGCGGGAGGAGGTGTAGGACCAGGAGCCTGCGCCGCCGTAGGGGGTGGAGGCGTGGTGGAGGATTACGAGGGCTGTTAGGCTCGTGCGGAAGTTGTCTAGGGTGTGGGTGCGTGGGTTGTCCATTTTGCTTTGCTGTGTTTTGAGAAGTGGTGGAATGTCGAAGTCAATCATTTTTTAAGGCGGTTGCTGTCTCTTTTATTTTGATCCATTCCGCGTATGTGGTCATCGTTTTGGGGATGATTGTAAGCAGCGGAGTATACACGCGTGAAGAAAAGTGGGGCTGGTGCCTTGTCGTGTAAGACGGAATAAACGAGGCGGAATGACCACGGCACGGAGTGATGATAGGCCACAGCCCAAACGCTATCTTGCCTTTTACTATCTTCCTATCATCAAGCGAAGTAGCTGTTCATCTCCATTGCGACTACCAGCCGTTCCATTTGGTTCTCCTCTGCAGTGCCCCTCCCTTTACCGTAGCCCTGTTTGCCTGTCAGGCCTCGGCACACACTCAAGAACACTCGTATCTTTCCTCTGAGCTTCGCGTAGAGGCCTTTCACACTTTCTTCCGTCTGTTGTGTGTTGGCATTCTGCATCTTGGCGAAGAGAAGGATGTGGTCGAATATTTCTTCTACAAGGGCCATGATCTTGCGCTGTCGCTTCCGGAGTAAGAGCGCAAACAAGATGCTGTCCAGGCATCTCTCGTGCGAATCGCGCAAAGATGCAACACCTTCCGTGACACGCACTCCGAGCTCGCCGGCTGCGTCTTCCTCGTTCAACCTGGTCTCGACAGTCCGAACCAAGGTGTCAAAGTCGTCCCACGGCTCTGCAATGCCGGTCTGGAAGACATAGTTGGTGAGCGTTATCACGAAGTGATACGCCTCGGCCCTGAAGTAACGAGCGTTGCTATCTGCATACTCGCGTGGTAGATGCGAGACGACGAACAGCATGCGCAGAAGCCGCAGCAGGAATTTGAAGATGTAGTCGTACTTGTCTAGAGAGGTACTCGTGATCACTAGATTTAGTGGGGCTGGCGCTACGTACTGTAAACGCAGGAAGTCGAGAGCATGTAACGCATCAGGGTCCATGACCTTCTCCTGTTCCGCCTCGGTGAGGTTGCGAATAGCGAAGTTGAGCTGTCCGGGGAGCTCATCGTTATCTCTGTTGTTGAGAAGCGCGGTAGGTGCAGCTACAACCTCGTCGCCTTGCGTTGACTGGTAAAGCGTCGAGGAATAGTAGCTCTCACTGAGAACGCCTCGCAATGCCAACCGAAGCTCCGAACTTGCTGGTGGCCATGACGTTCGGGAGCCTAGTTGCAACCCCATATGTACTCCACTGCGCATCTTTCCTTTGTGACGCTCGGCACTCTCGCGGTCGGGGTCAAATAGGGCGGTTGCTAGTAGGGATGAGAAGACACCATCACCTAGAAGGTGGTACTGCCGCTGCAGAGACAGGTGAAGTCGCAGCTGATGTGACCGAAAGAACAAGCGGATCGTGGCTGCATTGACTAGTTTCGCTTGTGCGGTGATGAGTGGGCGGAACGACAGAGTAGATGCTAAAGACATGGGTGGCGAGAACGTATTGGATACGGCCTCGCCATCTTCACTTGTTCTCTCTAGTGTCCTCTCTATGAGAAGCTGCAGCTCGTCTGGCAGCGCTTGACACGACCATTTCGGTGTGTCATCCATGCGCCGGATAGAGTCTTCAAAGTATCGATCGAGATCTTGAGAGTTCGTCGGGATCTCAGTCGCAAACTCTAGTGCTGATTGAGTAGAGAGAACGGTTGTCTCGTCATGTGATCCTGTGCTGAAAGCGAGCAATGCTTGTCGGAGCCTCTCTTCGTACGCTTTTGCCTTTGACGCTAGTATCTCGATATCTTGCCATTGAAAGCCCCAATCCATGTCTGGAGGCTGAACTGCTAACCCATGAAGGCGAGCCAGGGGATGATAGGGATGCTGTAACCTCAAGAAGCGAAGACTGTGACCTGTCTCGAATATCGTGTTGCCGTCTTCTGGGGAAATGAACCTTGGCATCATTTCGGACCTGTACGTATAGTCCAGTGTGAGGGTATCGCCGGTGGGGTCTTCTACAGTTACGAAGCTATTGCGCTGCCAAATGGGCACGGAAACTTGCTCTTTCCTGATGCCCATCCATTCCCCGAGGAGCTCCAAGCTTGGTCTGGACACTTGACTGAGCACCTGGCATGATAGCTGTCGAAGCTGTTCATCCCCCTCTTCCAGCTCAAGCAGGCGGTGGTGTAATATGGACGACAGTTGCTCGTTGGTTTTGGCATGCTTCACAGCATCTGCCATACGAGCAACGTGGACAAGGATATTGCGAGGCCTGGCGAATTGGTGCTGAAGCTGGATGAGCGAGCGGATCTTGGTAGATTGCTTTCCCAGGGTGTCTTCCAGGCTTGAAAGGACACTCGATATTGATGTGGCCAAAGCGACTCTTGCGGGGATCGACGCGGCCGAGGCAAAAGTGCGCTCTGCGAAAGAGCGTAGATAGAGGAACGTGTTGCCGATGAATGTAAAGTACAAGATCAAGCTCTGCGCTGCTTGTAGGCTCAGTCCCGAAGCTCGTCCATCCGGTATGGCGGGCTGGAACGTCTTCAGCTTTGGGTTGAACTGGAAGAGTATAGAGGACCGGCCTAGACCAAGGTTCCAAAGCGATTGTAAGAGCACATCTCCTTTCAGTACCCGACCAGCATTTTTGCCCTCGTCTCGTACCAGCGTCGCATCGAAGGTCTCGGGACCATGTTCGGTTATATATGGCGTTTGGCTTTCGACGTGCCTTCCCTTTTCGAACGACTCCCAGGTATAGAACAGGACATCCTTGTTCGCAGGTCCCAGGTCAAGGGCTACCTTCCAAACGTCTTCTTCGGGCTCTAAGGGCGGTGTTTCGATGGGAATGCTATCGTCGTCGAAACTGTCGAGCTCGGGTAGGGGTCCAAATTCGAACGTGTCCAGATCGGGCAGTCGCAATTCGCGTTCAAGGTCATGTTTGGGCGCGTAAGGATGGTCGAATCTGATTGAGGAGACTGTGGCTGGTCAGCAACGCGTTCACATGCTCGGATGAAAAGACGCGGCGACCCACTGTCTAGCTCGAGGGGAGCGAAAAGCGACGACTCTTGAGAGTCATCGTCAAAAAAGGAAGGCTGCCTCCACAGGTGGTCGGTACTGAAGACGTCGTGAATCGAATCACGCGCATCCATGGCGGCGGATGTGGAGTAGTCGAGGGTGAGGGAGGGGTATGACGCGCCATGGTTTTGGCGACTCAGCCCTACGCGGACCCTTGCGCCTTCCGTCACTGTACCTGCAGCTCGCGACTGCGCGTTTCCTTCACTCACTTCCCTTCACTCCCACCACCAATCATCCACAACATGCCGCCCCGAAAGAAGGCAAAGGCCAGTGCAGCTTCCACGCCCCTGCGCGACACTCAGCCCCAAACACCGCAAGATTCTGGCGTCGTGCAGTCGCAAGATGAGCTGCTCAGCGATCCGTGGGCCGACGAGCAGGAAACACAGCTTCTGAAAAGCATGATGAAGTGGAAGCCGACAGGTATGAAATAGCGCATTCTATTCTCACATACGTCATTGACATCCTCAGGCATGCACAAGCACTTTCGCATGATTTCTATCCATACCGACATGCGCTCGCATGGCTTCGCGAGTGACGACGCTCCTCACACGCGCATACCCGGTGTCTGGAAGAAGCTGTCGCAGCTATACGACCTGGACGCCCTCGATACGCGCGAGAACGAGTTCGCTTTCTCCGAAGACCCCGACCCGCTAGACCCAGACGACGCCAACAACATGCCCGAGTTCGAGCTGCCAGAAGACGAGTATGGCAAACTCATGTGGCTTCAGCGCTTCCATCGTGAACCCTCTGCCGCCGACTCGTCGCCACCCATGACGCCCATCCAAAAATACAAAGATCTCTACGCGCCAGGCATCGGCCTACTGAAAGACCTCCCCGATGGCGTGCACTCGCAAAAGGCTGAGAGTGTGACCGAAGCCACTCCCGTACCCAAGAACGCAAAGAACACAAGGACAGGCAAAGCTGCAAAGGGCGGCAAGGGTACTAAGGCTGGAGCCAACGCTGCGAAGAACAGTAAGGCCCAGAGCACCGTATCTGAATCCGCAGAAGAAGAGGACGAAGATGATGACGATGAAGAATCTAGTGCCGAGTCTGAAGAAGACAGTGCGCCAACTACTCGCCGAACGAATCGCGCGAAACCAAAGCCAGCGCCTAAGAAAACGAGAAGAAGGTAGATAATTGAAATCTGGGCTTGGACAAGGCGTTTTGGTTTTATCGATACCCGGGTTCCATGTGTTCTGTCGCAACAACACCTGAGCACGTGGAGCAGAAGCGTTTGATTGCTCTCGAATACATGCACTTCATACAAGGGAAAAATTGGACGGGTCTGCAGACTACATTAAGATGAGTACATGCAAAGTGGGTGTGTTAACATCGATGTAGACCCTAGGGTGTCCACTTTTTCTCTAGGTTGACGTGGATGTGTCATTCATATCGCCCCAGGTGATCGTTTGGTCAGATCTCACAGCATTGGGCGTTTGCAGATTCACATCGGTAGGGCGTGTTACCTCTCCGTAATGTATGCACCGTTTGTGTGGCCACGGGAAACTGTTGACGAACGCGTAAGCCTTTGCTATAAAACTATGCGCGCTTCCTCTCTTCGTCCTCTCAATTCATAGAACAGGTTTCTACTACGGCCGACCATGGAGAAACTACCACAAGAAATACTCGACAATATTTTCGTCCATATCACATATACAGAACCGGCGCCCATTAGCGAGCGATTTGACGGACTTTGCAAGCCCTCCGTCCGCACAGTACTCAATAGTCGGCTCGTCGCGCGTCGCTGGTTCGAGTCGGATGTTTTGATACGCGACTTTGTCGACATAGTTTCCCGGACACCTCTCGTGTGGTACAACCATCGACTCCCAGTACTTGAGGAGATCACTGAAATTCCAAAATACACTCGTTGGTTTAATCAGAGAATCACGATCTGTGGTATGGATCTGGGCCTTGTTACCCTCGGAGAGTACGACCGCTGGGGTACTGGGCGTGACGAGCTCGACAAGGAGAATCCAGTGACGCAGTACCTAGTACATCTGTTGCGCAAGATCAGCTGGGTAGAGCACTTTCGATACTACCCCATACACCCAAATTGCCTCCATGGAACCTGGCCCAAGTGGGAAGTATCCGAGTCAGACCGCGTTTCCCTTGAGACTTGCTTCCGAGGAGGCCCAGAACGCTCCAGGTACGGATATCCAGCACTGAAAGAAGGCGAATACTCTTGGTGGGGCGTTCAGCTGGAGAGTGGATGGATCTTCCCCAGAATCATGGAGGCTTTTCAGGAGTCCCACCTCTGGTTGAAAAGTGTCGAGAGTCCATTACTCGGTAACAAGGCATCGTATTGCGCAATCTCAGGAAGGGGTGATCCCTTTCACAGCACCTCTTTTAGGGAAAGCGATCTATTGCAGTGGTTCCCGAAGACGCTGACGCGCGTCGCTATCAATATCACCCGTCCCATGACTGGGCCATTGATGAACTCCGGTGGCCTTGAAGAGCTGGTAAATCTAGAATACTTGGAGATAGCACTCTCGAAGACTCCTGAGATATCGATCGGTGACGGCGGACCATTCGGTGCACCTTTTGATTTAGGCCCATGGTCCTCAGAAGTGTGGTACCGACTCGAGAACTTGAAAGAGTTCCGATTGATGTCAGACTATCAGTACTCCTTCGATGAATGGGATATCCTAAACATTCTCAACTTCTTTCCGAACCTGGAGCGCCTTGCATTGGGACATATTCTTCTCGCGAGCAGTCATGGGGATTGGTGTAGTCTGCTACACAAGCTAGCGGACTTCAATCTGAAAGAGCTATGGCTGCTAGATCCTCGTCACATCGTCTTTGTCGGTCCCCAACACCACCACCAGCCTCATGTGGGCAACGATCCTGATCTGGCGATCGAAGGAACACACAATACAGACTACCACGTGGTAAAGTACGTGTCAGACGAGCACATGTTGGATGCAGCACAGGATGTGTGCGTGATCGACACAGAAATGGAGTGGCCCGCTGAGGGTTGTGTATATCCCCGGTTGAGTAGAGATTTCCGGTATGGTGGCTTTAAAATCTTCGAACAGTTCAGAGATAGCAATCCATCGTGGTGGTATGCTGCACGTTTCAAGAAGATCGATATCGGGGCGCCGGAAGAACTATCGTCAACAGAAGAGCTCGAGGAGTCGGATTCCTGATACGGACAAGATGACTTATACCGACTTACGCCAAACACCGAGATATGTCCTGAAGGGGTTCGACATGTTTTTGACGGGTCGTACGGTACAAGGTCGCCATGACGGTCTTTTTTTTTAGCACTTGCTGCTTGCACGGAGTACCCCAGCAGTACGACCACTATATAGCCATTAGAAACTTTGTATTGACATTCAGTATCTGAGCATACCAACTGCAATCGTACTTCTCATTGCCTGTTATAAAAGTGATAGAATCGCCGGCCGCTTTGAGGACATTGTAGTATCCCCAATGGCAGCCAACCTCGCCGCTGCCGTCCCAGCTCTCCTCCCAAATACCGCCCCAGAAGTCAAGCCACTACCTCCAGGATAATTGCCATAAAACAAACCACCTAGCATCTCGCCAACACAAAACAGCCCCGTAACCTCTTTTCCTGAGTTCGATATAACAGCTGTAGTTTCCGGATTGACAGCTAGACCCCCGAACGTGAAGGTGACGCCGCAGCATACTTTGACAGCCATAAACGGGCCCTTATCAAGTGGCAGCGCCCAGTTCGACTTCGCCAATTCCAGCTTCTTCTTAGACGACTGCGTAGTAAGCCCATCCTTTACCGCCGGGTCCCACTTCCTCTTCGAATTCTCAGCCATCGCCGCATAAACCGCCTCGTTATACTCCTTCACCGTCTCCACAAACCTCTCCGGCTCAGTCAACCCCCCCTCCCCCGCCAACTTCCCCGCCAACTCCTCAACCGTCTTCCCCCAAACCTTCTCTACCCTCTCATCCCTATACTCCTCGTCCCTCAACCACCCCAAAACCCTCTGATCCCAAATCTGCCACGCCACCCCATCAGGCTGCCCATGTATCGCCCGCCCAAACTTCGCATACGTGTAATTCCGCATGTCGATGCCCTCATCTACAAACCTTCTTCCCTCTGTGTTAATCATCAAGCCGAGTGGATACCCTGACTTGGTAAACTCGTTCGAGATAAGCCGGTCGCCGCTGTTAGCGGGCGCATTAGCATCCCAACACGTAGAATGACACCCGGACCAGTTGCCCGCTTGCTTCGCATCCACGTCGCGGATGGCGTACTCGAGGACTTCGCCGGTGTTGAAGGGCGTGCCGCGGACGCGCGCGAGGTCCCAGTTTGGACCCAGGTATTGGGCGCGCATGCGTGGGTTTGCTTCGAAGCCGCCGGCAGCGAGGATGACGGTTTTGGTGGGTATGTGCATGGACATACCCTTGTAGTCTACGACAACGCCTGTAATGGCGCCCGAGGGAGAGGTTACGATGCGTTTGGCAGGTGTGGAGTAGTAAACTTCGATTCCGTGTCTGCGGGCGCAAGCCTGGTGGTCTTGAATGAGGCCTTTCCCTCCGTCTTGCGTCTTGAGGGCCATGCCGCCCCAGAACTTGTAGCGGCCGTTTACTTTGTAGGCTTGGCGGTTGAAGGAGAGTTGGTATCGGATACCGTTGCTTGCAAGCCATTTTACGGCTTCGTTGGATTCTGAGATGAGCGCTTTGCTTAGGGCTGGATCTGAACGGCCTAGGCATACTCGATCCATATCTTTCTGGAAATCGTCTTCGGTGTATGGTTCCATGTCTATGAGTTTTGCTGTCTCGGTATCGACGTTGTTGACGATGGGTAGGAGGTCGCTGGTACCGTTGTGTACGGTGCGGAAGGCGCCTGCTGTGAAGTAGCTGTTACCTCCGGCCCATTCTTCAGGTGCCTTTTCGATGAGGACGACGCGGCGTGCTCCTGCTTCTGCGGCGGCTGTTGCAGCGGAGAAGCCCGCATTTCCTCCGCCTATTACTAGGACGTCGATGGTTGGGAATGATGTCAGCTGTCTCATAATCGCGGACTTTGGAAAAAATTGATTGTTCGACTAGCAGTGGACGTCTTAACAGGGCATGGTACTTGGGAGATGAGGAATCCATAAATGTTGCCCCGGAATACCTAGGTATCTAGGTGGCGCGGGATAGCTACGCAGCCAACGAGCGCGGCCCGCGTGTTGAGTCGTCGCGAGCGGTCATAGGACGGAAATATGGCCGAACTGCAGCGCTCTTTCTCCGAAGAGGCTACTTGCACGCATGTATATTGTACCTCGAAGTGTAGGCTGCACATCACGCAGCATGCTAATGCTGCCTTTCGAACATCAGGTGTCGTGGCACGGAGCTGTTCGCCCTTGGCCCTGGTAGTGTGACTCGCGGCAAGCTATCCAATTTCCTCCCCAAGTTCCGGCTGATCTGACGGAGATACTTATCGTTGCAGCCGCTGTTGGCGAGAGTTATGCAGAGGACGCGACCTGCACAGAACTCAACAGTCATGATGTTCTTGTCCGTATCTTTGGCAGCGAACGCCCCACATCCCCGCCGCTTCTATCCGCTAGCGACCCTGATTGGTCAATGGCTCCCCGCTGACGCTTTGTTACATGCGCCCTGCGGTCCCAGATTCATTCGCCAAGCGATATCAGGGAAACAGTCACAACAACATTGAGTCACATATTATATGTCTATATAACTAGAGGTATCTCGTTGGACTTTTGATGATACAAACAACATCGCCCGAACGATTTGAGTTATGACGTCAAGCTCAAACAACGCCGCCCTGGAGGTCAAGACGAAGGATGGAGTCAAGTTCGGAAAAGAGCTGAGGGAGAAGGAGTTCTGCTTTAAGAAAGGATTCCTTAACTTGAACCATGGTATGTGCAAACCCTCTTTTCACAGTCCACGAGCGAACAGCGTGACTTTGTATTCCGTTGACATTGTTTGTTCACACATCTTTGGCGAGACATGCTCTCCATACGTAGGCTAATTGTGATCAGGCTCTTTCGGTACCATCCCTCGCGCGGTCCGCGATACTATGCGCGATTTCCAAGATGAATGTGAAGGTCGCCCAGATCCCTTCATCCGATACAGATACCCTGTTATCCTCGATGAAGCTCGGGAAGACATGGCGAAGGTACGTTCCTCATCTTGATACCACTACAGGTGACCTATGACACATATAGCTACCTAACAAGCCTCCAATTACTCCCATTAACAATGCTATAGCTGCTCAACACACCTTCCTCAACCCTGGTGTTCGTACCCAACGCCAGCACCGGCGTAAACACCGTTCTTCGCAACATCGTCTTTGAACCTGGCGAGCACATCCTCATCTTCAGCACCATCTATGGAGCTTGCGAGAAGACAGTATCATACGTCACTGAGACTACACCCGCGGAGAGTGTCAAGATCGCATACACCTTTCCCGTAGAAGACGACTGGCTACTAACCGAGTTCGAGAAGAAGGTCAAGGAGGTAGAGAGCAAAGGTGGGAAAGTGCGAATCGCAGTCTTCGATACCGTGGTTAGTGCGCCTGGCGTCCGGATGCCGTTCGAGCGCTTGACGCAAAAGTGCAAAGAGCTTGGCGTCATGAGCTGCATCGATGGGGCCCATGGGGTTGGCCACTTGAACATCGATCTGGGTGCATTGGACCCAGATTTCTTCGTGAGCAACTGTCACAAGTCAGTCTTTCTTCTCATCATTGTATGTTAAGCATACTAATTCAGCATAGATGGCTCCACGTCCCCCGCGGCTGCGCGATCTTCCACGTCGCCCACCGAAACCAAGACATCATTCGCAGTACGCTTCCCACATCCCACGGCTTCACACCCAAGGGCGAAAAGGTGGATTCACCCATGCCAAAATCGGCGTTCGTCAGCCCGGACAAATCGCCCTTTGTTAGCAACTTCGAGTTCGTGGGTACCATCGACAACAGTCCCTACTTGTGCGTACCCGCAGCCTTGAAATGGCGCGAATCTCTCGGAGGCGAGACTGTCATCATGGATTACTGTCAAACGCTCGCTCGTGAAGCGGGTAAACACGTCGCCAGCGTTCTTGGCACTGAAGTCATGGAAAACAGCACTGGTACGCTGGGACAGTGCTGTTTGTCTAATGTTCGCCTGCCGATATCGCCATCCCTGGCCCAAGATGTCGCGACTAAGAATGGCATCGATAAGGAAGAAGTCGGCAACCTGATCAGGGACTTCATGGAGAGGCTGAGCTGTGAAGAGTATGGTACCTTCATTATGATGAAATGGTATGGAGGCGTTTGGTGGACGAGGTTGAGTGGGCAGGTGTACTTGGAGATGGCGGACTTTGAGTGGGCTGCCCAGACTATTAAGGAGATATGTGAGAGGGTGGAGAAGGGAGAGTGGGCTTTGCCGAAGGGTAAGCTTTGAATTGTAATCCAGATCTTCGCCATTACAAAGAGACGCAACTTTAGATAAAAAGCCACATCAGCGGTGAAAGTGGTTCATTCGTATCCAATGTACACTCAATAGCCCTGACCGCCATGCACAACCCCGAGGCGACTCCCAAGATCCTTCTTGTGTATACTACACTTCATTCTACGTATCGCAAATGATGTCGGCACGGGTCGAAAATCCCGCGGTGTCGTATAACAGTTCGTCACCTAGACGTATCGCGATTTCTCACGGCACTTGTCGAAATCGCCACCGCAGTCCTTGCACTATTCGCATCAAGTCAGCATGTTTCAATCCACCTCAACTGCAGTAAGACAAGAAGACTTACCTCATGGCCCTGGTAGCGGTACACATGGCACACATGCTCCACACAGGTCTGTTTGCAACCGGCCTGTCCCTCAGTATGGCCGTTCTGTAGCGTCGTCAGTGGAAACCGCAAATCGAGCTATAGCATACCCTGTCGCTTACCTTGAGGCAGAAGTTGTAGCGTTCCAAACAGAAGTCGCAATTTGCGTCGCGGGTCACGAGCGTGGTGCCCTCGTCTGCGGCGGGCGTGGCGGACACAATGGTGGCGGCGAGCGCGAGGATGATGGCGAAGGTCTTCATGTTGCTCCGATATCTGGTGGTATACGGAGTCCTTCCGAGGGGTCCAAATGAACGTATATCGAGAGCGCGGTTGTTAATGTTAACAGTGAGGGAGCGATGGCAATGTTGTTGAATGAGCGTGAGGCCTGAGAAGAAGAATAGTGTCGCGCAGCGGGCCAAGGAGTGTAAAGTATGTGCTAATAGCGATTGTTCGGCTTGATCGGTGGGTGTCAGCAATTGAAGAGACAAAGTGGTCACTCGTTGGTCCGGTGAAGGCGCTTTGCACTGGGCCCGAGTGGCGGCGCGTGGCAACTATGCAAACGGTCCTGTTGCGAGCTCCACGACTTCCGCTTCAATTCCGAGACTTTCTTGAAGATGGAGCCAAGATCAGAGTGGGAGAAGACGCCTGCGATAGTCATTCGCTTGTAGAACAGCGCGGCATAGCAATTGAAGTCGGGTTTTCGTGAAGGAATGTCGGCGTGGTGGCCAAGGCCAAGATACAGCCAAAATCACTGCAGCGAATTAGTCTGAATCTAGTCTCACCATGATCTTACAGCGAGAGCATGCTCGTCTCCGCCGAGTCTCGTATTGTAGGGCGCTTGTAGTATCGTCAAAAGCCACTGCGGATCCGAACCACTTACCTCTCAAAGCAGATTGGAACCTACCAAAACCGGAAAACACCTCGATTAGGCTGGGTTGCAAGACCGCGAGACAAAAGGCAGAGGCGATCAAGCCAGCGTCGACTAGAGGCAGTCTCTGCTGATCTAGACGGAAGCGCGTGCGTACCGTGTACGACCTAATTAACGGTTACGACCGTGGACTCGATGATAATTGGAGTGAAAGACATGACAGAATACGGGTAACGCGGAAACCAAGAGATGTTCGACAATACTGAGTTTTCGATTGTTTTACTTGCTTGAATGTGCTTTTCTAATCACGCTGCTGAGAACATGTAGGAACTCATCGCCGGGATGCTGCTGGGAAGATGGTGGGAGGAGCTAGCTCTATCGCCACCAGAATTATGTACAAGGTGTAAAAGGGAAGGGGTATAGCAGCGAACGTAATCTTCATAGTAGCCTAAACTTCCGATACTAGCTCTTAGAAATAGCCAAGCAATGAACAAGGACACCAAGTCGGGTATTAGATGGTGCGGACGCCACGTGCCAACTCGGCGCGTACACGCCTCCTGTATTGGTCACGGTATTGGATGCGACCGTATGTCCCGAATCCAACGGCAAGGAAGAAGAAGAGCGCCCATACGGATGTGACAACCAGACCGATTGGGAAGAAAGCCAAGGCAGTTCCGGGGATGATGAACGGTGCGGCAGAGGAGACGGCAGCGGATGCGGATGCTGCGGCTTGGGGGTCTGCATTGGTGGGAGCATTGCCTGCCTTGGAGAAGATACCATTGACGAATGATGCCTCCTGGGAAGAGAGAGTGGTTTCGACGTCCTGGCCGGTTGCAGGGTTTCGCGCAGCGAGGTCGATTTGCGGGATGAGAAGGGGCTGGAGGGATTCTCTGCAGATGTGTTAGAGACAGAAGTATAAATGAAGAAGAGGGATACGTACTGGGTCATGGCTGAGCCCATCAGGTTCTCATTAATCCTTCCGACATACATGAGGACCTTGAGTTCCGTCATGCTGTTGATGTCCTGCCTCTCAACCAGCATACCCTCACTGACTGGCCAGCTGAGGTCTCGCTTGGTAAAGTTGCCCTGCATGTTCTGCACAGTCGCACCGAGGTACGAAAGTGTCATGCTGACATCGGCCGCGGTAACGCCAACCCATGGGTTGATGGGAGCTGATACATTATACATTCGGAGCTCCGCCTGGAAGACACCCGTCTTGTTGTCAAGGAAAGGTAGGTTGTAGCACACGGCGATTCCACTCGGGTTCGACGCTTGGCCGTTGAGATTGCTGAGCGTGCTCATACATGCTTCCTTTGTTTGTTGCTCCCACTTCGCTTGATCGACACCCGACGCATCACCAGTCGCGGGTGTCAGCGATGCTAGCGGTGCTGTATCGGCAGAGTTGGCATCTTGTCTTTGCGTAAGGGTTGCCATGAGCTCTGCGTCCCTCCGAAGTACCTCTTCCACGTCCTGGCCTGGCTCGAGAAGCGCGTTCACTTGGGGGCCCTTGAAGGCAGTTGCGTGTCCAGCAGCAAGCAGAGTGCCTACGAAAGCGCTCTTGAAAAACATGGTCGAGGTAGTATTAGTCGACGCCGGAAAATTAAAGTCGGTAGTGCGAAGGTGGCCGGGCTGCCCAGCAGCTTACGAGAAGGAAAGTGGCGAGCGAAGAAAGAACGACGAAGCAAAAGCTAATCACTGCTGAAAAGAAACGGGCATTAGAAGTGTCATTAGCAAAAGCGAATTAGAAAAGTCGAACACGCGAGCATGAAGAAACGCGGTGTGCGAATCACGGCAATGGGTGGATCGGACGAGAACGGCTCGCAATGGCGTGACTCAGGTCGGGCACCAGACTCGAAAAGCAGCACCAAGACTGGCTTGAGGCTCCATAACAGAGTTGAGACGGACTCTGCTTGAGGCTGTGACGGGTGGCACACGACATTTCTATGCGTTGATCCCGAGGCGACTAAGAAGAAGCTTAATTTAGCATAGTAGAGCCGCATTTGGTGGGAGCCAACCAAGCTGTGGCCTGGAGATCGAACCGTTCGGGAGTGGGGGCGCACTGGGCATGACGATGCTGGGCCCCTTGAGACAATTGGTGTTGAGGTCTGGAGTCGGGGAACGATGCTAAAACTAGGGGCGCTTCAGGTGTGCGCTAGCAGAGCACGTGACGTCGTCCTCCGAGCCAATAGCATCACCGCGTGCCGCCTCTCCCGGCTTCTCGGTTTCACCCTTGAGCCGTGCAGAAGCCGATGTCCTGAGTTTCCCATTGCACCAGCCTCCGCTGCGCCATCGGTGCATCGCAAAATCTCCTGCGGTGTGGCTTCCGGCGCGTGCTTCCTCAGAAACGGGCGATGTTGACACGGGTAGCGGCCGCTGTCATCTTGTACTTGCGACACTCGCGCTGATACAGGCGGGTCGCCGGGCGCAACACCTGGACAACTGTACAACATCGACCGCATCTTCACTACCGCCCAACGGACCCAGCCGCCTCGCTGCTGTCGAAGCACGTCACTCCCGAAGCCACACGGACATTAGTTGTTCCCGGTGCGTGTGCCGAGAAGAGACGGTGAGCTGTGAAACCTCGTGTCCCAACCTCCACCCGGCCAATACCCCAACGCGCATATCCGCGGTATCTCCCTTTATGCCAATAGTTATTCACTGTGTACCAGAGCACAGAGGTCCTGCGTCCTGCGTCCGTTGCTCGTCGTGTGGTCTTAGTCCTGCAGCAACTTAGCGGCCTTGTCGCGCAACGCACGCATAGTCAGGCACACTGCCGACCACACTTACTGGGTACGGGACGGATCGCGCGCTCCATATCAGACTGCTCGATGATCTGGCACCATACGGGAAAGTATGGGCTGCGAACATATGCACACGATACGCCTTTGACGATGAAGGCGACTCTGAGGTGGCCACGTTCGCCTGCATACAACTAATCCACATGGGTGCGCTTGTGCCCAGCGTGCATTCGCCCAACACATACACCCACTGCCTATGCCCATATATTGTCATCCTCCACTAATGTCTTGCAAAATGCGGGCACTAACTGCCAGCACATCAAAAGCCTCTAGACCTCTACTTGGGGCAGCCTTATTTGGGCTTGTCACAGTGTAAGCGGTCGACTCTGCCCGAAGGGTCCCGCTGTACTTCATCTGCAGACCAGGGCACCTGGACCCAAGTCGTCCTTCAAGGCTCTCACGTTTCTCGCTCTGTTACGCTCATTCTCTTTGTTTGTTTTTGCACATCGTCACAAGCCTACACCAGGCGAGTCTACAGTCGCTGCAAACATCTAACATTCCTCGAGGACGCTTTTCGTTGGTCACGCGCCGACCACCTGTACGCAATGCAGCACGCCTCGAACTCGCCGTGGCGGACGCCTGCGATGCAATATCCCAAACCCCAATACAGTCTCCAGCACACCATATCCATGGTCAACCTCCGAGACGATGATCAATCGTGGTACAACAACCGCGAGACCGCATCTCCAACAGTCTCGTCCGCCTCATCCGCCACCAGCCGAAGTACAACGCCCACAACAACGAACAACAACCCGTGGTCGAATGTAATGGTCAGCCCAGCTTCGACATATTCCAACAAGTCGTCCGACTCATCGTCGCCCAAAGGCAGCCCAAAACATACCCCGCAATACACCAGCCGATCGACAACGCCCCAGCCCATCGCCCCCCAGCCAATAAGGGTCATTAATCCGGTAGCAGGATTTGCGCCCATGTCACCGCCTCCCTCAGCTTCTGGTGAGTCGTTCAGAAATGGCGATTACCCGGGTTCACCCATGAACCCGTACCGACAACCTGCTGCTCCACTTGTTCCGTTGGTAAACGGGTACATCAACACATCAATCCTGTCTTCACAGGGCCAGTCTCTTTCCGGATGGTTCTACGAGCTCGTGCGAAAGCAAGGATGGGATGCTGGCCTAGTCAAGAAGATATGGCAGTGGACGTTGTCGAACCCTAGGCTGGCAATCCTCTTGTTTGTCTGCGACGATGTTGCCTCGTGGCGTCAGGCATCTTTCTTTGACCTTCGAGACGAAAGTTTGCCATTCCCGGAGGACCGTCTTCAAGGCATCGTGGGAAATGCGCGAAAGGTCGTCGACGAACAATGGCGTGCCACATCCAAGGAGTTACCATTGACGGGAGCACATGTCGACTACACCGCACGCGAAACAGTGCCACTACAGCACGTCAGTCTCATTCGATCATCGCGCAATTCTGAGAAAAGCGTCGACTGGGTTAAGATGCAAGGTAGCAGCGAGGATCGTGTGCTCGTGCGAAAGCGCTTTGTCACTGCTCGCTCCGCTCAAAAAGCTGCGCTGTTAGATCAGATCAACAAGTTCAAGCAGTATGAGCACAAGAACATTGCGAAGTTACTTTGCTCATATGCCCAGCCCAGTCATGTTGGCATCATCACGGAAAAAGCACAATACACTCTGGACGACTTCCTTGCGCTGCCTGGAACAGACCCAAACCGCTCGAAATTGCTGGTGGACTGGATGGGCGACTTGTCCTCTGCTCTTGAACATCTCCATTCACAGTCCATCTGCCATCGAAGCATTCGGCCTCGCAAGATCTTGATTGATGGCGCTCGCATTCTACTTGCTCCATTCGACATTGGGCAGAGCATCGACACATTCAGCCCGACAATGGCGAACTCCCAACGCCTGGACCAACTACACACATACTTCCAAGATCAATCCTACGTCTACGCTGCACCTGAGGCTATTGTCTCACGCGGTAAGAGAATGGCAGACGTTTTCTCGCTGGGTTGTGTGTTCTTGTCGATGATGACAGTCGCACAAGGCCAGTCACTATCAGTGTTTGCACAGTACCGGGCTGCGAACACCCAGGACGCCTCATACCATGCACATCTCGACCGGGTAGCAAGTTGGCGAAACCGGCTCCACGCTGCCACCACCTCGAACCTCCGAAACGGACTCATCGGGTCTGGAAGGAAGCTGAGGCAGCTGAAAGCGGAAGCCGACTGGCTGACCATTATTGAGAAGATGCTCCTACCGGGACCGAAAGAGAGGATCAAGATGCGCTTTGTGCTGGCCAGCCTAAACAGCGGCAAAGCTACAGGCGGAAGACGACGTAGCTTGGACGGCGGCGGTTACAGTGGGCAGGCGGCAGCATCTCTCGGCGTCAACGGTGCAACAACCGCAACGCTGGTCGACATTTCGGAGCATCACGCGCCACGAAAACCGGAGCTAAGCGTCTTTGATGGTTATTTCCAGACGCAGACCCGCAGGTTAGAACCAGCGGGTGGTTGGTAATCGAGGGCTCGGACTTCGAACAGCGTGTCAAACATGAGGCTCGCGCTAGGGTGACACTTGGCGAAACATGTTAGACATCGACTTTTGATGGTTGTCGGGCAATTGGCATGCCGAAGCCAATGTTGAGTGTGAAACTTGACAGCTCGGGATGAGACGGAGCCCTACAACGCCTCAGACACGACATCAACGAGAATACGCCGAGGACGTGTGTACGGTGGCCCCAGGCAGGGAGGCCTTTCTTACTTTCTTCATATCTTGTCCGTACTGGATTTGGGTCGGACCTTTGATACCCCTTCTTGCGACCCCATTTGGATGATTATCTTGGTTCTTTCCTTATTTTCGTTTGCTTCCCGTTTCGTAGCATCTTTATTAGCGACGCGGCATCTAGCGAGCATTTAGAGCAATGATCATGAGCTACTTTTACATTAAGAAGAGGGCATTCACACCACCGTGACTATGGACTTGGACTTAGCGATGCGCCAATACACATTCATATATCCCTGGTGACACCAATGGAATTTATATCCCTCGCTACCGCATTGAGTACGCGTTTGAACGCAAGACAGATCAGTCACTCGCAGTCGCTATATTTCGGAATGATAGTTCATTTCGTAAGAGGAAAGAGCCGGATCAAGAGATGCATGGAGAGATTCCCCGAAGACGAAACCCGCTTCTACGTCGGTTGGCCCAACTTGCGATTGATTGAATGTATCGCAATGTGTACAGTGACGTTACTGAGAGCCCGGAGATACAGCAATGGTCAATGTTGGTGTGAAAAGCCAGGCACCCAGACTGCCCTCTTTGCTCTTGCGCCCATTGCGAAATCAACAGGGCGAGATAAAGCGACGTAACCAGTCATTTCATAGTACATGGATGCTTTCTCATCGATGACAGATATCCTCGGGGCTCTCACCTGGACATGTCCCTGTTCCAGTGCTAACCTCCCGCGGCGCTACACCTGTTGCAGTCTAGAGTTATTGTCTCTCACTTTATCAAGCACATGAACACCGAAGTTATAGCAACACAGAGAAAGAAGGATTGAGGATGGGGTCTGACCGTAGCTCCTTCCCCAGGACGCAGACGCGACATCCGTGCAGGACCTGACATCATCGACGCGTCGGTAAACAATGGTCACCCACAAAGGCCGCAGTAAGCACTCAAGTACATCAGAAGCTTCCAATACCTCTTATCTTCACATCCACTCCCATCGCAACCAAAAGAAGTCTCCGCTTCCACCATCCAACACGACCCCATATTTGCTTCCAGTCTCGTCTCGCTTTGCCCATCGATTCGATGCCGGCCATCCACGATCTCAAGCCATCCAGATCTCGTGCTGGCCCCGCCAGTACAGAACTTCCTTCTCTCCGACTCGTGGAGCGCCGAGATGACCTATCTAGCGGAGAACGGCATTCCCGCCATCGGCGACAAGGATTTTGACGACCTTAAGTATAACGACCTGATCTCGTCAAAGCCATTGTACTGGCTGGCACGCAGCCACGAAGACGATGAGTGGACCATTGGAGCGGAAGATAAGCTTCGAGGTGCGTCGATCAGCAATATCGCGAAGGAATTCGTGAAGACCAGTGGGTTTCCACACCTCGCTTTCCACGTCGACAACTCTGGACGCAAACCCAAAGATGTGTTCGACGGTGCACACGACCCGGTGAATGACGCCGCAATGACACTCCTCAACGCGATCGGGTGCGCGATCGAACATGCAGTATATGAGGGCATACTGGACCGCGACGGAAAGCCGATGTCGTGGAATTCGACTCCACCAGTGACGCCTACCTCGCCATGGCACATCGCCGCTGTCGATGCGGAGGGCGCCAACGTCCCGCGCAAGACCGTCCTGTCCGAATGGGGTACCGTCCATCTGCGGTCTGTGGATGTCGAACGGCTGCCCTATAGGCTTTGGCATACTAAGTTCAGGTGTTCGTTCTCTCAATATCCTAGACTCCAATTGGTATAGGATTTGAAACCATGCTAACTTCTCCATAGGCACTAAGTTCATCGACAAAAGGTGGGCCAACGTCCACAATCCCCACTGCCCTCGGCCCAGCGCCCGATTCCTGTGGTTCGACAAGCAGACTGTGGTCAAAAAGCTCGACACAAAGGAGATGGGAGGGGCGATTCTCGGCGATCTCTCTGCCACGGGCTACACGCGTCGTCATTTTCATCTCTGGCCGGCGAACGAACGGGTGGCAGAGACCGCTGCAGCTCTTTGCGCTGGAGCAAACAGTGTTTAAGAGCGCACCGACCTGCATTCACCTTCCATGGACCTTTTTTGTTGTGGCCTTATGACGCAGCGCCGCTCGCGCCGTTCTTCAAGTTCTTCTACTGCGAGCTCACCACTGTCGAGAACCTCTCCCTGGCACATCGCCGCCGTCGATGCCGAGGGCGCGGCAGTACCAGGACACCTCGTTCTCTCAGAATGGGGCACGGTGCACCTCCGCTCCGTCGACGTCGAAAACTTGCCTTATGACCAGTGGCACAAAAAGATCCGGTGTAAGTCCTCGCCTGACACCCAAGGCTTCAACCTCTTGTCAGTCTAATAGACAGTACTAACTTCTCTCTAGGTTCCATGATCGTCGACCAGCAGTACATCCACACCAGCCACCCGTACTGCCCTCGACCGCATTCGATGTATCTATGGTGCCTGAACCAGACTGTGCGCATTGAGCTTGAGGCAAAGGCCCTCGGGACAGCGATCATGAACGATTTGTCCGTTGAAGGTTACACCCAAATACACTACTCCAAATGGCCGGCCAACATTCGTGCTGCAGAATCCGCACCAGCGCCAGTCGTCGAAGAGGCCGCCCCGCCTTCGGCGCCGGTCTCAACGGTACTTGAGCGGGCCTTGATCGTCAACCGGTGGACAAACACTTGCGACCTTATACTTAGGCATATCATAGACAGTTAGGTTAGCTCTTGTAGAGAATTGTGCATAGTAGATCTATCTTTCTGCGTAGCTGCCTATAATAATTAGTTAGACTAGAGCCTCAAGTGCTATAATCATACCCGACATCCGTTGAACGGTTTGGGACCCAACACCGGTCATAGTGCCATGATAGCAGTTACTACGGCCAAAATTCAAGAATAGTAATTGAGATGTTGATCACACGATGCCAGCGGAGACATTTGGTTGGGACTACACGTATCATCAGGAACTCCACTTGCGTGTGTAGTAATAACGGTCTATACAGATCTATCCTACAGACGCGAAGCTACCCACTCCGTCTGCACCAGCCAAGCTAGCTATGCAAATCAAGTAGCACTCAAACTCACGCAACGCAACGGATATCCAAGATGCCTATTCGCGAAAGCGCAGCACACTAGAAGACACCGTCTACCCAGCATGTTCCACAATCTCACTAACAAGCTTACCATCCTTGACGTAGCTCCTGATCTGCTCCGGCAATGGGTTCTCAGCGTAGTCATCTTCGGTCGGCAGGTTGATGTTGATACTACTGCACTTGCTTGTGAAGACCTCGGTTGCTAGCGAGTCCTTGGATAGGTATACGGTTGCGCCGTCGACCTGGTCGAGGAGGATGGTGGGGAGGGTGCCGAGGACTTGGAGCGCGAAGTTGGGGCACTTGATGACGTCTACGGAGCTGACTAGCGAGTCGATAATGAGTGATGTGCGGGAGGAGTTGTCGAGCGAAAGCGCGTTGGCTTTGCCGTTGATGCGGATGGTGGTGTTTTTGCAGCGCGAGATGAGGATCGAGTGGTTGATTTCGGCGTCGATTTCGAGCGTCTCGCCTGGGGAGTCGAAGTTGTCCTAACTAGAGTTGGTGAAAAGTCCTACTGCTGCATCGCCATAGTGCTTAGCAGTACTTACTATTATCCACTTGTTTCCGTCCAGCTCCTTCTTCGGTGGCTTCTTCGTCCGCATGCTCTCGGGCTTCTTCGCCTTGGGCGGCGCAGGACTCTTACTCCTGAGACTGTCGTTGCTGTCGCTTCGTGTAGGGACCGATGCGCCTGCTCGCAATGATGGGTTCTTATGCGTCATCTGGCTTGGGTCGACCTTCTTAAGCCCCTTTGTGACATCTGAGCCCTTGTTGAGATCGCCAAAGACAGCGTTCATGTCGGGCGCGGCCTTCTTGGCCACTGGTGCGGCACCTGGTGGCGGCGGTGGGCCTGGTGGTGGTGGAGGACCAGGCGGTGCTGGGACGCCGCCTGCTGTAGGAGCGGGTGGTGGAGGAGGAATGTTGGACGCGCCAGATAAAGGTGCCGAGGAGATCTCCTTTGCGGCATCTTTGGCGTCGATGCCGTTGCTGTTCCAGGCTACACCTGTAGCGTGGTGCTTCTTTGCGTATTCGGCGAGAGCCTTGAACAGCTTGTAGTAGGCTTGCACCCACTTGACATGGGCTTCACCGTCGGGCCTGGATTTGTTAGTGCTTGCTCGCGTAGAACGGTAGAAGTCTTACTTGTCCCGGTACTCCTTAAGCACTTTGTTGCCGTACATCTGAGCTCCTCCGAACAGCTCGTTGATGTGCTCATGGGGCTTCATGCCTCCGCCCTGGCCAATTGTCACCCACCCAAGCGATCCGACACCATCGGCGACCATGGAGACGGAGTCCTTGAGCGCAGGGTCGCGGTTGCTCTGTCGGAACTCGTCCGTCTTCTCCATGCTCGCCTGGAGGTCCTTGAGCAGCTCCATGAGAGTGCGGTCGTCGGGCTTCTTGGCCTTGTTCGCGATGAAGAGGAACTGGCGCTGGGCGGCGAATGCGCCTTCGACTGCTTTGGACTGGCCCTCAATGACGCTTCCCAGCTTGCTGCTCAGGTCCAGCCAGTTCTTCAGGTCCGAGCTGACCAGCTCATCGAATGCCTCAATCGCCGGTGGTGCGCTTTCCGCGACGAGTTTGGGGGTGCTGGCACTTGTGTTGGCCGCAGTCACGCCTGGAGTGGCCTCGGTGGACGCTCCAGTGAGGCTGGCAGCTCCATCGCCGCTGCTGGGTAGAGAGGTGCTCGCGATGTCTTCGAGACGCGAGGTGGCAGCTTCGAGCCTGCGGACCATGTTCGTCAGTACATTGTCTGCTGCAAGCTGTATTTGCCCCTGTCGACCGAGAATGTGTGCTTGTTCGGGCCTGGGAGCCATCGTGGGGTCGTTTCATAGAGGATGCGGGATGCGCAGAGTGTGGTAGGATGATAGGTTCGGGTGCCAGTAGGTGATAGTCTCGGACGGAAGGTACTTACCGCTTGATCAGCGTCGTCAGGTTATTCATGTTGTTCGCCATGTGGAGAAGGCACGTCGCAGCGTTTGCAAGGTAGGACAGGTATCTTGAATGCCCGGGGAAGGGGCAGCCGCGGCACGCTGCAGCTCGTGCGACGCGATTTGGCTGGTTCGGAGTAGAGAGAGGCCGTGATGCAGCAATCCAAGCTCTCGATGATAGGAATATGAGGACTGTCGGAGATATTTAATTGGAAAAGCACAATTGCAGGCAGAACCTCACTGGGTCAGCTCTCCCCGGCGCATGGCCACGGCTGCCCACGTTGCGCTAGCCGTCTGCAGCCAAGCCTGGTCCGTTCGAGACATGCACGTCAGCGGCAGACTATCAACCTTGCGATCTACACAAGGCGACATGGAAACATCCAACATGGCCGACACAGAAAACGACCACTATGGCAAGATCGACTTTTGCACGCTGGGGATGTTCATCATCGGTATGCATCAAGTCTGCATTAACACATTCATGCCACTGAAACTGTCAAGATGAGATTGAGTTTCCCCCACCAAAGCCGCCAGTCAAAGACATCGTAGGCGGAGCTGGATCATATTCCGCATTAGGCGCACGCATCTTCTCCCCGCCGCCACAATCAGAGTCTGTGGGTTGGATTGTAGACTGCGGGTCTGACTTCCCACCTGAACTGCGCGACTTTATTGCACAATGGAAGACTGGTGCACTGATACGTGAGACGCCTAATCGGCTGACTACACGAGGGTGGAATGGATACACTGGTGAAAACGAGCATCGAGGTGAGTGTCTGTGTTACCAGTGAGGGATCACATGTCTAATCACTCTGGTGAAGCTTTCCGATACTTGACGCCGAAGCTGCGCGTTGACCATGAGGATCTGAAGAATACAGATCTCTTGTGGTCCAAGTCCTTTCATCTGATCTGTTCCCCGTTACGTTGCATCGACCTGGTTGAGAACATCATTGCATTGCGCAAGCAACACCCTAACTCGGCTCATCTTCCTCGGCCAATATTCATCTGGGAGCCTGTTCCTGATCTTTGTACGCCTGAAGAGCACGATAATTGCCTGAAGGCGCTAAAGCATGTCGACATTGTCAGTCCGAACCACGGGGAACTTGGCGGCTTCTTTGGCAAGAACACCGACGGGAAGAATCATGTGGATTTCCGAACAATTGAAGAGTTATGTGGTCAGTGGCTAGACAGTGGTGTGGGTAGTGGCAATGGTGGGGTCGTCGTGCGTTGCGGGAAAGACGGTTGCCTGGTTATGCGCAAAGGGTTAGGCAACGGATTGCGCAAATGGATGCCTGCGTACCACCAGTCAGCAGAGAAAGTGGAAGACCCTACAGGAGGAGGCAACAGTTTTCTCGGCGGACTGGCGGTCGGCCTGGTTCGGGTACCAGGGTATCTCGAGGAGGCTGCGATTTGGGGGTCCATCTCGGCGAGCTTTGCCATTGAGCAAGTCGGTATGCCCGTTCTCTCACAATCAGCAGACGGGGAGACGTGGAACGGGGTTCGTGTCGAAGATAGGCTTTCAGATTTCAAGCAGCGCCTGGCTAGTTATATACAGCCATAGTCGCGGTCGCTGTTCCCTCTCCCCCACTCCCAACCAATCTAACCTTCAAGGGTCTTCTCGATGATGCTCTGGTCTTGTTTCCGCTCGTGTTCCCGAATCTGTTTGGTCCAGCTGTCTGTTGTTAGCTTCCAAGTCTGATCTGAGGATATCCGTGGATGTCGTACTATCGGCTGGGGAAGAATCGGTGGCGTTCGGGCATCTTGTCGCGGTATTCGCGGTTTGCGCTGAGCATCCAGGCCATGCCGACGATGCTGCCGAGGGCGAGGCCTACGACGGCCGTGTTGGCTTTCCAGTTGGCGGGTTGGGCGTACCAACCACCGGCCGGCGACCAGACGTGCTTGGGGTATCTAGTCGACGTCAACTCTGCACTGGCAAGCGATTGGCGGGCTGTTCATACGGGATCTTTCCTCCTCCGCCCATTGTAAAGGTGGTTGTGCGGGTTCGTGGGGTTGCTGTTGCGGAGCTGCCCTGAGGTCGCTGTCGCATGGGAGGGCTAGCACGGACCCCGAAGCTTGGCGGAAATTCTTTGGCAGTCGCGATCATGACCTGTGTGAACACACGACCGGCCAATTGCTGCTGCCGCCGAATCCGCCTCTTCTGATCCTGCTGCCGTCTTCTCCTACATTTTGTCTTAATGAAGCGGATACCCATATCACGATGCGCCTCGCAATTGCTGGGTGCACCCTCGCCACGCCGGCCCTCGTGCCCATACACAGCGGCAAAGAACGTGCGGAGAAGCATTATACCTCATAGCCCCCGGATACAGGCTCGGTTCCAGAGCACAGTAGCAATTCCGGACGACGGTGAATTGGAACTCGAGATTGCCGCAAACTCTGCCACACCGTCAACGTCAACACCCAGACCAAGAAGGCGTCTCCCGCTCGAGAGCCTCCCATCTCCACATCCCAGTGCCGCCGAACGTTCGACAAAATTATACGCCCTCCGCAGTCGATTATCCCTCCCACCTCGCTTCCCCCTCCCGGTTCTCGCACGAACCCTCATCCACCCCTCCGCCGACCCAAACCCCGCCTTCAATAATGCCTCGCTATCAATACTCGGACGTCAGCTGCTGGGCTACTACACTTCCGAGTGGCTTCTGTGCAACTACCCACGCCTGCCAATGGACGTCGTCTTTGCCGCAACAGAGGCATACATCGGACCGAGAGCCTTGACCACAATCGCAAGCGAATGGGGTATTGAGGCGGCGGCGGAGCCGGGCGGTGAAGTCGACCCTGGCTTATTACAATTCAAAAGGATACAATCGGGCGATGCTCTCCCAGCAGAGCTGAGGCGGCAAGCACCCTGGAAGTGGAATATTACCACCACACACAAGATCATGAAGACAGACGAATTTGGCTCCGACAATGCCGCACCCAGTCCACACGCGCTACAGAGCACGCCAGTACCACTGGAAGAGGCAGCTCAGTCCTTCGTCCGGGCCCTCATCGGCGCATTGCACGTCCACCTTGGCTCCCCACTCGTCAAGCGCTTCTTCCGCGACCACTTCCTCAGCCGACATCTCGATATCAGCACAATTTTCGATTTCCGAATGCCGACACGCGATCTCTCACGGTTATGCGCACGAGAAGGCTTCGAGCCACCGGTCGCCCGATTGATCTCAGAAACCGGTCGCTTGAGCAGACATCCTGTCTTCGTGGTTGGCGTGTACAGCGGAAAGGAGAAGCTAGGAGAGGGATCAGGCAGTTCATTAGATGAGGCCAAGACAAGAGCAGCGGCAGCAGCATTGAAGGCATGGTACCTATACAAGCCGGTCGAGGTCACCGTCCCAAGCAGCATGGAGGGCGAATTGGATACGAGCAAGTGGCGGCCGAACCACGTCGACCACGGAGAGGTCATTGTGTAAGATACGCGGCATCAACACCACTTTTGGAGTTGTAGGGATATACTTTTGGCATGCATGGCATGGATGGACGGCATACTCTTCGCTTGTACAGATTCAAGATAGCGCAGGGGGGCAGGAAAAAGAACTGTGTCGGAAGAAGGCCGGAGAGGAGGGGAAGACTTACCCCACGTTTTGCTACGTCGAGGGTTCAGGACCGCGCACCCTGCTAGTACTGCGCATGTATCATATGTGACATGAGGATATCATGATGATCCGCAATGTGTACAATACAAACGAAACGCTGCATCACAATACCCATTGCTTGTTCTTCCGGTTATGATCAGAGCTGGAATGTGATGATCTGTAACTTTCGCCCAGGAATACTCCGGCTCAAACTGTGCCTTCCGTAGGGAGGAGCGCGGATCACAAGAGATCAAACTGGCGACCGTGACGTATTCAACTTACCCTACCTTGGCGACATTCAACTCGTAATAGCTGCAATTGCATCGTCACAGGACCTGCGCGAAGAGAATAACAGAGCCCACAATCCAGCTTCCCTAAAACATCTCTCGCATTCCGGAGCAGTTTCAGTCCTGGTAGATAGCGACTATCTAGGCATTGCAAGGGTTGCTGGGTCGGTGGCGGCGCGCATCCTTGCAACTCCTCTCGCGCGGCACAAATAAGGCCCAACACTTCCACGTCGGGTGCGGAGAAGTACGAACCCTTCTCTGGAAACACAAAATCGCCAACTAACATGCCACCAAAGCGCACCGCGACTGCTCGTCATGAGAGGTCCACTGAGGCCTCTGTACGAGCGCACAAGAAGATCAAAATTGAACCAGAAGACCCGCCGCCTGATCCCGTGCCCGACGGCTTGAGAGAAGCCAGAGCAGAGATTACCAGGTACATTGAAGCAATGGAACGAGTGCCACTCCGCCGTCGGCTTGATGTGCATTGGAAGATTGGTGGTGTTCCTCGTGGCGACCCCGAAAACATCATTCGCGAACTAAATGTCGATCATATCAAAGAAGTAATGGAGCGCGACGCACAAGTCAGCGCAGCGTTTGCGTCGCTCAAAAAGACATTAGAAGAAGGCAAGCCCGCCCCGGGCATCTACAACCCTTACGTCAAGCACGGCAAGTGGAGTCTTTTCTCAAGCGAAGTCTTCACGGAATTCCTGCTCTGGAATATCGACAACATGGAGTTTAAACAGTTTTGCGTAAATCAATGGATCGAGTTTCATGATCCTGACGCAGAAGTGGATTTCATGGACTGCCACTGTGGCCGCCCGGAAACTTATGGAACTATCGTTGGACCCAGACAGATCAAAGGAGATTTCAAACCGTTTGACTGGCCACAGGAGGCTTCACTCGAGCCCATTGTCGTAAAAACCACGAGTCGATGTCGGGAAATCAAGATGTGGTTCGCAGGAAATGGGTACATGAGGATGCAATGCGACATGGGTTCCGTAGAGGAGCTCGCAAATGGGCAAGCGAAAAGGGTGACTTGGAATGCGATACAAAACACGAAGGAACACAAGGAGCGTGAACAGAAAGCGTTCATGGCTCGTAGGAGGAGGGAAGATGAAGAATTTCGGGTCAGACAAGCGGAAGCAATTAGGAGACGGGAGAGAGAAGAAGAGCAAGCGCGGGAACAAAAGAAGGAAGATCATAGGCTTTGGGTAAAGAAGAATCAGAGGCGACTGAAGTTGAGGCGGAAATACGAAGATGGCGATATTAACAGTTCAGAGCTGGAGCTGAGCACCGAGGAAGAAGATGACGAAAGCGCCACGGATGCGGAAGAAAGCCGCTCTTCTGCGTCGCCTGAGCCGTGGGATTCGTCAACGGGCGAGGAGGATTGGACTGAGTCGGAGTCGGAAGAGGAGGAGGAAGAGGAAGAAGAGGAAGAGGAGGAAGAAGATTCAGATGAACAAGAGCCCGAATCGTCAAGATTTTAGCGGAAGATCGACTGCCTTCCTCGTTTAGAGCATTATCTGTACAATTTGGCTAGTACTATGACATCATGAGGTCCTCGCAGTCTTTTCAGATGTTGGCATATTCATGTAGACGACAACGTAGTAGACTTCTGAGACACATCTGCCTGTGATCAATTGAAGAAGTACAGGTTATGTAGCCTCCCGAATGTTACATGCGGGCGTGTATTAGCCTTTTTGTGGATGAAGATGAAGATACAAACAACGCAATATGTTTCCAAACCACACTCGAATTTCGTTGGCGAGGTAAAACCAGCACGTGCGGCCACGTGCCCACCACTACGACGCCTTCTCTCACCTTCAAGTAAAGGTAGCAGGTCTGATCGACGGGTATATACTCAACCTCGTTACCGACCTATCTCCCAGTCTCCTACACCACACTCGACATCGTTCATAACTCAGCATCGACTAAAACGCAATCTTCAACATGGCCGACTTCGGTATAGTACATGTCATGGAGATAAACTGCGAGGCTCCTATGTCGACACTCCACGCAGAGCTGGACGAACAGGAACAACGCGGTAAGCTTTCTTTGTCTCCGTTCGATCAACGAATACTGACTGTATATCCGCAGTCACTGCAGGTACTCCAGGCAGCGGCATTAGCACTGGCATTCCAAAGGTGGAAGTCAGCATGGCCAACGCCAAGAAGGTCGGAAGAGTCATTGCAGCGTACTATGGCACTGTTCCCAATGGTTTCTTGGCCACTGTGGTTGGATTGCACGTCGACGCTGCCAAAACAGCCACCGCCGCAAAGACCTTTCGTAGGATGAAGAGCGACCTCTTTGTCGAGAAATTCGGCAATGACTCATTCATCTACAAGTTCGCTCGCGGCAAGGTCAGCACGTCCGACTTTCTCACCAGTCAACACGAAAAAGCACGTGGTCTTGGGAAAGTCCGATTGGCACGAACACGCGACCTTTGCGAAGAGCTCATGGCCAACCCGCCCCGTTGCGCCGTCGACGTTACGACGCTCCTGAATCGCCGAGCATGCGAACAAGCAAAGATGATCCCGTTGCTATTCCGTACGATGGATGAGCGCGTCAGGTTCTGGTTCGATCACGTCACCAAAGACACAATCGCGTCTCACCTTGGCGCAGCGATGTCTGTGGTCGACATTCGGTGAGTACCTACTTTACGGACATGATCGAGACTTCTTGCACACTACTAATATCCCACAGGCGCATGTGCATCGATGAAGTCGCCAACCCTCCGGAGGTCATCCCTCCGTTCCACACAATTGTGGGGAACGTGTTTTCGTACTCTTGCGAGCTTCTTCATCGTTTGATCATCGCGCCGGATGATAGCAAGCGTCTGCAGCTGCTGCTCAATGATCGTTCGCTCCGGATGGCAAGCGTCGACATGTCGGGTGATCGGTCCACCCACTGTTTCGATCTCATCCGCGGCCTTCGAAACTCTCTGGACTTTGAGGCAGCAGAAAACGGATCATGGAAAGATATTCCTGTCTTGGTCCCAGAAACTCGAGGCAAGAAGCGCTCAGCGCCTGAAGAAGATGGAAGGAATACCAACTAGACCTGTAGGGGAGCCCTTGGTGCTGTCGGACGGAAAGATGGAGACGTTGCGAACCGCATGCTTAGCCTTTGTCGTGAGGAGTTCGGTGGATTAGACAGATGGATGACGTCACATGTGTGCCAAGGATGGCCGGTGCTAGATAGAAACGCGTCTCGCGCCTCACAAGTCAGGAAACCACGCGCTATTCTGGCGTCTACATCAATATATCATCACAAATGCTTCACGTCCCTAGACCGTTGTAGCCGCCTAGGTCACAGATGTATTTTGGTAATGCTCTGATAAGCTGTGCTGTAGTAGGCAAAACGAAGAGTTAGCTAGGAAGAAAGAATAGAGTGCGCCTTTAACTTAGACTATAGTCTAGTTCTTAGTTAAGCTAAGTCTTTAAGATAGTACTTTAGTATATAGTATAATTATAATAGCTTTAATATTATTTACTAAAGTATTTAGTATATTACTATAATACTATAGTTATTAATAAAGCTAATAATTTAGAAAAATACTATTAGTTAAAGAAATACTAGTAACTTTTAAAAAAATATTTTTTAATTATAATAAGTTAAAAATTTTAAAGTATAATAGTATATAAAGTTATATACTACTAATTTTTTTTTATTCTTTTATATAATACTTATACTATAATATTAACTTTAATACTAACTTTTATAATTTTAAGTACTTTTATAATAGCTAAAGTTATACTTAAGCTAGTACTTTTAGAGCTATAAGCTAATAATACTAAGCTCTTAATTTAAATAATATAAAAAATATTTATAAACTTATAAAAAGCTTAAATACTATTTTATAATACTTTAGTACTATAGTAAAGTAGTATTTTAAGTAAGTTATAAATAAAAGCTTTATTATTATTTAATACTAATAGCTTAAGCTATTTATTAAGTAAAAATCTAAATCTTAAGTAGTAATACTTATAGCTTAAAGAGCTACTAATCTTAAAGAGATAAGAACTATTACTAGTACTCTAAAGAACGTATAACTAAAGGTTTTATCTACTCTTAGAAGTATAGTGTTAGGCTAAAGCTTAAAGCCTTAGTGCTACTACCTTTAAAGTAGTTAAAGCTTCTAAATCTTTTAGGCTAGCTAAAAAGCTATTTTAATACTAAAGCACTTTATAAAAAGATTTTAATACTAATTTCTAAGAAAATTATAATATAATTATACGCGCTTATTAGCTTATAACTAATAAAGTAATATATTCTAAAGCTTTATAGTTAAGATATATATACTAAAATCTTAGTAAAAGCGCGCTTTTTCTATTTTTTATACTTATATAATAATAATATTTAAGACTCTAAAAATTAAAAACGTAAGTAGCTTATATCTAATACTAAACGCTATATTAATATATACTTCTAAATAATTTATAAGTCTTCTAGGTAATTATAAGTATAAAACTAATTTCTTACTAGTTATATTACTTTACTACTTTACTAAGAAGCTTTACTAAATTACTTTATTCTTACTATATTAATTACTTTCTATATAACTATATTACTATTTTAAAAATTTTATAAGCTACTCTATATCTATTAAAAAGAAAACTATTAAAAAGACTATTATTATAGAACGTACCTCTAGATACTTCTTAAGAGTATAGCACGTAATTATACTAGTATAGATTAAGATAAGCTCTTAGAAGCTTTACTACTTAAGAGAGCTTTCTAAGTAAGCTTATAATATAATAATTTATTTTTTATTTATTTCTATACTTCTAGACGTAATAGTTATAAGCTTAGTACTTTAAGAAAATAATATAGTTTTATATTTATATACTTAAAACGCAAGGCGTTTAATAAAGTATAGTAATACTAATTCTATTACTAATTTTTATACTTTTATAAAAGTACTACTCTATTACTTATAATAGATAACTTTATAATAATCTCTATAAAAGCTTTTACGCTTACTAACTTAGTATATTAGCTTAAGTAGTTTACTTAGTTTAAATTCTATACTCTAAGTAGAGAAATTTAGGCTAATATTAACTTTAATACTAAAATAGCTACTTTTATCTAAATAAGCGTTTTAACTACTCTAGAGCTAGTAGTAATTATATAGAATGCTTTAGTTAATAAGCTCTATACTAATAAGTATAACTTATTTATTATAAAGTATAAAGTATAAGTAATAAAATAGTAGTTAAAAAGCACTTATATTAGGTATCTTTAGAACTAAGTTAATTAGACTATTAGCCTAAAGCTTCTAGCTTCTACTATACTTTTTATCTCTATAAAAAAAAAGGCTACGTTATAAGTACTTATTAAATATTTTAAGTTTATACTTTCTTTAGAGAAGAACTATACTAAGAATCTTATATACTTATAATATAGAGTATACTTCTAGAAAGTATAATAAGAATATATTAATACTAAGTGCTAGTAATAAGAATACCTTTATATTCTAGTTTAAGCTAAAGTATATAAACTTACTAAAGTTAATAATATACTTACTATCTAGAACTATTTAAAAGTAATTAGTATTAGACTTACTTTAGAATAGAAGTACTTTATATAGTAGAACTTTATTAAAGCTTTTACTATTAGTAGAACTTAAGTTACTTTTAAATAAGTATTAAAGATTTTTACTACACTAATCTAAAAGTATACTACTTACTCTAGTAGTAGAGGTAGTATATTTACTATTATAGAAGTACTATAATAAGCTCTTAATAATAATAACTTATTCTAGAAGTTTAAGAAGAATTACTTATATAAATAGTACTATAAGTAGTCTACTACTATATATAAGTATTTAGAAACAGCGCTTATAAGTAAACCTCTAAAGCTTTCTAATAAAGCTAAAGCTAAAATTACTACTAAGCTTAAAGACTTAAAGTATAATAGCTTATAAAGAGCTCTTAATAAGAAAAGATAGAATACTCTATAGTAAGTATAAATTAAGAGCCTAAGCTCTATCTATCTAGAGTTAATTTAAGTAATACTTATTAACTTTACTCTTATTATAAGTTAGCTAAGTATTAGTAGTATATACTCTACTATAGACTTTAATATCTACCTACTTTTTATAAGCACTATTTTAAATAATAAAGTAGTAGTATATTTTATTAATAATATATTTCTACTTAAGCTAAAGACCTTTATAAAAGTATATAAATTCTATACTATAAAAGTAGAAAGCTTCTTTTTCTAAGTACTTAGATATAGTATATAAAGAATTAGAAACGCTTTAACTAGAAAAAGAGAACTATATATAAAAAACTTAATTCTAATAAGCGTAGCGCTTATAGAGAGTTTCTATATTAATATTATCTTAGAAGTAGCTTTTAATAAAGCTAGACTATAGTATCTAGAGTTAGACTTAATGCTTTATATAGAAATACTTACTAATAACTTTATACTAGTAAAGCTTAAGAGAGAGTATAAGCTTACGTTTATTAAATATAATCTTTTAAAGTTTTACTTAACTATAATAAGTATAACTAATAACTAGCGCTTATAATAATTTTAGAGAAGCCTTTCTTAGTTTAATTTAGAGAAGCTTTAGTATATAAAAGTAGACTACTTAGGTCTAAAAGCGCTCTAAGCTCTTATTAAGAATATACGTAATATATATATTAAGAGAATAAGCTAAAGTAAGTATAAGTATTACGCTATTACTTATATAAGGTAGTATATCTTTAGGTAACTATATAAGAAAGCTCTAAGACCTTATTAAAGAATTTTATAGAATTTTTTTAACTTTTCTACTAGTTATAATAAAGAGCTCTAGATTATAGTACTTAAAGATAATTATAGTAGTAAGATCTATTAATATACTCTCTAAGCTAAAACGCTTATAAAGATTATAAAAGTTTTTTATAACTTTATAAGCTTTCTTATAGCTTAGTATAAGCTTAATATTTATATTATTATCTAAGATAATAATATTATAATACTATCTTAGAGAAGTAAGTTATACTTTAAAATATAAGCTAAAGAGTAGAGTATTATTATAGAGCGCACTTTTATTTATACTTATAAACTAAATAGAAGAGTAGAAAGAGTAGATTAGAAAATAATTACTAAGTTTATTAAGATAAGAGTTAGTATAAATTTTTCTAAAAAGCTCTAGCTAGATATTATAGAAGTAGTAACCTAGCTATATAATATAAGCTTATTATATACTTATAACTTTTTAGTATCTAATACTATACTTAATATATAGTATATAGAGTATAGTAAGAAAGTTTATACTATTATAGCTAACCTTTACCTAGATTAGAGTACTATCTACGCCTATAGCTATAGAGCTTACCTACTTAATAGAAAGTAAGTAGCTAGATAAAATAAGCGTAACTTTAAAGTTATACTAAGAGACTATATTAGATACCTAGTAAAATATAAAGCGTTTAATATTTATAGAATATAGGTTCTAAAGCTTAATTAAATAATTATAATAAAAAACGTAAGCTTTAATAAGAAGCTTTTCTATAAGAGTAGCGCTAAAAGTAGCTAGAAGTACTTAGTAGAAGAGCTTACGTATATTATTAATCTTCTATATAAGAATAAGCTATATAATATAAAAGAAGTATATAAAAATATCTTTAACTAGCTCTACGCTATAGTAGGTAAAATATAAGACTAGTATACTTCTAAAAACTCTATCTAGAAGCTAGAAAGTAGTATATTATAGCTTGCTATTAAATAGGCTAGCTAGCTTAATTAATAAGTAGTATATAATATATCTTCTATATAAATAGAAAGCTTAGCTAGCTAACTACTAGAAATCTATATAAACTCTTAAGAGTATACTAGCCTATTTACTCTAGAGTAAATACTAGAGCCTAGAGCGTACTAGACTATAAAGTCTAGTTAGAAGTATAATAATAGTATTTAGAAAGTGCACTAAACTAAAGAAAAGCACTTACTAGTACTAAGTAATAAATAGCTTTCTAATATAAGAAGCTTTTATTAGAATAAGGTATATAGTACTTATTAGAATAGAGTACTTCTAAGTATACTATATTTCTACGTACACTCTACGTTTAGAACTTTTCTAGAATAAAGTAAAATAAAACTACTATCTACTTCTAGACTAATACGCTAAAGATATAATTATAGAAAACTAATATAGTTAAGCTCTAGAATTAGAGAGTAACGCAAAGAACTAGAAGTAGAAGAACTAGAAGTTTATACGCTATATAATTTATAAAATAGTATATAAAATAATAATCTTCTAAATAGTCTTTTCTAATACTTATATAGAGTAGAAAAAGACTATAGAGAGCTTATAACTATTTACTTAATTATAGTAGCTATAATCTTAAGTAATATACTTCTATAGAAGTATAAGCTATCTAAACACGTATACTATAATTAACTACTACTACTTCTAAAGAAGTATAAAAATCTTAGTAACTATTTATATAGAAAGCTCTTCTATAAAGCTTATAATAAAAAGATTAATATACTTTATTAAGTAGGTATCTAAAAAAAGATTAAGCGCTTTTTAGTATAAAAGCGCTTACTTTTACTAAAGTAGATATTTATATATAAGGTTAATTAGAATAGCTACTTTATTAAGTATAAAGCTTAAGTAGTAGTAAGAGAAAATCTATAAGTAATTAATTCTATATACTTTACGTATATAGTAATACTTACTTTATACTCTTTTAGAATAGTAATAGTAATAGTAGCTAAGTTTAATCTAGAGATTCTCTAGTTTAATATTATAGAAGTATTTCTTTATACGTACTAAAAGCACTAGCTAGTTATAGTATATAATATACTAAATAGCTTTAAGAAGTCTAGTAAGTATATAAAGCTTAAGCGTGCTCTCTATAAACTAAAGAACTCTCTACTACTTTAGTATAAAGAGCTTTTATAAATAGTAAAGAAAGTAGATTTTATTACTTCTAAAGAAGAGCTTTATCTCTTCTTTAATAGATAAAGAAAGATTCTTCTACTTTTTTATATTAATAATATACTACTTATATATTACTATACTACTTATTAAGAAGCTTTATAAGTTACTAATATAATAAAAGTAGTATATAATCTAGAAGAAAAAGACCTAGTTAAATAGTTTCTAGAAGTAAAAGTATTACGTAATTATACTACTTATACTATAACGCTTATATATAATAAGTATTTAGATAAGCTTACTAAGAAGTTTAACTTAGAAAGTACTTTTTTAAGCTTTACTATACTACTTCTAAGCTAAGAGCTTATAAAGTTAATAAGTAAAGTAGATAAAAAAGTAGTTAAAGACTACTAAGAGTATATTAGATTACTACTTTATATAGCTATTATACTATAGTCTAATATAGTATACACTACTTTAAAGCTTTTACACTTTTTTATAAACCTAAGTAAAGAGTATATTAAAGTAGTTAACTAAGTAATTATATACTTATATAAAACTTACTATTAGGCTATCTACTATAGAGCGTATTTTAGAGTAAAGCTTATAATTTATAGTAACACTTCTTTTATAGATAATCTAGAGACTAGATACTTTTTATAAAGCTACTTTATTATACTTTTTAGAAGTACTATTATTTAGAAAGTAGTATAATAAGTAACTATAATAACTTTAACTATAGAAGTAGAGCTTTTTACTCTTAAGTATATTAGTAAAGAAGTAATAGCTTTTAAAAGGCTATTTTAGAAGCTTATACTTACTTTAGAAGTAGTATAGATAATTTTCTATAATAACTAGTAGACTATATACTTAGTAGTTAGCGCTAATAAGTATATAATAATACGCCTTAGATATATTAATATCTAAAATATATAGCTAAGGTAAGAGTATACTAAAAAGTCTTTTAGAGTTAAGTATCTAGAGACTAAAAGTATACTAGCTAATAGGCTTACTAAAAATCTATTAGTTTAGTAATTTATCTACTTTAAGAAGTAGTTAAATATAAAAAATATTAAATTATTAGTATTATTATAAAGCTTATAAAGTATAAAAGAGTTTTTAGCTACTCTTCTTAGAGAGTAGTAGATATTATAGATTAAACTAATAACTTTAGCCTAATTAGGCCTAGTATAGCCTAAGCAAGAAATATTAAAACCTTACGTATAGCCTAGATAGTTCTATATATAGAATCTTACCTATTATCTAACTTAACTCTTACACTATTCTACGTTGCTCTATACCTAGGTATAGATATCTACTACCTCTACTAATCTTACAACACTAGAGCTTATTACTTAATTATTACGTAATATTAGAACCTATTATATAACTATATAAACTATTAAATATAAGCGCCTATAGTCTTACTAACGCTATCTAAATTAAGTAGCTATTCTACTTACTTAAGAAATAATTACGTTAATTATAATACTACTAGCGCCTATAGAATATATAAGTAGAGTAACTAATATATACTCTTAGAAGCTCTTTATTAGAGTACTTAGTTACTAGAAGCTAAGCGTTATATAGAATCTTACGCTTTATTACTAAAAGTATTATAATATAATAAGTAAAGAATTAGCTTACTTTATTTAGAGTAAGTAGTTAAAGGTAAATCTATATATTATATATTAAGTACTAAGACGTATAATAACTATAAGTAAATATTTAGAAGAATAGTTAAGAAAAGACTTAGATTCTTTATCTCTACTAACACTTCTATATTTAACTCTAATATAACTAGACGCCTAGTCTCTAGTACTTAGAGTTTGTCTCTAACCTAGAATATATAGAATATCTAGAATACTATAGTCTAGAATACGCTAGCGCTATATAAGATTTAGTAATCTAACTACTACTAAAGTAGCTTTCTAAACCTACACTCTCTACTTTCTATATTAGAAGAGATAACTAGCTCTAAGCTAGAAGAGTCTATAACTTATAATAACGCTGCTCTATATATTAAACTAGATATTCTAGAAGACTATGTTAAAGTTATTAATAATAATAACTTAGTAATTATTTACGTATTACTATAATCTAGCTAATAGCTAGAACTATAAACTATTAAGACTAATACTAACGCTAACACTAATAGCTTATAATATACTATTATAATAAGCTAAAATCTTAAAGAAAGTAAAGCCTACCTTAAAGAGGGCAACGCTATTAATAGTATCTTTCTATACGTTACTATTTATAATAACACTTATCTTACTAGAGCTATTACTAAATACTCTTAATAGTTTTATACTACTTTTATTTATATAATAATAGTAATTAGTATACTAGCTAAAAGCTATAACACTCTTTAAAAGAAGACTACACTTCTATCTATAACTATACTCTATAATCTCTATAAAAAGAAGCTTAACTATATTTAGAAGCTTAAGTAATAAGTTTACCTTACTAGTACTTAGAATAGACTCTTAGACACTTCTAACCTTAATACTATACTCTAGACTATTACTAATAAGTATAATAAGTTACGTATTATTAACTAAAACTAAGCTAAGATTATTAAGAATTAGTTAAAGTCTATTAACTATCTTAAAGAGTGTAACTTAGATAAAAGTAATAAGCTTACTAATAAAGCTACTAAGCTCTATAATAAGCTTAATAAGAAAACTACTAAGATAGACTTATTATATAAGAAACTAAAGAAGTAAAAGGCTTTAGTCTCTAAATAACGTAACATTATTACTATAGAGAAAAAGAAAGTAACTTAGTACTATATTAATTAAGTAAATAAAGATACTAACTATAAATTACTTTAGAAGAAGTATAATAAGGTTAAGAATAATCTAATACGCCTTTAACGTAAGTATAATACTATTATTACTAGGCTCTAGTCTTATAAGTCTAGCTATTACCTATACTCTATTCTTTACTAAGAACGCACTAACTAAGCTAGTTATAAGAAACACTAATATAATAATACTATTAAATATAATTATTATAAAGACACTACTAATTATAGTAAATATATAAATACTCTATATTATAATATTAATAAGCGCTACTAACGTAATAACCTTTCTAAGCGCTTATAGTATAATAATCTCTCTAAGCGTTTATAGCGTAATAATACTTCTAAGTAATAATCTACTATCTAAGATAATATACTAGCTATAAGCTTATATAGATAAGCTATATTATCTATTAGCGCCTCTAATAGTAGAGTTAGCTTCTACCTATCTAATATTTCTATCTTTCTTAGTAAGAATAATAATAAAAAGAACTATAAAAAGTAGAAGTGTTTAGCTATTAATAAATATAATATATACTTTAATAATTACTCTACTATAATTTACTTAGAGTCTTATATTTAAGGTAATATCTAGAATCTTATCTAATATAATATTAAAAGCGCTAAGAAGTTCTTAGATCTTTTAGAGGCGCTTAATTATTATTTTACTACTAAGACTTATAAGAAGAAAATAGAAGCTAAGACTATATTCTATAATAACTCTCTTATATAAAAGAATAGCAAAGCCTTTACTATATAGAAGTAATACTTTATAAAAGTTTATACTATTCTTAAGAAGTTAGACTAGAAGATAATCTTCTATACTTAATAGTTTCTTTACCTAGGTCTTATAATAGCTACTACTACTAGCTTTATATAAAATAAGACGCTTATTACATTTCTAAACTAGGCTTATAATTATAACTTAGATAATAAGAAAATTAACTACTACTCTATACTAGTTACTACTACTACTACTAAGCACTCTACTAAGCGTAAGAAGAAGACCTAACACTACTTACTAGGTAACTATTTACTAGACTATAAGCGTAGATCTACTTACTTAGCTAAGTAATCTACTAGCTTTAGGTAGACTAAGAAATAGCGTAATATCTTATTTAAGAATAAGACTTATTTTAAGTATAATAATAAAGTCTATTATAGTAATAATTATATAAAGATAGTAGCTATTCTATTTAACTAGATTAAGAGCCTATTACTTAACGCGCTTAATACTAACTTTACTAATAATAAAGAGTAATAACCTAATACTAATAATAAAGCTAACTACTAGCTATACGTAGAAGATATTAATAATAAAAGCTTTATTATACACTTAGATAATAAAGAGCGTAAGTAGCGTTTTTAAACGCTTCTAATTAAAATCGCAATTAGAAGCTAGTATAGAGTAAATTACTAAAGAAAACTTATTATTAGGCTAATTACTATAACTAATTAGAGATAGCTATAATAAAAGTACTTAGTACTAAGCTCTCTACTTATTAGAAAATAGTATACGTCTCTACTATAGCTATACTAAGTTTATTCTAGATCTAAGAGAACTTATACTCTATAAAGCAGCTTAACTTTAAGTACTAGATTAAAGCTACTTATATATAGAAGTTAACTATTAGCCTTATTAATATAAAGGCTAGTGCTTATTTTATTAGTTAATAATAGGTTAAAGATAACTAAGTAGCTACTATATAGATATTGCCTATCTAGCTCTTACTAGCTAATAGTTCTATTATTAAGTTACTTACCTAAGCTATTAACCTTCTAGTTAAGTATAGAGCTTATATTAGTACTATACTATATTACGTAGCTAATATTAGTTAATATAATATTATTCTTAGAATAAACTAGATAGACTAGTATAATATTTTACTAAGTTTTAGAGAAAACTAATCTATAACGTTTAATACTAACTATTATTACTTAAACTACCTAGAGTATAGTATTACTAAGACTATTTATAATAATAAGCACCTATCTAATAGTAAAATAAGAAAGCTAGACTTTACTATCTTTATTATAATAATTAGCGCTTATACTACCTATTTAAACGCTAAGTAATACTTTAATAAGATTATCTAGATAGAGCTATAACACTAGAAATAGCTTAAGAAACTACTAGATAAGAATACTTTTAAGTTTTTCTATAATAATATTGCTAGGTATATAGCTATAATATAGAAGAACTTTAATAAGTATATAGTAAAGTATAATAAGCCTAATATATTAGATAATAAACTTTGTAAACTTATTTCTAACTAGCTATACACTAAGATAAAGAATATCTTTAGTACGCGTTTAGTAAACAACTTACTACTATAAAGACTAGGTATTAACTATATTATTAATATAGAAGGTAATAAGCTATCTTAACTATATATTTATAGACTTATACGCTAAGAAACTAAAGTAGTAAAAGTATATATTAATAAAATAATAGATAAGAGCTTTATCTACCTAAGTGTATTACTATATATATTATCTATTCTTATTATTAAGAAACTAAAGAGTAGACTCTATATTTATATTAACTATTATAGCCTAAATAGTATTATAAAGAAGAACTATAACACTTCTCTATTAATTAAGAAGATATTAGCTAGAATATCTAAAGTTTATATTATAAGTATTATTAATATTATTACTACCTTTAACTCTATATATATAAAGAAAAGTAATAAGAAGAAAATAGTGTTCTAAACTTAATATAGCCTATATAAATACTTAGTTATACTTTTTAGCCTTTATAATACTCTAGAAACCTTTTAGATATTTATTAATAAAACTCTAAAAGAGTACTTAGATAACTTCTATAGTGCGTACTTTAATAATATACTTATCTATAGTAAAAATAAAAATAATTATAAAGGTTACGTTTTAAAGGTATTAATAAAACTTAAGAATACTAGTATATACTTAGACGCTAAGAAGTATTAGTTTAAAGTTAAACGTATTAAGTATTTAGAGCTTATTTTTACTACTAAGAGTATTAAGATAGACTCTAAAAAGGTAGACACTATTCTAAACTAGTTACTTCTCTAAATAGTAAAGAATATCTAGTTATTTCTTAGTTTTATAAACTTCTATAAATACTTTATTAAAGACTTTTTATATCTTGCTAAAGCTCTTATAGCTTTAATAATAAAGAATCTTAATATAAGAAAGGTGTTTCTACTAGCACTAGACTCTACTATATATAAGACCTTTTATAGTATTAAATAAGTATTTACTAAAGCTAGTATACTTACTTATTTTAATTCTAAGCTAGAATTTTAGCTAGAGATAGACGCTTTAGACTTTATTATAGCTACTATTCTCTTCTAGATAAGCTCTAATAGCGTACTTTATTCTATTACTTTTCTATCTTATAAGATAATATCTACTAAGTGTAATTATAAAATCTATAATAAGAAACTTCTTACTATTATTTAAGTATTTAAAGAGTAGAGATTTAAACTTATAAAGATAAAGAACTTTATTAAAGTTCTATCTAACTATTAAGCGTTATAGACGTTTATAGAAAGTAAAAGACTTAACTACTAATAAGCTTACTAAGCTAAGTTTCTTACTAAGTTTAACTTCTAAATTAAGTATTAGCCTAGAAAATAAGGCACTAAGCCTAATACTCTTACTTACTATTCTAGTAACCTTCTAGAGAATTATAATAATAAATAATATAAGTACTAAGTATAGATTATTATTAAGTCTAATTAGGTTAACTCTAAGCTCTAGGTTATATAGCTATTACTTAAGAAGAATAGAAGTAGCTATTATATAATATACCTTACTAAATACTTCTCTAGTTAACTTCTAGAGAACTCTATTTATATTACTTTTATAATATATTAGATAAGTAAAAAGAATAATGTTAGTAAGTTATACGCTAAGACTTTACTTATAATAGCTTTACTTACTACTAATAACGTTAACTTAGAAGTTAAAGTAGATAACTAGCCTATTAGCTAAGATAATCTCTAGCCTACTATTAAACTTAGATATAATAAAGAGAAAGATAGTATTTTTAAAAAACTAATTAAAGCTAAATAAGATAGGCTATAACGTATTCTATACAATCTTATCTATAGTAGTTATAAGATATACCTAGAGCTAGAAGACTATAAGCTTATTAATAACCTTCTATATATTAATAAGTAAGTATATATTTCTAATATTAATAATCTCTATATCTATATTATTAAATAAGCTTACTAGACGTTTTATAAAGGTTATAGTAGAAAGTATAAGTTCTATTTCTATCTATTATAATAGTATTACTAGCTAAGAATAATAATAGATATTACTTAATATATGCGTAACTACTTAGTTTATAAGTGCACTAAAAGCTATTATAATAGAAGACATAGTCTTCTCTACCTACTTCTAGTTCTAACTAAATACTAGTCTTACATCTTAATAGACTTTATTATATATCTATCTTCTTACTATTATAATAGCTAGATCTTTACTAATATTCTTATTATTATTAATAAGCTTACTAAGAAGAAAAAGTTTATCTCTATAAGCTCTTTAACTATTAATACACTTATCTAAGTCTTTATAGAATATATATAGTATAAAAAGAGCTACTCTAAGAAAATTATCTTAGATAGAGGTAGCTAATTTACTTTCTACTTCTAGAAGAGACTATGCTAGCGCCTAAGTATATACTCTAAGTATTTCTTAGCTTTTTACCTATAAACTAATAGATAAACTAAAAATACTAATATATACTTAAAATAATATCTACGTACTTATATTAACTATAAATAAGATAACTAGGCTTTATACTTACCTATTACTAAGTTTAAAGCTAACTTAACTATAAGTATAATAACTAGCGTCTTACTATTCTATACTATAAAAGAATATAAGCTATATTCTAGACTTAAACTATCTACGTCTTAGACTAATAGAGTTTATAATATAGTACCTATACGTATAGATAAGACTAAAGCTAACTAGCTAGCGTAATATCTTAATAAGCTTTAATAAGAACTCTATTAGTTAATATAGTAAGCTTAAGTAAAGTAGGTAGACTACGCTAATACTAACTATCTCTCTATACTCTTATTTAAGCTAGATAATATAGTTATATTAGATACTTATAATATTTACACTACGTAACTAAACTAATTATTAGACTATAAGAATTATAAGCTATTTAAGGTTGTATATTCTATTAATAACCTAGCTTATAAACTAGAACTTTCTCTATAGATAGATAGAGTATATAATATCTTTTATCTATAGCTTCTCTATTATATATTCTCTAATCTATTACCTAGATAGACTATTAATCTAGAAGAACTAGCTATAGTCTATTCTAATATTAAAGATAATAAGAACTACGTTATTAAGACTATTAAAGACTACTACGTTAACTATAAGCTTAAGAATAGTAAAAAGAAAAGTTTTCTTTAGTATAAAGTCTACTAAGTAGATTACTTTAAAAATTCTAATAACTCTTCTTAGAAGCTATATATAAATATAGTAGATAGCTCTAACGCTATTTACAAATACTACTAGCTTTACTCTAATAAGTCTAAGGTCTACGCTTAGTTTAAGATATTAGTAAGCAAATAGAACTTTATAATAATAATACTTAGTATATTTATACTATAGATTATCTTATTACTAATAGCTTAGTGTAAGTACTTATATAATACCTTAATATAATATATTATATTCTATAATTAAGTAGAGTACTACTACGTTCTTATCTTACTACGCTTTAAGAATACCTTCTATAAGATTAACTAACTAATATATATAAATCTAGGTTATACTAACTATAGACTAGTCTTTAGAATTAGAGGTTAATAAAAGCTCTAGATAGGCGCGCGTAATAATAAAGTAATTTAGCCTTTAGAGAGTTATTAGTTATCTACTATAATATTAATTTAGCTAAAAATAAAGACTAATTAGCTACTAGAGTAGTCTACTTACTAACTATTAAATAGAGCGTACTACCTACTTATCTAGTATACTTCTTTAACTACTATACTATCTCTCTACACTACACTACTATATAACACTACTATATAATACTACTATTACTTATATAACTCTCTACGCTACAGCGTTTAACTAAACTAACTAAAGCAAAGCTTATAAGAGTAATAATAGTAATATATAAAGAATAAGAGCTAGAGATAGATATAGAAATATAAAGAATAGTAGATAAGTAAAACTTATAATATAGTCTACGTAGCTTTTATAATATAGGTATCTTCTTTATAATTATATTTTGTATTTACTTAAGTAAGTATTAGAACTTACTTTTCTTTTTAGAGGGAGGTAGTGTTATAGATTAAACTAATAACCTTAGTCTAATTAGGCCTAGTATAGTCTAAGTAAAAAATATTAAAATCTTATATATAGCCTAGATAGTTCTATACATAAAATCTTACCTATTACCTAACTTAACTCTTATAGTAGAAAGTATATTTTAAGTATAGCCTCTTTTATAAGTTTATAAAAAACTACTTATTAAAAAAGACTTTTATTAAAGTATACGCTCTAAAGAGTATAGTAAGATAAGAAAGTATATACTTAGAACTATAATTAAAGTAATACTCTTTTAGTTATCTAAGCGTAAAGTTAGAGAAGTACTACTAGTTATTAGTAGTATTCTTATAAGCTTAGAGATACTTAAACTCTAAAGTAAAGAACTAAAAAAGTATAACTTTCTCTATAAATATAAATATATAACTAAGTTTAGTAGTAATACTTTTATAAGTAACTATAATAGTATTATTAGTAATAGTTTTAGAAAACGCGCTTCTATTATTATTATTAGAGAGCACTACACTATTATTTATAGTTTTATTATAGTTAATCTACTTAACTACTAGATAAAGTTCTATAAAGCTTATTAGTACTAAGAAGTTAAAGTACTAGAATAAAACTTACTAAAAGAGCGCTGCTTAGAAGTAGAAGTGTTATTAGCCTTATTATTAAGATTAGATTAAAACTACTTAATACTAGAAGTATTCTTAAACTTATTAGTATTACACTTTACTTTTAAAGTATTAAAGCTTTACTTTTTACTACGCCTCTAGATTATATAGCTATACTTAAGGTACTACTTAAAAGTAGTATTATAGTTATAGATAAGCTTATAAAAGTAAAAGTTTTTAATATTAAGTAAGTAACTAGTTTTTAGGTTCTACTCTATATTATAAAACTAATTAACTATATACTTAGTAACTTTCTCTATATACTTAGATTTAAAAAAGAGTTAGTAAAGCTTCTTAAGCTTAAAAAAAAGTATATATATATATTATTATATTTATAATTACTAATAGTACTAGTAAGATAGCGCTTAGACTTCTTACTTTTATTAATACTTACGTAGTTTTTATAGAGAGAGTTAGTAGCCTTTCTAGTACTTATAGACTAGAAGTATTAGAGATATACTATCTTATAGAGCTTACTAGTAGTAATAAAAGTAGGCTTCTTAGAGCTGCGCTTACGTATAGACTTAGTTACTAAAGCTTTATTATTCTTATTATTAGAATTATTATTAAAAGTATACTTCTTACTATTATACTTTTTATTATTATACTTATTAGAAGAATTAGTAATATCTAAAGTATTAGACTAGATAAAGAGCTCTAGATTAAAAAAAGAGCTCTCTATACTACTTATAATAATAAAAGAATATCTCTTCTTTTTAGAAGTAGAGCTAAAGAAAGATAAAGTATTATAAACTATACTACTCTTTTAAGAAATAAAAAGCTTACTTAAAGCTTTAGTAGAAAGCTTAGAAGTATTAGAAAAGATAGTAGTAGAATTCTTAAAAGTAGAGCTCTTAGAACTAGAAGAATTTAGAAATAAAATATTAAAATAAGTATTACTAGTAGCTAAAGAACTAAAAACTATAATAGTAACTTTAGTAGAATACTTATAGAAATTACTAGAAAGCTTTTAAGAGAGTATAGTAACATTAGAATTATAGTTAGTATACTTTTTCTAGGTAGTCTTACTAGTTTACTTATTATTATACTTTTCTATTACGCTAATAGAATTAGTAGACTACTATACTTAGTAGATTACTTTCTCTAAAACTATCTCTTAATAGAGCTTAATAGCCTTTAGAAGTAAAATCTTAAAGTATTCTTACTTAGTATACTACTTATTAATAAAGCGCTTATTCTTAAACTTAATATACTTAGTTTTAGTAACTATCTTAGCTTTAGAATTCTTATTACTACACTTTAAGTTATACTTAATCTACTTATTACGCTTATAAAGTAAACGCTACTTCTTTTCTATAGCTTAACTAGTAATATAATACTTATAAGTAATTTAGTTATAATACTTTTACTTTATTTTATTCTTAGCTTTAAGATTATAAGTATACTACTTATTAGTATACTTCTAGGTAGTACGCTTATTATAATATAAAATATTATTAGTCTACTCTTAAGTAACTATATTACTATACTTAGTAAATAGATTAAACTTCTTAGAAGTATAAGTTAAAGTAGTAAATAAGTTATAAGTAGAAGTAGAAGTACTTATAGAACTAGAGCTCTACTTCTTACTAAAAGAACTATACTTAGAAAAGCTTCTAAAAATACTATAGAGCTTATTTAAGTACTTATAATTATCTACTTTAGAGAAAGTAGCTAAATACTTAGAGAAGTTAAAGGTATTAAAGCTTAATAGCTTAGCCTTTAACGCGCTTATATAACTAGAACTTAAAAAAGTTACTTTAGAAGTGCTTATAGAGCTAGAACTAGACTACTTATTCTTAGAAGAGTAGCTATTCTTATACTTATACTTATTTTTCTTTAATATAATACTAGAAAGCTTAGAGATAGATATAGAGAGATATACTTAGTTTAATTAGTATAATAAAGTATACTACTAGAGTTAGTAAGCGTACTAATAAAAATTAAAGATACTTACTTTTATTTTAGGTAAGAGGTAGAAAGCGTTTAGCTAATTAAATAATTTTTAGTAATATTATAATTAGCGTACGTACACTAAGTAAGCTCTTAGCGCTATATATACTCTAATAAGTATATAATTAGCGTTCTTAGCTATAATAAGAAAGCTTATTATAACTACGTAGTCTACTCTTATAAGCTACTTAGAGAGTATATTATAAAATATACTTCTAGATACTTCTTAAGAGTATAGTATATAATTATACTAGTATAGATTAAGATAAGCTTTTAGAAGCTTTACTACTTAAGAAAGCTTTCTAAGTAAGCTTATAATATAATAATTTATTTTCTATTTATTTCTATACTTCTAGACGTAATAGCTATTTTAAAAGCTATTCTAGTAGCTATATTAGAAAAATATTTTACCTTATATAGTTAGACTAGTTAGCCTAAAAAACTTAGTTTTATTCTAGAATAAGTAGAATAGCTAGAATAACTAGATAAAATAGCTTATAAGTTATATTTTCTAGAGCTTCTAGCGCTACTAGAGCTACTAGAGCTACTAGAACTACTAGAACTACTAGAACTACTAAAACTACTAGAAGTACTAGAGCTACTATAGCTACTAGTACTACTAGAGTTACTATAGCTACTAGAGCTACTTAAGTTATTAAGGCTACTAGAGCTACTAGAGTCTCTATAGCTACTAGAGCTACTAAAGCTACTACGTCTACTAAAGCTACTAGAGCTACTATAACTACTAGAGCTACTAAAGCTATTATAAACGCTAGAGCTACTAAAGCTTTTATAACTACTAGAGCTACTAAAGCTACTATAAATACTAGAGCTACTAGAGCCTTTATAACTACTAGAGCTACTAAAGCCTCTATAACTACTAGAGCTACTAGAGCTACTAGTACTTATATTATATCTAGTATAACTATTCTTATCTAGTAATATATTAACTATTACGTTAAAGTAATATAATATATATATCTAACTAAATTAAGCTAATTTATCTTAAACTAGTATAGTGTTATAGTTTACGTATAATTACTATTTTATAATTATTATATAGTATAAGTGTAGAAAGTCTTAATATATTTAATTTACTTTATTCTATTATAGTCTAGCTTTCTACTCTTTCTTCTTCTAGTATATTTTATATAGTAGTAAAGTAAAGCTTTCTACTATTTTACTTAGTAGTTATATAACTAGCTTATTCTCTTTTTTATTATTATCTACTATAAGTATAATATAATTTCTCTACTTCTAGTAATATTCTAAGTACTACTCTACGCCTATTAGTATTAGTAGTAAACTTTTATTCTTCTTTACTCTAGATAAAAGCGCTTTTACTAATCTTTATAATAATATTAGTAGATTTAAAATAGCTATAGTATAGGTCTTTATATAAACGCTACTATTATACTTATATTTAAAAATAATCTACTAAGAGTACTTCTATAAATAAATTAGAAAGAGTTATAAGTAGTAAAGTATTACTTATCTTTAGTAGCTTTATTATATTATTAGTATTAAGGCTAGCACTATTCTTATTACTTCTATCTATAGTATACTAGTTCTTATATATATATACTTCTTATCTCTCTCTTTCTATATTATATCTTCTCTAGCTTTATAAGCTAGTTCTTTTCTTTAGTATTAAGTTAATATTAGAATCTAGCGTTAGGTTAATATACTTATCTAGTATTAGTATTAGAGCGTTATCTTCTCTAACGTTTATATTACTACTTCTATTACTACTATTATTATCTTAATTATATACTTACTAAGCGTAGTAAGTTTTAGACTTAGAACGTTTATATTATTTATAGACTTACTATTTATCTATAGTTATATATAGAAAGAGGTTATCTATTATATTAGTATTATAGTTTATAAAGGTATTAGGTTTAGTAATAGAAGTAACTATACTCTAATAAGTATCTATCTCTTTCTAAATTATCTTAGCTAGCACTACGTGTTACTTTTAGAATTAAGTATTTTAGTTACACGTATAAGAGTCTTACAGAGATTAGATAGTAATAGATAGAAATAATAAAGTAATTATAGTAAGAAGCTTATAAGAGAGAGCTGTTAGAGGTAAATATATATAGTAGAGGCGTTAGGCTAATATAGGCTAGAATCTCTAAGAATCTAAACTATTATATATTCTCTTTCTAAAACGCTTAAAGTTCTAACTAAGCGTTTAATTACTCTAGTAGCTATAGATTTAATATCTAGTAGACTCTAGGTCTGTTAAAAGAGAGTCTAGTAGAACAAGATAATAAATAATAAAGAAAACTAAGGCCCTCTTAATAGAGAACCTAACTATAACCTCTTAGACTAAGTAGAGTGCTATTAGAGAAGTACTAATAAAGTAAGAGTAATAGGTAGTAAGTCTTAGAGCTATAGATGCCTATAGAGGTTAAAGTTAGGTAGAGATATATATTATAATTAACTTAGTAGGCTTTAGAAGTAACGCAGCTAAGCAAGTCTATAAATAACTAGCTAGTTCTTTCTAAGTATATAAGGTCTAGTAGGTAAAGTAGAGTAATAGTAAGCTTTCTATTATTATTATAGTTATTAAAGGTAACGTAAGGTTCTAGACAGCTAGAGTTATAGTTATAATAGTTCTAGACTAACTTCTTACTATCTCTTAAGTTATAGTATAGTTACTATACTTCTAACTAATTATTACTAACCTATTCTACCTTGTATTGTAAATAGCTACGTTAGTTAGTGTATAGGTTATTTATTCTATTCTATATCTATAAATTAAGAATCTAGGTAATAGTGTATTTAGTAACGCTTTTCTTATTAAAGTAGACTTTAGGTAGAGTATAGTTAGTAGCTTAGAGCTAGTCTAGTAGTGCGTTGTTCTTATAGAGTTAAAGAAGCTAAAGATAGAATATAGAGAAGAAGCTCTTAAGCTCTTCTAGAAGATCTAGTTTATAAGCTATATTATTAATTATATAAACTATTTAATATAGCTCTATATTCTTGTAATTAAGAGATTTTACTAGCCTCTTAGTCTTAATATATTTAGTGTTAAGAAGTACCTAGTTGCTAATAGCAAAATAAGGTATAGAGTAGTAGTAAATGTCTGTAAAGTTGCGTATCTTCTTATAAGTCTATATAATCTTGTTGTAGAGGTATTAGTGTATTACGTTAATACGCTAGATAAGACTATTAGTAGCGCGCTACTATATAGGTATAGTAGTAGAAAGAGTGTAAGAAGACTTAAGTTCTAAGTAGAGCTAGTAATCTTTAGTAGCCTAGAATAGAGAAACTCTAGTTATAGCGCTAGTAGTAGAGTTAGACTTAAACTCTACTAATAGTAGAAGGTAAGCCTAATTGTTCTATAGGTAATTAATGTACAACTAAAGATATTACTTTAGATTAGTATTAGTATTCTTAGTTTAGCTATTAGTTTTAGAGTAATAGAATATAGATAGCTTTAGATAAGTATCTACTCTCTTATAGAGGCGTCTCTAGAAGTATAAGGTAAACTAGTAACTATAGTTAGAGATAAAAGTCTTAGAATAGCTCTTTTTCTACTATATATACTCTAGAAACTTGTTAATAATAGTAGAGACTTCTATATTTTCTATAGTAATAAACTTCTTCTTCTTAGATAGCTTATCTATAACTACTATAATATATCTATATATATAGCTACACTATAAGAATAGCAGCAGCAGAGTAATAAAGTTAATAGAAATATTCTTCTAATATTTTTCTAGAATAGGCAAGAGGTATAGTAGACTATATTTAGTCTCTCTACTAACTTTAGACCTTCTATAGGTTATATAATTATTTATAAAGTAGGTAATAGTATTAGTTATATCTTACTAGTAGTACTATTAACTAACTTACTAGTAGGTAGTTATATAACTACTATAACTGCTAGAGAGTAAGTTATAGATGTTCTTAATAACGCAGGTTTAGAGCTTTTTACTAAAAAGAATAAGAAGTTAGTTATTACGTATAAAGAGCTTGCCTTTATTACTAGACTTAAGATTACTAAGCTCTAGTTATACTCTCTCTATAATAAGATAATATAGAATATAATAGTTACTACAATCTAGTAACTATTATATAGTAGTTAACTATTTGTCTATTAGGTAGAGAAGGTTAATAACTTTCTAGGTTATTATATTATCTACTCTATTAACATTATTGTATAGGTTAGACTATCTAGAAAGAAAGAGATAGGCTACGTTAACTATAGCAATCTCTAGATAGGCTCTCTTACTTATCTTGTATATTAGAGTAAGAATAGAGAGTAGGTTATAGTCTACCTCTGCGAGGTAAAGGCCTACAAGAGTTACTATAGCGTAGCTACTACTATTCTACTAATAGTCTTCTAGTATAATCTAATACTAATATTATACTCTATTATTAGTTATATACTCTAGAAGATTGCTAGTATAGTAAGTAAGACTATTAGGCTTTATGCCTTACTTGCCTAGTTAGTAGATAATCTTAAAGTTAAACTTCTCTAAGAATTTAGACTATCTAGCTTATTATTAGTTAAGATAGCGTTTAGTATAGAAGTACTCTAGCTCTTAATAGTTAGTAAGAACCTATACGTCTTTAGACACGCTAGTAAGCTTAGAACGCTATTCTTTAAATACCTAAACTATAGCTAGTAGTTTCTTATTATATATTTTGTAGTTACACTTAGTAAAAGTTATCTTTTTAGATAAGTAGGTAACTAGTTATACTATCTTATTCTTCTAAATCTAGAAGAGCACTATAGCGTAAATATAATCTAACGCGTTAGTCTTTAGAATACACTTAAGGTCTAGATTAAAGTACACTAGTATAATATTACTATAGAAAGCTGCTTTTAGCGTTATAAATATAGAAGTAGCATTCTAATTTATCTTAAAGGTAGCTAGGTCTTCTCTTATAAGATAAGTAAGAGGTTTTACTATATTAGAGAATCTATAAATAAATTATCTATAGAAGTTAGTAAATTCTAGAAAGGCCTATACGTTCTTTAGAGTTCTAGGTAATTACTAGTCTTATATAGCTTACACTTTCTTAGAATCTATCTTTACGCTCTTAGTAGTAATAATTAAGCTAAGAAACTTTACTTCTTATTATATAAACTCTAATTTAAAAATATCTATAGATAGGCCTACATCTAATAGTTAAGTAATAATATAGATAAGATAGTCTTTATACTACTCTTTTATTTTACTAAAGATAATAATATTATCTAGATAGGCTATGTAGAACTTATCTAGATACTTATATAATATATTATTAATATATACTTAGAAGGTGCCTAGGCTATTATACATTCTAAATAGTATAATAGTATATTAATAGAGACTATATAGAGTAATAAATATAGATAGATACTTATACTTCTTCTTAATATAGATTTTATTAAAGATAGTAATAATATCTACCTTAGAAAAGTAGCGTGCCTTAGAGAGTTTAGTTAATATATCTCTTATTAAGAGAGGTATATTATAGTTCTTAATAGTGTAGATATTTAGCTCTTAGTAGTTAACGTAGATGTAAATACCTTTTCTAGATTTCTTAATAACTAGAAGAAGAGCTGTCTAGTCTAAAGTACTGCGCTTAATATATCTCTTATAGAGTATATTATTAATATAGAGCTTAATAGCTTAAGCTTTATCTTATAATAGTAGTTAGAGCTACTGTAAGAAAGGCTTAGGTAGCTATCTAGTATTAGAGTCTAATTAGATATTAATCTTATAATTAAGCTTATCTTATTATAGTAGTAGCTTATTAGCTTTATAAGAATTAAATTCTAGGTAATAAAGATATAATACCTATAGAAGCTTAATAAGAATTTCTTTCTTTATAAGAAGTAGTTACTCTATATAGTTTTTAAACTTTTTATAATTCTTTAGTAATACTTTAGCCTCTACTATACGTAGAGCTTAGGTATTAGACTATTTTTAGTTACTTATATTACATAGGCGTTTAATCTCTTCTATACTAGTAAGATAGATATCTTCTTCTTAGGTAACAGAGATAGCGGCTACCTAACTAGAGATAATAGAAACATCTACTAGTAGAGAAGCTTTTAGATGCTAGGCTCTCTTTAGCTTATAGGCTAGAGAGGTAGAATATTTATAGTAGTAGCTACTTACAGCATAGTAAGGCTTATAATTATAGATATAATGTTAAAGATAGTAATTAGAGTTAAACGTAAGTAATATAGTACTCTAGTTAACCTAGAGGTTGTAGAGCTAGAACTATAGTATACTAAGTATTATTTGCACGCTACTAAGTTTAGTAATATAGACTAGAACTTATTTATTATAGCTATTAAAAAACACGTTTACTCTAGCTATATAAGTAACGCCTATAACTTTTAAACTATCTACTAATTTAAGAATAGTAAAATTCTAGAGAGGTATAAGGTTATATTTGTATACGTAAGTATAAGCGTTATTAATAAAGATAAAGGTATAACCTAAGTTATCTATAAGTTTAACGTAAGATAAAAGTTATAGAGAGAAAGATATAATTTCTTTAAAGACTAGCTACTATTCTACTAATAGGTAGTATATATTACTACGTATAGCGGCAGCTGTAATAGCTAAGATATAGATTCTAGACACTAGCTATTTCTCTAAGACCTTAATATAGTTAATAAGAGCTTATAGTATAGAGTCTAGGTTCTTATTCTTATAGTCTTAAATAGAAGAAGAAGAGAGTATAGTAGATATAGTAGAAGAAATATAAAATGCTAGAGTATCTTTATTAATAGGCTTATACTTGTAAGGTTTCTAGAGGTAACTAACACTAGAGACTACTTATTTTCTAAGTTCTAGCTATTAGTAATAGAGTAAAAAGAAGTTAGACTCTAAGTAGTGTTAACTCTAGCTAACGCTTATAGAATAGAGATATCTATAATATAGTAGGCCTTATTAAGAGTAGCTAGAACTTCTCTATAACGTTCTATAGAGGTAGGCTTATTAAGGTTCTTATAAGGCGCGTCTAGTAAATTAGGCTTATAACTATAGTAGGTATACTTATAGTATTAGTTTATATTACGCAGAACCTAGGTCTTAATAAGCTTCTAACTAGAGTATACCTTAGTAATAACTAGTTATAGCTTACTAGTGCTAGTAGTAGAGACTACTATAATAGCGTTGTTATTACTATAGTTATAGTTACTTCTACTACTACTGCTATCTCTACTACTAGTAGTGTAGTTAGAAGCTAGTGTAGAGTAGAGCGCTGTATTTATCTACTTAAGGTAACGTAGCTTCTTACTAAACTTTTTAAAGTTCTTAGAAAACTTATTATTATCTATAATATAGTTAATATAGGCGCGTTAGTTCTAGAGAAGCTTCTTATAGAGCTCTAGAATCTTCTTCTTATTATTCTACTTAAGCAGCGTAACACTAGTGTAGAACTAGACTAGATAGGCGCTAATATTCTTACTAGGCTTTATATAGCCTTTCTATTTATAAAAGATATAAGTAGTTAAATAGAAGTTAAGAACTCTATAGATAGAGTCTAGAATATTCTAAACTTATTATATATTAGTAAACTCTTTACTCTTAATATACTAGCTATCTTAGATACTCTACTAGGTAGGTCTACTAACTTATATATAAATATAGTTAAGCTATTAGACGTTCTTACCTTTAAACGCTATAGAGTACTTTTAGAACTAGTTTAGTATATTAAGCTTCTATTTATAGTAGTTATCTATCTTTATATTACTAGTGCTTTTAAAAACTATAGGCTTAGAGTATTTAGAGTAGTATATAATAGGTATAGTAGTAGAGCTGCTTAAGAGAGTATTGCAATAGCTATAGTAGCTAGCGTTATTATCTAGCTAAGACGCGTTAAGAAAAGTGTCTAAGTTATTATTAGAACCTAAGTCTAAGTTATTAGGCTTATTAGAAGCTTGCGTAGTCTAAGCTATAAGAAAGGCGTTAAGACGCGTATTTACCTTCTAAGCTTTTACGTAACTAGTAAACTCTTTATTATAAAAGGCCTTATAGGTATTTTTACGCTTCTTAAATTAATTAGCGTAACGTTTAGAGTTAATAAGGTATTACTCTAAGGTCTAGATAGTAGCATAGGCGTCTCTATAAGTAGTGTAGAGTTATTCTATAAGATTAGTATACTATCTATTAGACTAAGTAACCTAAACTTATAAAGCGTTAGCTACTTAACTAGCCTCTTTAGCCTACTAGTAGAGAGACTAGACAGTGTTACGCTTATTAACTAGGTTCTCTAAAATAGCGTCTAGTTTAGTCTAGAGATTACTATTATTCTTATTTAGTATATAGATAGTGTTAAAGGCGTAGTTATAAAGCTTAGACATAGTGTTAGAATTAGTAGAGTCTTTAGTTATTATATAGTTAAGATTACTAATATAGATAGCTTTGCTATCTCTATTATACTTATAGATAGCTAGAATAGGTTACTTACCTTTAGGCTAGTCTAGCTTAGAGATAATAAAGCTAGTAATCTTATAGATTTACGTGCCTGCCTAGAAATAGTTAGAGGCTGCGCTTTTGTTACTAGCGCTAGTGTTACTACTATAAGTTACCTACTTAAGGTCTTTAAAAATAATACTAGCTATAGAGAAATAGGTTTAGTATAGGTTCTTAATAATATTAGGTGTTAGAGAGCGCTTCTATACACGTTATTAGTTATTAGTAGTAGATCTACCTATAGTAGAAGTAATAGTAGTAGTAGTAAAGAAGAGAATATATAAGCTACTACTATAGATATACTTAAGTAGATAGCTAAGTAAGCTATAGTAAAGCTTATTATTAGAGCTACTACTATAAGTCTTAGTAATGTTAAGAAACTTATTCTTAAGAAGAGCGCTGCTCTTAGTAGGCCTAGTAGAACTAGTAGAGTTATTATAATAGTAGTAGATAATAGTCTTATTACTATTGTTAGACTTTTTGTTAGAGTTACTAAGACAGAAGAAGTTATTCTAGGCTTAGAAGTTATCTTTCTAAGCGCCTAGAGCTCTAGGTAAGCTACTCTTATAGAGATTAGAGCGTTCTAAGAAGCGTAGAAGCTAGAATAGAGAGATAGAGCTAAAGCCTAAGGTAGAGCTAAAGGCTTGCTAAGATAGAGTAGTGTAGAACTGTAACTAGAACTAGTTAGAGCGTGTAGCTAACGCTATAGTTAGTTTTAGAAAGAAGAACTAGAGCGTAGACGCGCTAGCGTTCTTAGAAGTAGAGATTACTACTAGTTTAGATATAGTAGGCTTATTACTAAGCGCACTAGTAGTGTTAGATAGAGAGTTTATAGATATTATATAGTACTATATTATAATAATAAGTAGAGAAGTAACTAATCTTTGCGTTAAGTTACTATTAGATTTATATTAACTATAATTACGTGTAAGAGTCTTATAGAGATTAGATAGCGATAAGTAGAAATAATAAAGTAATTATAGTAAGAAGCTTATAAGAAAAAGCTATTAGAGGTAAATATATATAGTAGAGGCGTTAGGCTAATATAGGCTAGAATCTCTAAGAACTTAAACTATTACACACGTAATAGTATAGAACTAAGCTATACTTATTAGCGTATAGTATCTAGAGTAGGTAGATAATACTAATATTTAACTTACTTTCTATTTATATTCTATTTTTAATAAAGCTACTTTTATAGCTTCTTAAGTACTAAGTATAATACTATACTAAAGTAGGTAACTATAGTTCTTATAATTCTAGTATAGATAAGTCTTAAGTATATTTCTTTACTTAGTAAGGTATAACTAATATATATCTTATATATTTCTATAACTATAACTCTTACTAATATATTACTAAGAAAGTAAAGTTTATTTTAGATAAAAAAGTAAGTCTACGTTACGTAGTATAATTATATACTAATAAACTTACTTTTATATCTTTCTTATTTAAGAACCTCTAGTTAAGTTATAGTAGTTAAATTCTATCTTCTATACTAGTAGTACTTAGCTAGTATATCTTTTTTATAATATTCTTAGCATACGTAACTAGTTATAATTAGTACTTTTATAACTACTTAATTATCTTACTATTATTAGCCTAGCGTAGATAATATATATAGAGAGATATATATCTAATAAGCTTCTTTCTTATCTAGCTAAGAGCTAATACTATTAAAGTCTACTATAAACTACTACTTACGTATAGTTTCTATTATAACTTACTAACTCTTATCTATTATATTCTATATTCTCTCTTAGTTGCGTTTAGAATATAAGAAATTACTATCTTTAACTAGTAAAGAGTTAATACTTTATAATAGTATTATAATAAAGTATAGAGTTATATAGTAAATAAGTAGTCTATTTTTCTCTTTATATTTATTATTTTAGCTTTTTTTATAGATAGACCTTTAGAAATTATTTACTAACTAACTACTATTAAATAATACTACTTATTATTAGTAGTATTCTATAAGCTAAAACTAAGTATATACTATTTAGAGTTATACTTAACTATAAAAAGTATTCTCTTAGAGTAAACTATATTCTAAAGGTAGTGTTATTATTATAGTAGGCCTTCTACTTCTTTACTAGTATTATAACTTTATAGAAGATTTATAAAAGAGTTAGTATCTATATATAGTAAGTATATATTAATATTAGTATATTCTCTATAATATATATCTATTTTTATATCTTTGTCTTTACTTTTTTATATTACTTATTAGTAGTAGTGTACGTTCTTTACACTATAGCTACGCTTCTAGCTTAATTAGCTCTAGCTAGACTTCTCTAATATATTATAGTATATATACACTTAATTAGTAGTTAGTATTAAAGCTTTTAAGTTATAGTTTAGTTTATTTTTAATATACTTTAGATAGCGCTTTCTAAAGAAGCTACTAATTTAGCTAGACACTATAGCTATAGTTATTTTTATTTACTTTATTAATATAGTTAAGATAGTAAGTATATAGTAAGTAACTAATCTATATAATAAATAAAGCTATAGTTTAATAGGTAGAGGTACGTAGAGGCTAGTACGTTTATCTATAGTATAGAAGAATAAGAGTTTACGCCTTTTACTAAAATAAGTAGAAGATTAGATTTAGACTATAGACACTAACTATAATTAGTTATATTATATATTCTTTCTATTTCTCTCTAGGTCTAAGAGATAGAGTCTATAGTGTACTTTTTTAAAATTACGTAATTACGTAATTACGTAATAACGTAATAACGCGTTACTATATTAGACTCTAAATTTAAACTTAAAAATTTCTAACGTAAGCCTAGATTTATAACTTATAATCTTATAATACTTATATCTATACTACTAATATAATAATTACTACGCGCGTAATTATAATACGCTAACTACTTTATATTTATAACATAATACTAATAGCTATCTAGACTATTAACTAGTAGTACTAGTACTAGCTTTATATAATTACGTAATACTAAAAAGAAACTAAGTAAGTCTAACACTAGTATAAAGCCTCTAAACTAATCTAAAATACCTATATAAAGCTTATATAATTACTTATATAATTACTAGTAACTTATATTCTATACGTAATTATCTCTAAGCTTAGCTATATTAGCTACTATATTATATAACCTTTATAGTCTAATACTATACTCTTTATATATTTAGCGCCTTCTAAATTAACTAAAGTACTATCTACTTCTAGCTATTAAATCTACTACCTACTATAAGATTAATAAATACCTACTTATTAGGCGTTACTAGTGCTCTATTTACTCTAGCCGCTAGTTTAGTGTCTAGTGCCTAGAGTTATAAGAGCTACTCTAAAGTAATTATATAAGTAGTAGAAGAAAGGTCTATATAGATAAGAGTTTATATACCTAGAAAATATAGACTTACTACGCGTTTTAGAATTTTATTAATCTACTTTATAATAGTAATACTATTAAAGTTAAAGCTCTTACCTTAGTACTATACTAGCTATATATCTATAGCTAAAGTTTATATAATAGCTATTATAGAGTAGCTAGCATAGACTATAATATTAATTAAACTACTTATAAATATAGTAAAATTATTTAGATTAGTGTTTTCTATAACGCTAGGCGTTTAAATATTATTAAAGATAAGAACGTTCTTTATAAGTATAGAAGAGAAGTTAATTTAAACTAAGTATTATCTATTAAGAAAGAAGTAGAATATATTAAAAGTTTTAAAAAGTTAGAAAAGAATATTTATAGTAAAGAAAAGTATTTAAGTATATAGGCTTTTATATAAATACTATATAAAGTAGCTATTCTCTAAACTATAGTATTAACTTCTACAAAGATATTCGCCTTTATACTAACTATAGTTATCTACCTACTTCTATAGCTAATAGAGAGGCTTCTACTTAATATTATACTACCTTCTAAATTCTAGCTCTTCTACTAATAAGAGCTATCTATTATTACTATTAGTATCTACCTAGCTTTAAAAGCTTATCTAGATATATATTTTTAGAATTTTAATAACTCTATAGCTTTATAGCTTACCTCTAGTATCTCTAAGTTTACCTCTAAGTACACTAGATAGTGCTCTATTACTATTACCTTTATAAGTACGTTATTAACGTCTTAGATCTATAGTAAATATTATAGAGAGAGTTTTATTAATAATATCTACTACTATATTATAGTAAATATAAGGTATTTAGAAAATATACTTATATTAAGATTACTATATAGAGTTACTAGACTATGTTTTATTACTCTACTTTATATTAATATTCTACTATAATATTCTTTCTATTAGTATCTACTATTTATTATTACTATTAGTTATATATAGTTTTCTATCTATACCTCTTCTCTACTATATATATCTTACTAAACTTCTTACTTCTTAGCTATATATACTACTATTATTACTTAAATAATATTATATATATAAAGCTATATTATTATTATCTATAATCTATTTTCTTTTTTATATACTTTTTCTAGTCTTACTATAAAGTAGTTATTATCTATAGTCTTAGTAGTTAAATATCTTTCTAATAAAGTAGGTGTTATTATTTATATATTATAGTATTACACTAACTATAACCTAAGGTTAAATTATATAGTAGACTCTTCTAGTAGTAAGTCTACTATTAATTATGTTATAGAGGTAGCTCTATTAATATATATCTACTATTACTTATAGACTCTTTTATAGTTATAGTTATATTAGATTATAATACGTTTTATATATTTAATTTATTTATCTAAGAGAATCTTATAGAATATAGCTAGAAATCTATAGGCTATAGCTACTATAATCTATACTAATATTTCTCTACTTATTATTAGCTTTAGAGATTTACCTAGAAGTTTATTCTACTTTAGACTAGCTTCTATCTTATAGTATAGTAGGCTATATATAAAGGCGTCTAGATTTAGCGCTATTTAAATATAATTAGTTTTCTTCTTAGATAGTATTTTAGACGTGCTAGTAGTAAGATACGTAGTAGTTAAAAAAGAGTTAATATTAGTAGCTATTAAAGTATTTTATAATTTCTAAGGTTATAGTACTATACTTAAGCTAGAGTAGACTTAGCGTTACGCGCGTAGCTAAAGTAGGTAATAGTTACTACTACTAATACTACTAGTTCTAAGATAAAATCTAGCTAATTCTACGTAGATTTAGTAGAGTCTTAAACTAAATATACTATTATTCTAATCTTATTAATAGCTAGGCGCTTATTCTATAGATATTATACTAGTAGCACTTTATACTTTTTATAGCTATTATATATTATACTTCTAATTTATATTATATACTTTTAATCTAAACCTTCTAATACGCGTACTTACTTTCTTAATATATTAATATTACTATAGTTATACTCTTATAAATTAAGTAGCCTTTACTAGCTATAGTTATTAGTATTACGCTATAGTATTACTATAGATAAGTAGTAAAGGTAGTATTAGACTTTACTATAGCCTTTGTTAATATTTCTTAAGCGTATTAGTAGTAGACGTAGTAGTACTACTCTATTACTATTATTTATTTATCTCTTTACTACTAGACCTAACTAGCGCTTATTTATAAGATAGTAGTTATCTATTACTAAAGATACTATATAAATATAATAAGCTTATATTAGTGCCTAATATTAATAGTAGAAATAATTAGAACTACTTTCTATTATTTAATAAGCTTTCTATTCTAGATAAAAATATATAAATTTCTTATAGCTTATTAGATAGCGCCTATAGTAGCTTAATAATAACTAGTAGTACCTATATCTCTTAATGCAAAACTTATAAGAAAGTATAAGATTACTCTATAAGTACACTTTTACTAAATAAGCTCTACTAGTATTTATCTTAGTAAGGTAGGTCTTTTAGTATACTTTTATACGTACTTATACTATATAGACTAATAAATATATTTTACTCTTTTAATAATACTATAAATTATACGTTTATAGTATAGCTAAATACTATACACTATACTAAAAGTAATATAAATTTACTATTTAAAGACAAACGTCTTAAGCCTCTAACTAACTTACTATAGTTTAGTAGTATAAAGAAGTAGTATTATTTTCTAGATACTATATCTTATAGTATACCTAAGTTATTATAGTACAGCACTAGTATTAGTATAGCTATTCTAACTAAAGTTAGCTAGAATTAGATATTTAAAAATTACTAGGTTCTATATTAGAGTATTTTTAATATAGTTAAGTTTTAATTATTATTCTTAGTATTTAAACTCTATTTCTACTATAGTTCTAAGCGTCTCTATTAGCTTAGTATTAGTAGTAATACTAACGTTTATAATATAGATATAAGAGTATATACTAGTTTATATAATTCTACGTAGTAGTAGAATATATAAAAGTTACTTCTAGAAGAGGCTACGTTAGTACTAGTATTTATTAGTGTAGATAAAATATATCTAATAAACTACTCTAGTAATTAAGTTGCGTAGTCTATATATATATCTATTAGTAATCTTTCTCTAGATATATAACGCTCTAGAATACTTCTAGGTAACTTTCTAGCTACTCTATTACTTACTATAAAGTATTATAATTACTTAGTTAGAGCTAAAGCTTACTATATAAGTATAAATATTATATTAGACTATACGTAGAAATATATATTCTTACTACTCTCTCTATCTTCTTCTCTCTCTTCTTCTTTATAAAGCTCTACTAATAGCTTAATACTTATAGCTATTTATATCTCTAGTAAAAAAGAAGTCTATATTTAATATACTAATAGTTATATCTACTTATACTTCTCTATTATATATAGCGTAATAGTAGATTATAAAAAGTAAGTACTTATAATAGATATAAAGACTAGGTAATATTATACTATTTATAAAGTTCTATCTTCTAAATATACTATTCTTATATAGCTATATTAAGAGAATAAAACTACTACTAAATATTAGCCTATCTATATCTATCTTAATATATAGTAGATAATTAACTAGTAGAAGCTCTAGAGAACTTAGTTAAGAGAGAAATAATATATTTATAATATAGATAATTTTATATAAAATTATTCTTATATTAATATATATAAGGTATTAGTTCTAGATCTTCTATATTAGTTATATAAAAGTATTATAAAGTATTCTATAGATTAGCTCTTAGACTTACTAGAAAAAGAGTTTAGTTCTAAAAGATTAGATACCTACTATAGGCTACGCTAGTTAGATAACTACTATTATATTATTCTAGAGTTTCTTAGCCTTAAGGTATTCTATTATATAAATATTAGCTATATTATCTAATTAACTAAGATAGATTAAAGAGCTATATTATAGTAGATAGTTACTATTTACGCCTCTCTTCTTTAGTTATACTTAGATATAATATAATATCTCTATATATTATATAACTTTATTACTATATTATATTATTATAGCTATAATAAGATAATACTAGAATACCTACTAGACGTATTAGAGTAAATTAATATATATAAATAGAAGCTAAAGAACTTATATAAGCTAAGTATAGATAAAGAGTAGTACTTTAATATACTAAAGTTCTATACTATTATCTATTACTTATACTTTATCTAAAAGTTTAGTCTACTACTTTATTATAATTCTAGTATATTTATAAAGGCGCTATATATATATCTTATTAAGATATTCTTTACTATAATAAATAAGAAGTAAACTCTAAAGTAGATTACTATCTATAATATCTACCTTATCTATTAGTAGACGCTAAAGGCTTTTATCTAGTATAATTCTAGCTCTAGTATAAATAGTAATACTATTAAAGTCTAGACTATAAAACTTAGTACTACTTTAAATCTACGTAGAACTCTCTAGCAGCGTATTAAAAATAAAGTCTAAGAAGTTTTTACTATAGAGTAGTTCTCTTAGACTTTTATAACTATCTTTAATATAGCTAGTTAGCTTAGAATAAAAGAGTTTCTAAATATAGTAGCTATATTTATCTATAAAGAGTAGTAGTTAGAAAATAGTAGCTAAAGTAGATAATCTATATAAGAAGCTAAGTAACTTAAGTAAGATCTAAGTTAGATTAGTTATTTTCTAGTAACTATTAGGCTATATATCTAGTACTAGGTACTTACTAAACGTCTTAAAACTAACTCTACTAGAAAGAATATAGTATACTTATATTATATACTAAATTAGTAGCGTAGTAGTAAGTAGCTTTACTTATAAGTTTAAGTATAAGAGTTTAATCTATCTAATAATAATACTTTACGTAGTACTTAGCTTAGATAGGTATATTTAATCTTTATACTCTAAGACCTAGAGTAGATATAGTAAAAGTTTTTCTATCTATATATATAGATAGTAATAGTAGTAGACTAGAGTAAGCTATATTCTATTTATAGTATAGTAGTTATATAGTTAATTACTAGCTAGACTTATAGTAGAAATTACCTTTAGGCTTTCTATTACTTTTCTATAAACTAGTTTCTTTACGCGTTCTATATTATACTATTAGATAAAGATAGTAAAATATTTATAAATAACTATATAAATTTTATAGAGTATAACTCTTTATATAAAGAAGATTAGTTTAAAAATAACTAGGCTAAGATATAAGAGTATTAAAAGCAAAATCTAACGTACTTCTAGTTACTTATTTAATATAAGTATATTACTACTATAGTTTTAATAGTATACTTATTACTCTATAAGTAATACTACGTTAGTAGTGTATAATTAGGCTATTTAGCTTAGAACGTATAAAATAGAAGTAAAGTATTAGATTAGCTATCTAAAGTAGTACGCTTATTAGCTATATATAATAATCTTATTATAGAAGTTAGCGTTTTATATATATACTATAGTAGTAGTTTAACGTAAAGTGTTACGTTTACCTACTATACTAAGCTTAGTAAGAAATATTAAAACTTTATATAATTACGCGCGCATAAGATATAATATAATATATTATATTAATACTTTAGATAAAAGTAAAATTCTTAAATAGAAGTAAAATAATTAGGTAGTAAGTGCCTAAGAGCGCGTGTAACTCTTCTACCTTAAAAAGTTCTATTACTACTTTCTAGTAAAGTAAGAAAAGTAAGTTAGCTTAACTCTATATAAAGCTACTTTAAATTTTATTCTAGTTATTTAGTATATAAGCTAGACTAGAGTGTATAAAATAAGAGTAAGCGCTCTATCTATTTAGTTAATCTAACACTACTCTCTTATTAGTTATAGTAATTATTATATTATTATAGGTACTAGTTTTCTATACTATAGTAGTAATCTAACGCTTTATATTCTACGCTATACTTACTAAAGGTATAATAGTTTTAATAAATAACTATATAAGATAAAGTAGTATTTAGGTATTAGTTTTATATAGAATATACTAATATAGTATAGATATCTAATTTAGAGAACTCTAAGGTAAGTTACCTTAGTTTATTATCTTCTACTTCTTCTAATTCTATATCTAGTAACGCTAAAAGGTACGCTATAGTTTAATATAACTTTTACTTCTAATTCTAAAGACTAAAGTATAATATTACTATATAAACGCTAATAAATTATTATATATTAGGCCTTTTTATATTCTAACGCTATTAATACTATTACTCTTATAGTTTTATATTTCTTAGTTCTTATATACCTTAAGTACTCTATTATACGCTTACTCTATTTATATATCTACTTTACCTATACTATTTATATTATAGTTTTATATACTATTATCTTTTATTCTAGCTATATCTCTAAGTATATTACTTAGATTAGATATAGAGATACTACTAGATACGTAATTACTCTGCGTAGCTAATATTAGAGTAGAGTATAGTTATAAGAAAGTAATATAGCTACTCTATATAAGCTAGTAATAAGTTACATAGTATTATAATAATATATCTAGATTACGTAAGTAGTTAGATTACGCTAATACCTATAATTAGAAGTTAGAATTAGAATTAGCTATATTATAGTTAGTTAACGTAGCACTATCTAGTTATATAGTAGATTTTAGTAGTTCTACTATATTATTACTAAAGAAGTTAAATTAAGCTATAGTTATATTTTCTATATATAAGCTACCTTAGTTACTATATAAGACTAATAAATTTAAAATCTAATATAAGTTAAGTTCTCTAGATAATATTTTATAGTAGTAGTTTATTACTATAGTAAGTAATATAGAGTTTAGTAGTATTATAAAGTTTATAGTATATATATAATCTTTATTACACTTATAGTAATAAACTCTTCTTACTTACTTTTATTAATATAAATAAAAAGAGTTATACTAGAAATTTAATAAGTAGTATTATTAAGTAAAATAGTTTTCTTACGTTTATAGTTAGTATAGTAATTAATAAAGTATTATATAGGTAGACGTAGCCTTAAGATACACTAGTGTAACTAGATTAATATTTATCTAATCTAACTTTAGATATTCTACGTTACTATATTCTATACTAGTAAATATAAACTAGATTTTACTAAACTATACCTACTTTTTCTTTTCTTTATAGTCTTTAGTTATAGTGTATAGTTATAATATATATACTATTATGTATTTTAGAACTTATATATTATTACACTATTATTATTATTATCTACGTTTTTACTAATTATAAACTCTAGTATACTATTAATATTATTATTACTATCTATAGAGTTATTATTAATAGAAACTACCTTAAGCTATTTTTTAATAGTATATACTAATAATACTATATTAGATATATACTAGTTTTTATTAGTATATTCTAGCTAATACGTGTCTATAAAGTACTTCTTATTAGAGTTTTATATATATAGATATTACTTATTACGTATATATATATTAGAGATAGTAAGATTAAGGCTTTTAGTATATATAATATATATATTACTTACACTAGTTTTATTACTATTAGTTATTAGTTTAGCGTATATAGAAATAGTATATATTATACTATAGTTTAATTTAAACTAAAGAAAGAAGTAGTTATAGAGTAGTTTAATAGTAACTACGTAAGAGTTAGAATTAGTTCTAATAAAAGATAGAGTAGAAGAAGAGGCTTTACTAAAGAGTATATTAATTAATATAACTATAGTTTCTATTTTATCTAAGTAGAGTATAATTTAGTAGAGTCTAGACTCTATATTAATTATTATAGCCTAGTTATATATTCTACTACTTTTAGAAGTCTCTATTAGTTTATTAATTCTACTAAGTATATACTATAGTTAACGTAGTAGTCTTACGCTTAACTCTATTAATAATTAAAGTATTAGTTAAAATTAAGACCTAGTTACTAGAAGTACCTATTATATTAGATATAAGTAGTATTATATAGTATAAATATAGATTTAGGTCTATAGTAAGAAAATAGTATAGACTATAGTAATAAAGTAAGTGTTGAATAGAAAGCTATAGTTATAGTAAAGATTAAAGTTATAGTTAAGGTAAAGACTACTTAAAGTGTAGTATAGAGGTAGCTATAAAGTAAGACTATAATACTTTATCTACTAACGCTAGTTTAATTACGTTATTATTAATATAACTAATTTTAACTTAGTAGTAACTACTACGTATATATAGAATTAACTAATATTTTCTATATCTATCTATTACTTATAGTAAGCTCTTTACTACTAGAATTTACTATTATCTACTTACTAGGTTAATTCTCTATTACTACTACTAGCCTACTAACTAACCTACCTATCTTTTTCTACTATCTACTACTTACTTTTAATATAGCTAATACTCTTTTACGTAATATTTATAGGCTTACACTTTTAAATTATAATAATATTAATATCTATAATACTCTTAGCCTTAACCTCTACACTAAGTAGGTTTTTACTAATATTAAAATCTTCTATAAGGCCTACTATAACGCTACTCTACGTTTATACCTAGATAAGTTAGTAAGTAAAGACTAGGTAGTACTACTAGACACTTAATTTAAAAAACTAATAAGTCTAATAAATATAATCTTAAATCTCTTACTTTATAACTAAGGCTTAGTATTTTAATTTATATACTATAACGCTTAGCGCTACTACTATATAGTTTAGAATATTAAAGATTCTACTAGACTATAGGCGCTAGTAATAAATACTATAAGTAGAGTCTAAGTACTACTACTCTAAGTACTACTACTCTAAGTACCTCTACTCTAAGTACTACTACTCTAAGTACCTCTACTCTAAGCACTACTACTCTAAGTACTACTACTCTAAGTACTACCTCTACTATCTTTACTATCTACTTAGCTATAACTAAGATTTATAATAATCTTTTTATAGAATACTAGTAGTGTAGAAGTAGACTAGAGTTTCTATAGACTATCTAACTAATTATACCTATATCTACTAAGCTCTTAGAGTAATTACTTAGATAGTAGATTACTACTTTATTATAAAGGCTTAATAATTAATATATCTAATAGTAGTAATAGTAAAGAAAGTATACCTAGACTATTAGTGCGCTATTAACTAGCGTTAAGCGCTACTAACTATAATAATAACCTACTCTAGTATAACTCTTACTAAGTAGTATAACCTTACTACTAGCACTAAGAATACTACTAATATATAGAGAATACTAATAATTATACCTTTTTTAGATATCTACTTATAAAAAATAAGTATATAATAAAAGAAGTGCTTTTTAAGATAAAGCCTAACTTAATAACTATAATATATACTTTTACGTATAGCTAGAGTAACCTATTTTATAAATATATTATTATAGCTATACTTAGTGTAAATAATTACCTAGTATTTATAGTTAGAAGCTATAACCTAGAAAAGAAAAAGCTACTAATATAGAAACTAGATAGATTAGAGCGTTTAAGCGCTATTAGTAAGTAGAACCTTACTAGATTTATTCTCTCTATTAGAGCTTAGAGTAGTCTAGATATATATAAAATAAAGATATATCTATAAAAGCTTAGAGCTAATAGTAGTAAGTTATTAGAAGTAGAAGAGTAGAGTAGCTAATTAAATATCTCTAGGTAGTATTAAATTAAGTATATAGATACTATATAGCTATTACCTACTTAATTATACTAGTCTATATTTATACTTTCTTTATCTATTTCTATATAAATTATAGTATATATATAGAAACGTATATAGAGAGTTATATATTTACTTATTCTTTTTAATATCTTATCTACTTAATTATCTTATATACTAACTATACCTCTATTCTTAAGTACTACTTATAGAGCCTAGTCTTATTATTTATCTATAATAGCCTTATTATTACTATTAGATAAGCTAACTATCTATACTTATAGTAGGCTATATAATACTATATATACGCGCTACTAGATCTTATAAATAAAGAGGCTACTAGTAGTATAGACTAATAACTAGTTATAGATTAGAACTTTTATAACTTATATTAGAGTACTATTAATATTAACCTTATAGTTATTATAATAAAACGCTTTATAGTTCTTAGTAGCGTAGATAGCTATAAAGAGATAGATAATAAGATTTCTATTCTTATTAATAGTAATCTAGTTAGAATTATACTTATCTAGAACTACTTAAGTAAAAACTAAGTAAGTCTACTAGATTTAATAATAGTTATAGATAATAGAGAAACTATTAATATTATCTCTAAATTCTCTAAAAAAGATAGTACTAATCTTTACCTATTTATTAAGTATAAGGCTAGCGTTAGTAAAAGCTATACTATTAGCTAGTATATTACTCTAAGAGTTTTCTTTAACGCGTAAGTTAGAGCTTAGATTAGTTTTATAGTTAAGAATATCTCTAGGTAAAGAGACTAGTAGAGTAAGTAAGAGCACTAGTAGAGTAGCTACTAATATATAACTAGTAATAATCTATATACTATGTAGTATTAGTAAATATTATACTTATATATATAGAATATAAAATATATTTATCTAGTAGAGTAGAAGAAGTATAAGTAACTATAAGTATAGTAGTAGTTTTACTATAGTAAAGTAGAACCTTTTATTAGTAATTATATAGTAGAGATAAAGCTAATAGTTTAGTATAAAATATATATAATAGAGGTAGAAAGTAAGTAAGATAGCGCTATTACTAAGTGCGTTAGAAAGAAGCTATACTAATAGACGTAGCTACTAAGGCTCTTAGGTATTTACCTTTACTTATAGTTAGTAAGGTCTATAACTTACGCTCTCTTACTATAATATATTATTAAAATATATATAATATATTACTTAACTTTCTAAAACGTTTATATTTCTATAATATATTTATTTAATAGTTTAGATATATAGTTTAGAACTACTTTATACTAGAATTTATTTACTAGAAAGAATGTAGAAACCTTATATATATAGCTATTACTATTTTTAGTATAGTAAAATCTATAATATATAGTTATAGTAGTAGTTATTTTTAGCGTATATATTCTATACTTATAGTAGCTATTATTTTTATAGCGCTATATAGATAAGATTATTATATTTATAATAGTTATTGTTTTTAAAGTAGTAGTTTAGAATTTTATAATTACTTTTAGATTCTAGAATATTACTAGTCTAATAGCTATTTTTTAGTAGTAGAAGAGTAAAGTAAGAGTATTAGAGAATTATATATTTATAGCTAATAGTTTAAGTATCTATATAGTATTAAGATATTTCTAGTTTTAAAAATAGTATAGTATTAGAGCTATAGGTAGATTAGTTATAAGATTAATAGTCTATATAGTAAGTGTAGTATTATTTAATTTCTATGCTAATAGAACGTATCTATAGATATTAAGTAGTTCTATCTAAGTTCTAGTTAAACTAGACGCATATAATTATTTAAGTAGTTTCTTTTAGTTTTAGAATATATATTTAAAGTTCTCTTATTCTAGTTAAAGCGTCTATAGATACCTATAGATATATAACTAAGAATAGTATAAAAATATTACTTAAGTAGTCTTCTATATATACTCTAACTCTATAACGCTTAATAAGCGTTCTAAAAAGAAACTAAAAGAGCTAAATATACACTAGTTTTCTAAAAAAAACAACTATAGATTTCTATATAGCTTTGTCTTTTCTTAAAAATAGTAAGTAGTCTATTACTATAGAGTATAGTCTTTTTACTATAATAAATAATACTTACTCTAACTATATAATACTTAATAAGTATTCTAAAAAGATATTATATATATTAAATATGCGTTTTTTTTCTAAAATAGTAGGCTACCTATTACTATAAGACGTAGTCTTTTCTCTAAAATAAATATAATAGTTTACTATAAAATATTATTCTTAAAATAATAACTATATATATATATACTACGTATATACTAGTTTTAGTAGTATATAAACTAGGTAGCTAACTATATATATTACTACGTATAGAGATACTTATTTCTATTATTATATACTTTACTTATATAAATATTTCTAAAACCTTTTACTTTATTATAAATATATAGTAGTAGCTAGACTCTAAAAACTAAAGGCTTATTAGCCTATAGATATAAGATTATATTAGCGCTACCTAAGTAGTAATAGTATTAAAATTATAGAGCAGCAAAGCTATATACAAAATAGCCTAATATAAAAGAAGTATTAGCTAGCTATAGGCTTTTTAAATAATAGAGCGCTAAGATAATATATAAACTAGCTCTATCTATACACTTCTTTATACCTTATCTTAAGAAAGTAAATATATAATAAAAATATAAAACGTTAACTATATTTAATATACTTTTATTTTTATTATATTCTACTTCTTCTAAATTATTAAAAAACTTCTAGACTAAGATTTATAGTTTAAGCTAGCAGCGTAGTAGAGTAAAAGACTTTAGTAATAAGATTATAAGTATATATTTAATACTATATTATAAATAATAGATATATTATTAAACTATAGAGGTATATATATTTTCTATACTAGATATAGTCTACTATCTTAGAGTTTGTATTATCTTTAAACTATACTAAAATAAAAGTAAAAGCTTTCTATAAGTTAAGCACTATTCTATTTTACTAAATTTATTAAAAGTAGCGTAGGCGTAATAAAAGAGCTTAGTAATAAAATTATAAGTGTATATATAACACTATATTCTAAATAAGTATTATTAGACTATAGAGATATATAAATATTCTATACTAAATATATTCTACTACCTTAGAGTTTACTTTATATTTAAACTATACTAAAATAAAAGTTAAAGTATTATATAAGTTAAGCACTATTCTATTCTACTAAATTTATTAAAAGTAGTATAAGCGTAGTATAATAAAAGAGCTTAGTAATAAGATTATAAGTGTATATATAATACTATATTTAAAAAGCGTACTATAATATATTATAATAAGCTAAGATAAAGTTAACTATATACTAATTAATACTAGAATAGAGTATAAATTAACTCTTCTAGTACTCTATCTACTTTATACTACTTCTCTATATACTAGTCTTCTAAAATAAAATACTTAACTCTAAAAGATTATAAGCGTATATATAATACTATATTCTAAAAGTATACTCTACTAATACTATTATCTACTAATATAGTAGGTAGATATAAGTCTATATAAAGTAATAATTTAATAGCCTAATAATATATAAAATATTAATAGCGTTTAACTTACTATAGTTTTTATTATATCTACCTTTTCTAGTTTATCTAAAAACCTCTAGCTTATAATTCTATAGATTAAGCTAGCTATTAAAATATAGAAATAACTATATAATATTATAGTCTATGTATTTATATTCTTAAGACGTAATATAGTCTATAAACCTCTCTACCTATCTTAAAATTAAAGATTACTTATTAATAAGTTATTATCTTATTTTTCTTTTTTACTTCTTACTAAAAGTCTATATATAAAAGAGTGTAAGAATAGCTAGGCGTACTAGTAGAATAAAAAAATAAGTAGTTTTCTACTACTAATATATACGTATTAATATATTACTAATATCTTTATTAATACTAGAGCTTACAAGACTAGTGTTAATAAATAGTAGCTACCTACCTACTAAGTAGTAGTACCTATTTAACTATATTATATATAAGTAATACTAGTACTACCTCTAGATAGATAGGTAGCTATAAGTTTTTTTTTTATTTTCTTACTTTTTAGCTCTACGTTTAAAATATAATAAGACTATATTAAAGAGATTTAGTAGTAAATAACTATAAAATATTATAGTAAAATAAAAATCTTTATTTCTAAGAAAAGAGTAAACTTTTATATATATTAAGCTATTTTACAAATACGTAGTAAGAGTAGCGTTATAAAAGTAAGTATAAAAGATTAATATTTTTTATACACTTTTTAGCTACTAGTACTTATATAGGTACTTAATATATAGATTTATATATTAGACTATACGCTAAACTTTAAACTAGCTTACTCTTTAGATATAGATTATATTATATATATATAAGTAGAATCTATAAGAACTATAGTAGTATTATATTAGTAGCTATAGTACTATATAGGCATCTTAGATATAGAGTAAATAGATATTAGTAGAAGCCTAGTACCTAATTAGCTAAGCGCTGCTAGTAGCTTTTATAGTAACTAAAAATCTCTTTAACTTAGCTAAGTTATTAGTAACACTTTTAAATAAGTATTCTATAGCTATAATTATATTAAACGTAATCTAGTTAGTCTTTCTATCTAATAACTATAGTAGTAGCTTATTACTAGTAATACTTAAGTTACGCACATTAAAGCTAATAGTATTAATCTTAGATAGTGTTACTATTATAATATATTCTAGTAACACCTCTTTATTACTCTTATATCTAACTACTCTAATTACTAGTATTATTATCTTTTCTATCTTACGCACTAACTTTATAAGTGTAAGAAGTCTATTCTTAGTTACGTAATATCTAAATATCTTATATAGTTTACCTAAACTTATATACTTAGTAAAGAGAATATATTATAAGATTAGATATTAGAGAGTACTACTATTAGTTATAGTTATAGCTAGATAGTTATTAGCGCTATTATTAGCGCTATTATTATTACTATATAAGTTAATAACTAGTGTAGACTCTCTAGTATAACTACTACGCTACTAGTAGTTACTTAGAATAGCTATATACTACTTTTATAAAGAAGTACTATTTATAATATTATTATTATTAGAGTTATTATTAAGATTATTAGTTAGGTTAATAATTAGTAGTTATTTACTAGTAGGTAGAGTTACTCTACACTACTTACCTATACTACTTACTAAGCTAAGTACTACGTAAGTTCTAAAATATAGTAGTAGTAGTATAAATATTCTATTATTACTAGCTAAACTAAATATATAGTATAAACTAGTATTAGTAGATACTATAAACGTAGTAAATATAGTAGATAGTAAGTAAGTAGAAGTAAATGTATAAGTTAATAGTATATAGTATAGAGTAAAAGCTACTAAAGTAGTAGATATAGTAGTTAGGTTTATAAAAAATATAGTAACTAGATATAGTATCTATATATTAGTTATACTTATAATATTCTAGGTACTCTATAAACGTAGAATTATATTTACGTAGATTATAGTTAGATAATATATCTACTCTTATAAACTTATATTCTTTATAATATTAAATAGTCTTCTAATAGCTATATAGTTAGTGCTAAGTAGCGCTAGGTATTCTAGAAGCTTATTAGGCGTAATATAGAAAGTAGTAGTATTTAGTTATATCTTAAACTTATATATAGTCTATATATAGACTAGCTATAGATAGATACTAAGCGTATTATAGATATTAATATCTTAATAATAGTTAAGTTTAATGCTATATATAGCTATAGTAAGACGCTAGAGTAGGCTTTTTAAGTAAAAGTAGAAGTAAAGATATAAATAGAGTTAGCTATATTTAGAGTATATTATAATAGAAGTGTTACTTAAGAAGCTATTATAATAGAGAAGAAAAAAGTAGATATAATTAAAGCTATAGCCTTATAGTTATAGTAAGTAGAGCTAGTAAGTAGTAATTTTAACGCTTTACGTAGTAGTAAGTAAAGAGAAAATATATAATAGATAAAGCGCGCTATATAGTAGAAATATAAGTTATAAGAGCGCGTAAGTAATAGATAATAAGTAAGTAATATAAAAGTATTAAGGTAAAGTAGTAATATAGTTAGAGTGCTAGCTAAGAGTTATAGAGGTAGTAAAGTAAGTGTATTTAACTAGTATTATAATATCTAGATATTACTTAGTTACTTTAACTTTAAACCTTATACTAAATCTATATCTAAATTTACTTCTATATTACTATAAAATCTATATACTAACTTCTTTCTCTATAATAATTTAAGTTACTATCTTATTTCTTCTTCTTATTATATTAACGTATACACCTATCTAATCTTTATTCTTTCTACTATACTTAACTACTATAAGCTATAGTGTACTTATTCTAACTAGTATATTAATTACTAGTAAGATTAAGTGTATATATACTAGATATAACTACTAGAATAAATAAAACTAATACTCTAATAGGTATTACTACTAGAGATAGTAAGTTTAAGTAGGTAGTATATCTAGACCTAGAGTATAAGTAATACTATGTTATATTATATACTAGTAAAGCTAGTAATATAAGTATCTTTATCTAAGAACTTTACTATATATAACGTATACTTTATAAGCTACTATATATAGACTAATATTATTTATAGACCTTACTAGTCTACTAAACTTTTAATTCTATTTTACTTTTGTATTAAATAATAGTAGTGTCTACACTATACTTATATACTATTAATAGATTAATTATAGTAATATTAATATACCTAATATATTACTACTAAGTTTAGAATCTAAGTATAATAGCTCTATAGTTTAGGCGTATAACTATAAGTCTATAGATTTACTAGATATAGTAGTTAAAGACATAATAAGTATATTATAGTTAGAGGTATATAATAAGAATTTATATATGTTTAATATTAACTACACTATATATATTATTAAGAAATAGCTAGACGTCTTATCTTTAGAGTATAATATAGTAGAGAATAAAAGCGCATCTATTAATATAGATACTAAGAAGTTTAGTAAAGAATATAGTAATATATTAATAGCTAGTAATATAGATATATAGTAAGTATCTAGTAGAATAAAGAGATAATCTTAGTATAGAATATATACGTAATATTATATTTGCTAAGAGCGTAGGTATATAATTACTAAGTACTTTCTACTTAAGTAGCTATAGCTATTTTAATTATAGTTATTTTAGTTATAGCTATTTTAGTTAGAAGTTAAGTAAATATTCTTCTACTAATATATTTATATTAGACTATTATTTAAACTTATATAATATACCTTACTCTTATATATAATCTAAGGCGTATCTTATAATTTTATAAACTAGTTACGTTATTTATCTATTTTAGAAGTAATTATTCTAGACTATATATCTATATCTATAGAGGCGTATACGCGCGTAAGAATTATAGAGATATCTAGAGTAGTTAGATAATTCTAAGATAAATAAGAAAATATAGAATAGTATTATTAAAATAGATAGTAAAGTAGTAGTAGCTATTACTAAAGACTAACTAATAACTTACCTTTACGTGTAATATCTACCTACTACTTATATACTTATATTAACTTATTTATAACTTAAGTAAGCTATTCTACGTATAATAACTACTTTAGACTACGTTTAACTTCTACTCTTTTCTAAATAGTTCTATTCTCTTAAACTATAATACTAGAAAGAATATACTAACTATATAGATTACTCTCTATTACGCTTTACGCCTACGCTATAACTACGCTCTTACTACCTAGTAGTAATAAAGCTTTATTATTATTAACTAAGAAGCGTTTACTAATAAACTTATAGACTTATACTAAGAGTTACCTATTAGTAAAAAGTAGTCTAAGTATAGGTAAGCCTATTAAAGTAAGTAGTAATAAGAATACTTATAATAGTTAGAAAGAATAAAACACTTATAGATAAGAAGGTAATAGTAGTACTACTATTAATAATACTAACTATAACTATAATATATTCTTATATATATACTATAGTAAGTAGTTTATAGATATTAAGAAAGAGGTAAGTAATCTACTTACTCTACTAGTATAGAAAGATAAATAGCTATACTATATAAACTCTAGAAACTAGACTTTATTTATATATAAGTTATTTAATAATAAGAAGATTATAATTACTAAGTAGGTATACACTTTTAAGAGAGTTTTTATTAATAAAGATACTATAGTCTATATAGATATTATTAGGTAACTATATTAAAACTAGTAAGCGTACTTAGAGTACCTTATTACTATTTATATTTATAGCTCTAACTTAATTTTAAAAGTACTCTTAGTTAGTATTAATAGCGCTAGACTAGAACTATAAAAAGTAAGTAAATTATTTTCTACTATCTATTATAAAGATATCTAACTCTATAGCTACTAGTTCTCTCTATTTACTAGTATAATACGTATAGTATTTAAGAAGTTTCTAAGAGATCTATATTATAGTAAAGAAAAATAGTTTATAGATTTTTTTAAGTAGAGGCTAAAGTCTATTTAGTATATAGAAAATTAAGCTAGTAATAATAGCTTATTAAGAAGTATATAATACCTAAGAATAGGCTATAAGGTATTAGTAGTAATATATAATATAATATAGTATTACACTATAAGCTATAACTTCTATTATATATTCTTTCTTTATAATATTACTTTATATATATATTACGCGCGCGCTGCGCGTATATACTATTATTATAAGATAATATTATAATATATAATATAATCTAAGCTAGTAATTTTATCTACTTTATAGTCTACTTACTTATTACTTATAATATTCTCTTATAATATCTCTATATAATAATATTACTACCTAATTATACTTAGCTACGCCTTTAATAATACTTATCTACTTCTTACTAGCTTCTATTCTCTTTACTTACTTTATACTATACTTATCTACTTTATATTATATAATACTACTATCTATATTACTATATTACTATCTTTTACTTTACACCTAAAAGACTTAGCTATTAGGTAATATAACCTATATAATATACGTACACTTTAACTATAAAGCTATTAGAAAGCGCTAATTATAACTACGCGCTTACTACTATATTACTATCTTTTACTTTATGTCTTTTAGGCCTAGCTCTTAGATAACGTAGTAAGCTACTATTCTCTTACCTACTTACTATATATATACCTTAATATTAGTATTCTTAGAAAGCGCTAACTATAACTACGCGCTTATTTCTATATTACTACTTCTTACTTTATATTTTCTAGACTTAGCTTTTAAGTAATATAGTAAGCTACTATTCTCTTATCTACTAATAAGAGTTTATAACTTAAGGTAGCTATTCTTTACTACTTAACTTACCTAAACTACTATTTATACTCTTTTAGTAAAAGTATTAATAGCTATATATAATTTTAACTAAACTATAAACTAATCTAATAGATAGAAGAGAGCTTAAGATAAATAAAATTAGAGAAAGATAGTAAAGTTACTATAGGTAAGTAAATAGAAGTAGATTTAATAAAAGCTACTATTTTTCTTACTAAATACTCTCTATATATATCTCTACTCTAGTTACTACTTTAGTAAAACTATAAAGTAAGTAATATAAAAGAATAAGCTATTAGAGCTATAAAGTAAAGCGCTAGTTAATATACTATACACTAGCTTTATTATAGTTACTAGTATCTCTAATTTTAACTATATACTAAACTTATCTACCTCTAAGTTTATAGCTTTATATCTAACTAGCTACTTATTAGATAAAGAGTAAGTAAAGCTAATAAACTAAGCTACTACGCTAAAAAAGGTAAACTACTATTATAATATAACTATTTAGTAAGCTAATATATATAGTTAGAGATATAAATTAACACTATAAGCGCCTATAAACTATTCTTTAAGTAGATCTAGTTAGAGATATAGTAAAAGTACTTATCTACTATTTTTACCTCTACTACTCTCTAAAATAAGAAATCTATTATTATTACTATAACTTATAAGCTTTTTAACTACTTTAATATAGTACTAAGTAAAGCTACTAGATAACTTAGATTATTAGATAAGAAGGTATATAATAAGATACGTATAGAATATTATAATATAGCTAAGACTATATAGTCTTAGGTTAATAAATTAAAAAGTATAGATAAGTATAAGATATAGTATATAGCTAACTCTAACTACACGTAAACTTTAATATACTATATAAGTAGCTTAGAAAGTATACTTATAGTATTAGTAGTAATAAATAGTAGAACTAGCTTCTACTATAATCTAGGTAACTATAGTAAGTATACGCTACTATACTAAAATATATATACTAACTATAATAGCCTACTATTACTTTATTATTATTATTTTTAAAATACTTAGACGCTTACTTCTACCTAAGATAGAGTATAGTATAGAGGTAAAAACTAGTAATATTATCTACTTTCTAGTAGCGTAATAATACTATAAACTAGAGATTCTTTCTAAACCTAGTATAAATATAAGATAGATAGTGCTAACGCTATAAACTAATTAACTTACTATAGACACTATAAAGCTACTAGAAAGAATTAAGTTCTTTATAGTAGCGCTAGATACTAAAGACTAAGTTAATAGCTAATATAGAAAATAACTAGACTAACTAAGCTACTACTAATAAGAGACTACTAAGTAATCTAACTACTTTTTTATACTAGTGCTAATTATATAAATTAAATAATAAGCTAAATTTCTTTCTACTAATATAAACTATTTGCTTTTATACTCTTACTTTAGTAACGTTACTCTATAATATAATTTCTAGATTTAATACTTTCTACTTTATTATAATAAGAGTAGTAGACGCCTATATAGTTAGTAAGATTTATAGTAATATTAAGTAAAGCGTGTAAGTAGACCTTAGTTTATATAAATAGTACTATAAGTGTATTAATTCTATAGTAAAGATAACTTACTATTAGAAATTTAAACTTATAGTAAAGGTAAGTAGAATAAATTAGGTCTTATAGTAAGAATAAGTAAGATAGTAGATAAGCTACCTAACTTACCTACTCTTAAAATTCTAGTCTTAACTACTTTACTCTTTATAAAATAATAGCTCTATAACGTAGATAATTAACTAGTATAGTAGAACTTAGCGTATATTATATTAAAAGTGTTAAGAACCTAGATATCTTTAATAATCTTAGAGTTAACTTCTATAATATTACTATTATTAACTTTAACTACTTTTACTATATAGTTTAAACTACTACTTTTAGCCTATACTCTAATAGACTTATAGTAGATATATAAGTAATACTACTTCTACTATAAACTACTCTTAATAGATTAAACTCTTTTATCTCTAAACTTAAAGAATTATAACCTTAAATCTTAAGTAATACTATTACTAAAATTAATTAAAGAGATAAGACTAGTTAGAACTCTACCTAGTATATTAGTAACTAAGTTAGAATATAGATACTACTAATAGTACTATAGACTATAGTAGCGCTCTTAACTATACTAATATCTACTATATAAGCTTTATTTACGCTATAATACTTTATACCTCTAATAACTACTAACTCTATAAGCGCGTTAAGAAGTAGCTACTAGAATAATAATAAAAAGTTATAACTAGTATTTTATACTAGCTACTTATACTAGAGTAGCCTATCTACTAGTAATAAGTATAATCTATTTCTAAAAAGGTTAGAGTTATTCTAGTATAGTATACTTCTAACTCTATCTAAGCTAGCTCTAGCGCTAGTAAGTACTCTAGTAATATCTACACTAATAAAAGAGAGAACTACTAACTAGCTTATTTTACTATCTAATAATAAGAATAATAACACTTCTAAGCTAAAGTCTACTCTATTTTACTCTAGCGAGCGTAGTTACTAATAGATACTAGCGTTAGCCTCTACTTTATTAACTTACTTATATACTATAGAGTTATACTAACTAGTAAATAAAGTAAAGTAATACTATACTACTATAAAGCGCTCTAATATATACGTAGTTATTAGTAGTGTAAGAAAGTATAATAAGAATATAACTATAAAACTATAATATATAGTTACTATAGCCTTAATATTAAATAAAAGCTTTATTTACTATATCTACTTATACACTACTAATAGTAAGCGCTTAGCTAACTAGAATAATAGAAAGAAAGTAATTAAGTACTTTAATATTAACTATATAAACGTCTAGAATAAGTATTTTATTAATATTTCTAAAAGTAACTTTATAAATATTCTATATAGGTTATAATAAGTAGATATATTATATACGCTCTAGGTAGCGCCTAAGAATATAAAGATATAATATATAAATAAGTAAGAAGAAAAAGCTAATCTAAATACTAAAGTTTATACTTATAATATAAAATATAACTTTATATAAAAATATATATAACTATAAGTATAGTAAAGTTAAAGTAGACTAGAATATAGTAGTCTACTATAGTAAGGCTAG